>VZRH01014905.1:64022-96124 GCA_013397555.1 Urocynchramus pylzowi | reverse complement strand
AAAGTGTTGCAGGCGCTGCCGCCGTACCCCCGGACGCCTGGTAGCGTGGCAAACCCCTGCTCGGAGTAGCGGGAAGCGGAGTTTTAGTTCTGGAAAAGCAGCTCAAACTCTCCGGAGGGCTCCGGCCGCCGCAGCGGCGAGAGAGGGGCCGGAGGGGAGGGGGGATTTTTTCTTTTCTTCTTCTTCTTTTTCTTTTTTTTTTTTTTTCCTTTTTGCTTTTTTTTTTTTTTTCCTTTTTGCTTTTTTTTTTTTTTTCCTTTTTGCTTTTTTTTTTTTTTTCCTTTTTGCTTTTTTTTTTTTTTTCCTTTTTGCTTTTTTTTTTTTTTTCCTTTTTGCTTTTTTTTTTTTTTTCCTTTTTGCTTTTTTTTTTTTTTTCCTTTTTGCTTTTTTTTTTTTTTTCCTTTTTGCTTTTTTTTTTTTTTTGACTCTTATGAAGACATGCGCATTTGTTCATTCTTGCCACCGCACTGGAGTCTGCCTAGAAACAAAGAACACAGCCTGGCGAAGTTGATGCTGGCTCCCAAAGTGTCTGGTTTTTGGTATTTTTTTTTTCCTTTTTGCTTTCTTGTTCTTTTCCTTCATTAACTTGTGCCATCAGTAAAAGCCTCGAGATATTTCCTTCAGTTATTCCCATGTGCCTGCTGATGGAAACACACATCCCCCCCCCGCCTCTCTCCTTCGCCCCCCTCGCCCCTACCAGGCCAGGTTACGCATTTTGAAAAGTGCAGCCATGATAGACAGAGCAAGTTCTCTCTCCCATTTTGCCCCGGCCCCGCGGTGTGACAGCTCGCTGGAGGTGTGCCTTCTCACCGGGAGCCACCCCCTTGCTGAATCATCGCCGAGCCATGGCCGGACAGCTCGTCCGCCCGGGCAGCGGAGCGTTCCCCGGCCGAGCCTGAGGCGGTGGCGGGGCTGACGCGAGGCACAGACCTGTTAGCATTCGGCTCAGGCGCGGGCGAGCGGCTGCGGGCAGAGAACCCTCCCGTTCCGTGGCAGCGGGAGCGCGGATGCCGTTTTGAGCTCAAAGGCAAGACGTGCGCTGCTGTAAGGAATATCCCCTGCCTTTGAGGTAGTGAAAGTCCGATTGCCTGGTCCTGCAGCTTTTGCCTCTGGAAACTCCCCTCTTGCTCAGAGAGGCTCCGTGTGCGATCAGCACCGGGCTCGGGGAGTGACGTGCGAATTCGTGGTGTTGTGGCTCTTAGCAATAATCCTATATCGCGTTTGCGTAGAGAAGTGTGTGAACAGTAGTGTTGTGTCTGTGCTATTTGCCTAAAACTATTATTTATTCTGCACTGGTGGAAGTCATTGCCTTTGTTACTGCAAGGAAATGATGGCTTAATCTTCATGGGGCTTGGGGTGCGAGTGTGTCAGATGCTGAGGTGTTGCGAGGTATCCTTGCCTCCATTCAAAGGTTGCCAAAAAGTAAGAGAGTAAGAGGTGGGATGAGCAATTTTCAGCTGGGGTATATCAGGCAAGACTGAATTGCAGCAGTTGTTGGACATGTAACATGATCCTGTAATTAGAGTGAGGTTATAGTCTATACCATGTTGAAACTATCGGGTGTCTGCGTTGGATCAGTCTGAATTAAGCTAGTTATTCTGGGATTATACAGAAGCAGAAGTAATGCAGTTAAAGTTTCCACAGAGCAGCTTCCATGGGGTTGCAGAGATGTTTTCCCCTATGGGTCCTCCTTGCGGGTGTTTTGCTGTTAAGGTAGTATGCGGAGGCTGCAATGGTGCTGCTCTCTAGGTTGGAGAAAGGCCTTACATGGCACAGTCCTGTTCCTTGGAGCTTAATTTGCTAAAGAACATCCAAATCGTGCATCTTGGTCTTGGGAGGGAAGAAAATCCTGAAGGGAGGGCTTGGGGGTTCAGCTTCGTGCAGAAGTGAAGGACTTAAAGGACTCTGTAATTTAGTCTTAAAACTTCCCTGCCCCCATTACTCTCCATACCCCAAGAAAGATGAGTGTTAGCAAGTCTGGTGGAGAGCTTGCTGTGGTGGAGAGCCTGCAGGCTGTGGTCTTTTCAGTGCTCCTGCCAGTGGGGCAGGATCTTCCTGGGGCAGCTTCAAGCAGCTCTGGTTTGCTGTAGGGTTGCTCTGGCGTGGAGCTGCACGGGCAGACCTGGGAGGCTGTGCAGAGGTACAGTGTGTGGGCACCAGCTCTGCTCACGGGTGCTAATTTCCCTTGGTGTGTGTGTGTATATATAGACATGGTACATATTTAAATAAAGTCATTTTAAAGTAGAGATGGCCCAGAAAAGTTTTGAGAACAATTTCAGTGTTTTGAGTGTTTCTTTTTCAAAGACAATGGACTGTGCTGAAGCTTCTAGGTATTATGGGATGTGCTGATAGCAGGAGCAGTCTACTTTGGGCTCAGTTGGCCTTCCTAGGAGCAGCTGAATTTTATGTGTGCACCTGGTTCAGCCTGTTTACAGCTGTGTGGCCAATGCAGATCTGGTTCTGCCTTACGGGCCTTTTGGGATGGGTTCACAGGAGCCCAAAGCAGACCTGGTGGTCAGCAAGGAAATTAGCTCCATGGTGCTGTAAACTGTCCTGCTCAGCCTCCTGCAGCATCTGGCCAGGTCAGCAGAATTCAGGGTGCCACATCCTTTCCACTGTGAGAGACCCATATGGGGAAAGAGGGAGTGGATCTAGACCTGTCATTCCTCCCTCCCAGTGCTGGACCATGTGCTGCAGGAAGGTTACTGACAGTAGGGGTGCTGGGCAGTTGTCCCTCTGAGATGTTGAATCCACACAGAGGATTTTCTAGTGGTTTTCGTGCTCAGTTCCACATCCCAAGCAATGGGGTCCTGCTCTGTCCTGGTATTCTCTGTTGGGAAATGGCTGGCATAAGCCTTACATGTTATTCTTAGAATTTTACAGACCTAGAAATTTTCTCCTGGGCTTGTCCCATCTTGGCAAGAGGAATATGTGGAGCTTAGAGTTTTGCACTTGTGATGCCATCACATGTGACGTTTTGAGGGGCTGTTCTGCATGTTTAAGGGAATTTCAAAGTGCAACTTAAAAACTTGTGACTGCAGAGAGAGAGAGGATGGCTTTCTTGCTTTTTGCAGCATAGCTTGCAAATCAGTTTTGAAGCTGGTGCTGTTGTGGAAGTGGTCCTGCTTCTGGCCTTATCCTCCAGTCTCTTTCATCCTTGTAATTTAAAAATAATCTCGCAGAATAACAAGAAAAAAAAAAAGATGCTTATTTTAGCCATTGCTCAGCTTCTCCACGTGGCCACAGAAGTGGTTGTGTTGGCACAAGGATTTGGGGGGGCCCAGGCAGGACAGGATGAGGCTGCACCCTGGCATAACTGCATTGCTAATGTCTGGCAAGTGGATCTTCCTACAGGCACAAATCAAACCATGGCTGGTCTAGTCACCAGTGCCTGCAGCTCAGTCAGGGGCCTGAAAGCAAATGAAAATTCTCCTTGTGGCTAATGCAGGCACACGTGAAGATGATGAATCTACAGTTGGGATTTGGTGACTGATACCCACAGTAGGACACCCCTTCTGTGCTGGTGGTTACAACTTGGCTTTGTCAGTGGAGTGAACCATTGCATGACTCAGATGTGTTAGGTAAAAGAGTATGGAACATTCATAGGAGCAGGCTTTTTGGACCATGAACATACTAAAAGTTACATGTGGAAACTGAATACTAGAAACATGAGGCTGCTCATTGAGAGGGAGGCTGAGCACTGAAAAGCAGAGTTTGCTTAGATCTCAATATCCAAAGGTAGTCATAGGAGTGATGACTCTCTTGGTGGGCTTTGAGAACAGTGCAAACTTCCAGCCAAAGAACTGCCACGTCAGACAGACATGGCATCTTGCATTTTCATTGCCCAGCTCCAGCCTCCCAGCAGCCATCAGGAAAATGTGAGAAAAATCTTCTGCAAAATGCTAGAAAATCTTGATTGGGGAGCGACTGCAGCCTGGAAGCAGGGAAAAGAGGATATCTTTATTGAACAGTGTGTGTTTGCTCTTAAAATCCCTTAAAAGCTCTGAAGCTCAAGCTTGCTTGATTTGCTGTGTTTGCCAGATGTAATATTTCAGTGAGAAGTTCAATTCAGTGTGGCTGAGTTGAGGCAGGAGTTCCTTTTTAGGTGATAGGGATCCACTTACCATGTGTAATGTACTGGTTTTCTTTTTAGACTGGTTTTTGGAGGGGGGGCTGTGAGCTTCTTTTTAGTTGGTGTAGTCCAGACCTCTGGGCAGTGCATGCATCCATCTCTAGGACAATGCTCAGGTTCTAATTTGTCATATGATTTAAACAGACTTGTCTCTTCTGCTGAAATTCAGTCTTTAAGCTGGAGCATTTATAATAAAACATTTTGTAATTCTTTGTTCACCTCTAATGCAACACCACGGGTATCCCAGGCTTTCTATCAGCGTCTGCTGCTGAAATGGAATTCCTTATTGTGCCCTCTAAGTACAGAAATTTTATAAATGGATCCTTTTAGTTTGTTTTCTCCAGATTTCCATGTGTGCAAATTGCTGCCCCTGGATAGATGATTTACCTGAATTTGTGCTTCTGATGCTTTTGCAGTTGGTCACCTCTTCCCTGCTAAGCTGTGCAGTGCATGTTGTTCTTTTAAAAGGTGTGTATCCTCCCCTTTTTCCATGCCATCTTCCAGGAAGGATTGTCTACCTAGAGCGATGTTATCGTCTCCCATTTTAAATGGTGTCAGCAGATATTTGTTTTTTCCCTTCTCTCATTTTGATGCTAAGTACTCACCATGGGAATGAGTCGTCTTGTATTATTCACATGGAGCAAATCTGTGGCTTGGCCTGCAAATTATAAGGCCCTGCTGAGTGAGGGTGAGGGCTTTGGGAGCCCAAGTGAAGGTGCCAGGATCTGTTTGCCTGAGGTTTTTTTTTTGTAAAAGCACATAGGCCGATAGCAAGCTGAAAAAGCAGTGGCCTTCTGAGCCGGGTATTTTATGTCTGAGGGCTTCTGAATGCATAAAATCAGAGAGAATGTGTCTGTGTAATCCGATCTGCTCTTGAAAGCCTTGTGGAGGGCTGCATGCTGCAGACATAAGCTGTGTCAATAAGAACTCTATTCACCCTCGGAAAACAGCCTCGTGATCAGGTTTGATTGGCAGGCTTCCTAAGGGAGGGCTTTTTTTGAGAAAGAGCTCAGATTTTTTGGCGGTACTTCTGACTGCCTTCTCTGACTCCCACTTATTGTTCTTTCCTCGGCATGATAAACTTGGATATTTTTGCTGGGAGCTTGCTGGGGCAGAAGGAGGATTTCATGTAGCACTATAACAGGAGTGTGGGGTGAGTTTCCTTCCTTGCAGTGCGGCTCCTTTGCCAAAGCTGTATTTATGAGCATGAAGGTGAGGGATTTAAAAGAATATGAGGTGGGACTGGAGGTCACTGTGTGCAGGAGAGTGTACCATACCCTTGTGCGTGCTCAGGGTACTGTCTTGCAGAACAGTGGCACAAAACACCCATCCTTGTAAAAGTCTTGGATGGTAATGCTCAAAATGTGTGGTTGTGCATGCTTATGTGCGTTTTTTCCCCCTTGGTTCTGCAGATGTCTGTGTTATCCAGAAGTGTTGTTGGATGAAATTCTGCTTTTGGTAATGCTGTCATAAATCTGCTGTGAAGGCAGTGTCATACTAATGGCTGTAATTTGCTGGTTGCTATAATATATTAAAAAAAAATTTAAAAAAAAATCATGCAAGGCAAAAATCTAATTCTGCTTTATGAAGTATTCTACACCTGGCATGTAATCTTTTAAAATCTTGTAGGAAAAATCTCTTTGAGCTGAAAAAAATTATACTTGTGAGATTTGCTGAAAGCAGAATTTTAGTCAGAATACCAGGTTCTGAGCTGCTGTTCAGTGTGTAGCATTTGTGTAAATGGCATTTTCTGCTGCATTACGTATGTGATATTCAGCTTTTGCTCTGCTGAGGTCTTAAAGCCATTCTCTTTGGCACTGAGTTTCTGGCTTTAACAAAAGAGATAATGGACTTTCAGTTTTGCATGTTTCTTTTTTTTTTCCAAGTCCTTTGGTCTATCTGTCACTTTTTTTAAAGCTTCATGTCCTTCGTCAAGTGATGATTTGAAAATTAGCTCATCTGTATGTCTTTCTGGGTTATTCCTGTAGATGCAAATGAAAGCTTTAAAATATAATTAGAACGTAATATGCACGAGCTAAAAAAAAAAAAAAACCAAAAATATTATTTAAGAGAGATGCANNNNTTAAAAGTAAAATTGACGGGACAAAAAAAAAAAAAAAAGCAAAGCTATTATTTAAGAGAAATGCAATTATGTTTTGAGCCAATTGAGGCTTGACTTACTTTCTCAGGGTTTGTTGGTGATGATATAGTAAAACCAACATTAACTCTTGAAATATGCTTGTCCTGAGTCAGGAATTTGGCTGGTGAAAATGTAGAGAGCCACTGAAAGAAGGGGAATCTCCTTGTAGGGGAGCCTGTCCCTGTGCAGTTTGCAAATGGATGCAGCATTTGGGGTGATTCCTGCAGTTCCATTTTCTTGGCTCTTCCCAGCTGAATCCCCTTCAATAAAAGCCTGATATGCCTACAACAGCTTTAGTAACAAACTGTTTTAGGTGGGATTGGCCCCTGAGCAAACAGTGTGCAGACCTTGGCAGCCATGGACAGGGCGAGGGTGGGCAGGAAACACTGGCTGCTGCTTCTCTTAGTGTGGGGAGGCCACAGCTGGGTAATTTGTTTTTACTTCCTGTTCCCAATCTGTTTGGGTCAAAAGTAGCGGTGTTTTTCCATATTAAGTTGTTTGGCTTCGTTCTTCTAGGCCGCAATAAATTTTACACCGTGCACAACGTGTTTCTTATATTTCAGAGACACTTCATTGCTGCCTTTGACTTTTAATTTAGACGGTGAAACCTTTATTAGGGCTTTCTTTGTTGCACGACCTGCTTTTCAAGGAAAACAGAAAGCTTTTTCTTTTTTCTCCTTTACTTCTGTTTTGGAAAGAGCCTTTGAAATATCTCACAGCTCTGTAGCTGAGCAGAGAGAGGGAGCTGGCATGTCTGTCTGCCATGCCTGGTTCCTCAGCAGGCTCACAGGGAGATGGGGACACCTCAGCCTGCTTCTCTGCTCCTGGAGTTAATTGGGATGCTAGGACTGATTCATTAGTGCTCGTGAAGCGTTTGGTAATGTTTTGGTGGAAGGTTCTGGGGCTGTGTGGTGGTGAGGTGTGGTTGTGCAATGCAGGTCTGTGATGCTGGGAGGAGCCTGTGTGGGTTGATGGACCAGTTGTTAAAGTGGTCCTAAAGGCTGGAATGGTGAGCTGTAAAACATCCCCATGCCATTGATGGAAATCCTGCCTGGTAAAGGACAAACTCTGAGCCATGGCTGACTGCAGGGCTGCTGCTGGGAGCTGTTCTCCAGGGCACCAGGTTAGTCCACAGCATGCAAAATGTTACCACAGTCCATAGGGTGTAAAACTGATGGAGAAGAAAGAATCAGGCTCTTTGGGCTCTTCCCTGGTTGGGCAGCAGAGGTGTTTGGGTTTCTCTCCCCAAAATCTGGTCAAAACTCTTAATCAGTGCTGGTTGCTCTTTTTAAGTTGCTCAGTTGTAGGATCTCCTACTCTGCAGCCAGCAAGTCAGGATGGATAAATCTTTTTATGGCCATACCAGGTATCAGCGGGCTCCTTTCAAATATAGTCTGAACATTTTTATATAAATAGTAATAAGCAGTGCTGGCCCAGGGGGCTTGTACTGCATTCAGATACATTTCAGTGAAGTTATTTTTGAAGTACAAAAAAGAAACAGTAGCACGGAGCCATCCACAGGGTTACAGGTGGTTTATCCTCCTTTCTCTTGAGCCTCCAGATGCTGGAGTTGTATCTGACTGAGGAAGTCAGAGTGCAGAGGTCTTTTGTGGAGCCTCCATGCCCTTAGACAGACTGCCCAGGTTTTGGCACTGCCATCTCCACCTTGCATTTGCACTTTACTCCTGGATCCACAAACATACGCCTCCATTCCGTGTTCTCTGCTCGTTCCAAGTCCATCACTGATGAATTTGGTTTGACTAATTACTCAGTGAAGCACTTGGTGTGACAACCTCAGTGCCCTTCGTTAAGCAGAGCCTCGGTAACGAGCTAACCTTGGCGGTGTCCCAAGTGCCCAGGCGTGGTCTGGCTAATGAAGCAGCACCTTTCACAAGGTGCTAGAGGAAGCTGCACTTCAGGTCATGTAAATAAGGAAACCAGAGTGGGCTGCTCTCCTGCAGGATGAACAGTGAGCCCCTTCCCTCCTGCATCTCCTCAGTGAGGTGACACCTCCCCTGCTGCCTCTGGGTGCAACCAGCCTCTCCCCCTTGCTTACAAGTGCAGGCAGGTTATCCCCATTCCTCCCTGAGCCTGCACTGCACACTCCCTTGGACCCCTCTGCCCAGGGCACCTCTTTTGGGTGGCTCTCTCATGGGATTGACCACCTTAATCGTGATTTTCAGGGTCTGCGGAGCAGTGGTTTGTGTAGCTGTGATCCACATTTCTTCTGAGACTGTGGAGATGAATGTGGCATGTAGGACAGAATCTGCATGAGGTTTTATGAACCTTGCTGAAGGGAGAGACCTGCTGGGTTGGGGACTTTCCAGCTCTGGTGGCTGTGTTGTAATATGACTCATTCAGTAGCTGATGCTCAGGTACCAAGGTTGGAATGAGGATGCTGCTGCCAAATGCCAAATTCATTCTGTGCCCTGTGTTAGGTGGAAGGTTATCCTTCTGACAAGACCTTGAGATCTCTTAATAAGGTACCGGGAAGCTTCTCATGTGTTTAATAACAGATTTATTTATTTTCTGTGCATGCCACCCACTTGTTTTTCTGGAGATACCTGGATTTCTAAATTCAGCCCAGGTGCAGAGACTGTCGTAGATGCCCCTAGTTGGGTGGTGACACCATTTTGTATGCCAGCTTACATGATAAAGTTTTCTCCTAGGTCTTGGAACATCTTGGGGGAATGTGTGTATTTGGGGGAATGTGTGTATTTGGGACAAGAGGTAGAAACCTCTTGACAATGGGACATTGCAAAGGCAGAGCCATTGGCTGCTTGAGCTGCCAGGCTGTGCCCAGTGCTCTTGGCTTCATGGGTTCCATGAGGAGCTAAGCCTGCTCCTTCATGCACTTCATCTGTTTGTTGGCACTGAAAGGTGTGTTCTCTTTCTTCAGTGCTGCTGTCCTCTTTCCTCTGCTTGTCATGAATGATTGTCATGGCTGAGGGAAAGGGCAAGAATGATGCCTGGGCCAATGCAGCCTGTGCTTGGGTCAGCTGGAAAAGGTGGTGAAAGCAGAGCTGGAGGATGCCCAGTGCTGCAGGAGAGCAACTGCACAGGTGAGGCTGAGTCAGTCTCTAGCGGCCTTTCGCAAGGTGCTGGGGTTTTTTACTTCAGTAAAACACTCTAATAATTATGTACTGAGTTAATTAGAAAAATGCTTAGAACATCCATTGCATAAAGCCGTGAGCTAAGGCAGGTACCTTTTAGCAGCAGTAATTCTCTTTTTGAAACAAAAGGAGTGGACAGTTGAGTTGGACTGATCCCATGCAGCGGCAGTTCACCACACTCTACATTTCAGACAGCTGCCCACTGATTCTGGTCTTGTAGGTGTGGGGATGTGTTGGCTTGAATTCCCAATGTAGGGACCAGGAGAGCAAGTGGGCAATGCCACAGTCCAGCCGAGCATGCCAGATTTGGGACTGACTGGAAGTGATTTGCAGGTTTTTTGACATGAAGTTCCCTTTCTCTCAGTAAAATGTAGATTCAAACACTTGTGAGACGCTTTTTTAGCGCATCATTCACGATGTGCAGCAGCAAACACGCGACTGGTGTCTTGTTTGTCTGATGGCTTTCTCTTGAGCATCCTCAGATACTTCTCTGTTGGTGTCATGATGACTGGGGAGAGGGATTTTACAGTTGAACTGGAACTTAAATTTCAAAAGGAGTTTTTTCTCATGAAAATAGATCTGTGTTTGGCTTTGCTGCTCTTACTGTGCTCCATCTTCAGTTTGCTGGTGCTGGCTGTAAAACCATTAAACTCCTAGTGGGGTGATGCAGAGCAGTGTCTTCAGTTTGAATCTGAACAATGGTGAGGAGCAACTCAAATTTAAAATTAAGTTTTGATCACCAGCAACAGACACTTTTTTGTTGGTGCCATGTGCCTGTGACACGTGCTAGTGTTGTGGCATGTTCCACGCTGGCCAGTGCCAGCTCCCTCTCCCTGGCAGAGCCCAGGGCTGAACACCACTTGTTCTGTCTGCAGGAGTGACACTACTACAGCACAAGTGAGACTTTCCCCTTGCCTGTTGATAGGCAAAGAACCCATTAGGTTTGCAGAAACGTCTTCAGAGATTTATGCAGCAATTATAAGCATCCTGTATTCTTTTTTTCTTTTTTTTTTAGGTTAAAGTAATGCTACAAATACTTTTTTTTATAAGACTCCTAATACAACAAAACTGTCAAGGGGGAGAAGTCCACTGTGGTGATTATTGTCCAAATATAATAACTTTGTGATAGGCAGAAAGTGAGTCTGACTACGAATGGGAGTGATTCTGGGAGGAAGGTAAAAAACCTTAATATTCTGAATTATAGAAGAATGAATTTAAATTCATTTAATGTCTGTAATCTTTGTATTATTAACCATAATCTGCTTCTGAGAAGCATACAGACGTGGCTTCTTTTTTCCCCCAGCTCTCTGTAGAACTGCATTAATAAGAACAGAGTGTTTCTCCTGACCTCTGCCTTTATACTTTGAGCTCCCAAGGGCACACATTTTTCTCCTGTATTTTTGGACAGCATCTGCAGGTAGTGAAAGCTGCCACAAATAAATAGCAAATCTGAGAGCATGTTACCATAGTCCCAGATAATTTAGCAAGGGGTTAATCCTGTGAAGAGTGAAACAAGGAGAGTGAAACAAGGGCTGCAGTCTGCTATCCTTTTGTGGGTGGTTTTAGGATGGTCTTGAACCTGTGTGTTGCCAAAGAGATTCTCAGCAGGGTGATCTCAGGAGGAAACTGGAAGAATGTGAGAGGGTGCAGCTGCTGTAGTTTTGGATGCACAACTTTTTCTGGATGGTTTACCAGAGGGGAGGTACAAATGCAATGGTATCGATGAATTTGATGCAGTATTGTTAGCTGGATTGTGGAGGTGAGGAGGCAAGGCTGGCTTTAGGATTGTTGTTTGGAGCCTTCAAGGTGGGGAAGGAGTGCTGTGGCACATCCAACATCTTTGGGTGGGAGGTTATCACAATCAGCCTCATGCATTTCCCTCTTCTGAGGGAGAGGGCTGCTGCACGTGAGCTTAGCTTTCTGTAGGAATGTGATGTTGCTCATCCTGGAGACCCAGGCAACCAAAACAAGAGAGAGAGAGAATTAAAACGTGAGATCTGCCTGCTTATGACCTGAATCCCCTAATCACAGCCCCGTGTAAGTGAAGGTCTTAGGCTGGGTTGAGTAGAGGGCATCTCCACCCAAGGAAATGTACATCTGCCCTCGACATGGCAGAATTAGAGCTTACTCCTGATGAAATACAGTTGTAAGAACCTTAAACCTTGCCTTAAACCAGACCTGCTGCTTGTGACATTGCTTCCCCTGTGGCAGGCACATAGTGAAGGTATGGTGAGGAGAGGTGTGTGCTACCTGAGCTCCCTGTCCTCAGGACACCCACCCCGGGTGCCAGGAAGTGTATCCTGGTGAGTCCATGCCTTTTGGAACTGGTCCTTCATTTGATGGCTTGGATTAAAGCCTTAATTGTATTTAAGTGTTGTGATACTACTACTTACTGGGAAGTAACATTGAGGCAGTTCATGCAACAGGGTGGCCACTTTCACTGACCCTGTAATTTCCTTTTGGCTGTGGCTGTTTCTCCTAGGGTATCCCACTAATGCAAGTCCGTGGTAATCCCATGGTTTTCACCATGGTGTTCAGTTTATTCCAGGTTGTAAGACTGCAGCCAGTGATACAAGACTTTCTGGTTTTTTTCATGTATGTAACTAAACTGAAAAATGAATTTTAAAAAATAAAAAAAGAAATCTATTCCATTTTGAGTGGTATCAGCAAAGAAAAACAAAAGAAAAAAAGAAAAAAACTGTCAGCACATTTTTGGCATGGAGGTGAAGAGAAGAGCATATTTTTATGGAAAGATACGTAATTTGTTTATTTATTAGATGAGAGGTAGAGATGTTTCAGCTGAGAGATGGAGAAAAAAAGAAAAGGGAAAACAAGGAGGGAGGAAATCTAATGCTCTTTGCCTTTTGTAAAGAAATGCTTCAGTTTTTCTTTTGAAGCGGTCTGGAAATTCAGGTTAGTCACTGTAAAGCTGAATAAATAATTTGTCTGAAAAGCACTGCCTAGCTTGCACACATAGCAGGTAAAAAAATTAAAATATTTCATAAAAGGACTTTAAAAGCACCTTTGGCTCAAATCTGTGATGCTGTAAACTGAAATCAGGGAGAACCTCTGATTTTTCTGTTACCTGAGGATCTGGCTTTTGGTTTTAATCTCTTCTTCTCTCCCTCCCCTCCTCCTCCCATGATATGAAAGGTGTGTTTGTATGGAGGATTTCTTGCAGCACATAGTCAAGGACTGTTTCAGAGTTCAGACAATTTGATCCAAAGGCTCTTCCTAGCCTTGATGGAGTTATGCTATTACAGCTCCTGTGAATTAGGAGAGTATTGGTTCAGCATCGTGTCAGATACAGATAACTGGGGTTTCAGACATCGCCCACGAACACTTAACAAAGCACTGTGCAGATGTTTTTGAGAGCTAACAAAAACCTGTGTTGTTGCCTGAAGGTTGAATCCACAGCTAGCTGCCTTCTTGGGATAAGCAGATAACAAATTAGCTACTAATACCTTATTTGTGGTTTGATATTCCCACTGCTGCTACTGTTACGTGAGGTTTTTGGGTCACAAGGTGGAGTGCAGGATCTGGATCCTGCTCAGTGTTGATACCCTGTTTGTATGGTGTGTTTGGGCAAGGCAGGACAAGCTGCTGTCCATCCATCTCTAGCCTGTGCCTCCTGCATATTGGCCACATGGGGTGGGGACAGCAGGGACCAGGCCACATGTGGCAAAACTGAGGATCCAGCTTGCTCTTTGACTGTACCACTGCAGCAGGTTGCTGAGCTGTGCCTGGTAAGGTGCTCTGCTATCTGGTCAAAATCCTTTTTGTTCAGTTGGTGTTCTGACTTGTGTTTCTGACAAAGGATGAGTAAGTGCTCAAGGCCAGGTTGGACAGGGCTTTGAGCAGCCTGTTTTAGTGGAAGGTATTCCTGCCCATGACAGAGGCATTGAAAAGAAATGATTTTTTTTCATTTAACCTTTAGATGAAGCTGCATATACCAAACTTGGATATGGTTTCAGTGTGAGGCCAGAGCTGCTTTTGAGGAAACTTTGGGGACCGTTGATTTAAGGTTCATGTCCTGTTGGGTGAGCTCTAGGGTAAGGATTCAGCTTTCAGAAAGTACTGCATGTTTTGTTTGCTTTTTGGCTTTTGAACATGTTTGGTTTTTAAGAACAATCAGTTCTGAGGGAGCCTCCTATCAATAATTGTTGGTATTTGTGTAGGGTGATCAAAAGAGTCTCTGCAGGCTGAAGGGGAGACAGCACAGACAGGCCCACATTGGAGTCACTGTGTGTTCACTGTGCCCTTAAGGTGTAGGATTAAGCTTGCAGAAAAGGAACGAGGTCAGGTCTAGACCAAGAAGTAGACTCTGGAATTCAGCCAAGAGTGTAAGGTTTTTTTCCTGTAACAGCATCCTAGATGTGGCAGTTGTGTTGACTTAGCTGAAATGAGGCTGACATCTGTAGGTCAGGGCTGATTAAAAGGGAAGGAGGGTGGAGAATAGCTCTGCAGAGTAAAGAGGATTTAAAGATAACAGTGGAGGGAGATGCGTGGCCCTTGCTTGCAGAATTTGGGTTGGCCGTGGGAATCTCGCTGTGCCTGGGAGCAGGGACCTCCTGGTCCCTGAGTCCTCTGTGGGCCCCAGGACACTGTGGCTGCTGCTCATGGGAGTCTTCTGACTGATCCCTTCCCCCCGAGTCTGACTTTTTGGATAGAAGTTTGACTTAATCTTTCCTCTTCTGCTGTTCAAGGGAAGCCTCCCACACAAACCTTTGGCTTGGTATAAAGCCCTGCTGTGATGACAACACCCACCCCTCACTTTGTTGTTTTGGAGGGTTAAGTGTCTGGGTCTCCTGCTTGGTGCAGATAAAAGGTGCTGTATTGCTGAGCTGTGCTGTATGCTGGAGCATTATGTGCTGAAAGCTGCTTCAGAAAATGTTTCTGTGCTCCTTTTGACCTCCATTGTGTCTTCCTGCCCAAATTCAGTTGAGCTGGTAGCTGAGGATGTTTGAGGTTGTCTCTTTTCTGAGAGAGAAGGAAAGAGGAGGGTGATGGAACCTCAGAAGCACTAACCCCATACTTTGGTAGAACGACATATTGTGCCCAAAATTGTGCTTCATGATTATTAGCTGCTGCTTACACATTAAGTATCATTAAGTATGTTGCTCTCAGAAGTGCTCTGACTCTGACATCAGGGATCTCTGTCCTTTGGGATGGGTGACACTGCAAACAGTAGTATGAAGGAACACACCACCCCCAGGGTCAGGAATGTGATTTATCTGTATTTCTTGCCTGGAGACCTTCAGGAGCTGGTCTGCTGTTCTGATTTTTTTCCACAATGATTCCTTTCAGCCTTTCAAAAAAAATGGCTGATTTGATTAGATGAACACTTCTGTGGTATAAATCTGAAAGGAAGAAGGTGCTTAGCTTCTTTCTGAAGCAGGAGTTTTAGTTTCCAAATGAAAAACTTTCTTAGCATGATAAAAATAGAGAATTACTTTATGGGGAAAGTACTTGCTTCCCTCCTGGCTCTGCTGGGCAGCCTTCAGCCGGGAGGAAGTGGGGAAATTACCCTCAGCTCCCTTGGACCACAACCAGTCCTAGTGGTTTTCCAGTGAAGTAACTAAAGTTATACCAGAGCTGTGCTTTAGCTCTTCAAAGTTAAGGGATAAATGACTCCATATGAAAATTGAATTTTAAATCCTGCCAGGCATGATGTCCCTCCCTGTAGGACCTGCAACCCGTGTGGCACTGCATCACGAAGCACAGGCCATGTTGAATGGTGAGATTCATCACGTTGGGATGCTCAGTCCAGCTAAGCAGCATGGATAGCTGTGATCACCACTCACCTCAGTCAGTTAGTAACTTGTATATTTGGAGAAATAACTGCATAAGCAGTAGTAGCCTCACTTAGAATTCTGGGTCTCTCTGTCAGGGGATGGGCAACTATTTGATGATTTTGTAGAAAATAAATTATCTTGGCCTTTATTCTGGTCCCTAAATTCATTTTCAACTGTGACAAGAGCCAGGATTTAAGCCTGGGTTTCCCCAAGTAAAATGCAGTTAATTAGCCCACTCCATCATGTAGCCTTCTCTGTTAACAAAGGCAGTATACTCAGCCAGACAGCTCTTGCTCACAAGTGATGCTCACCTTTTGTATGGCAGAGTGTGCTTGCTCAGAGCCTGGAGTCCTTGTTTGCATCCCTTTTCAGCAGTGCTTCTTAACCCCTCTGTGCAGCCCCATTGTAGTGCTGCCTGTCTCCAGTTGAGAGAATGCTGGCACCAGGATGTGTTTAAGTTTGAATGATGGTTTGTGTTACTGGTAGTGGCTGTGGAGTTTTACCAAGGTCAGAGACTGCTGCAGGGTAAAGGGGAAGAGGGTTTCTACCCCGAGGAGCTTGTAGCCCTCAGGGTGATGTGACATTAGTGCTATTAGCTGTAAATTGTGAATGGGGTTCAAGCAATGTTGGGGGGCAAAGTGAGACAGTTAAAACAGCTTGATTTGTGAGCTGGAAGAAGGATGTATGAGCCATTGTCTGGGGTCCTGGCTTGCTGTTCTCACCAGACCAGATCTCCTCACACTAAGCTGGAGCTCAGCACCAAATACTGCTGTGGTGGATGAGGTGTGGGGAAATAAACCAGCAAGGTTACTGGGGGACTCTGCTGCACTGCTCCTGGCAGATCAGGGGATGTGTTAGAAATTTTTGTCATCTCCCCACTGATTTGGGTTCAGAGGCTGGGGTGAGGCAGGGTGCTTCCTGAGCAGGGTAGGCTATTGACGAGTTTTCTTAACTGGCCACTGACCTCAGGTAGATCACTTAATTCTGTTCTTCTGCAAAGGAGTTGCTTGGGTTAAATGTCAAGAACTTTGAGTTTTGTGGTATCATGATATTGTACAGTTTCAAAATACTATTTTTCTTCCTTTTGTGAATATCTAAATTTGACTGTTGCACCTGCAGTATTACAGGATTTAGTAAACTGGGGAGAGGGACAAGCCTTAGTTTAGGTATAACTATTGGCTGTAGTCTGTAAAAATGTGTCTGCAATTTAAAAAACATAGGGAATTATTTTCAGATCCTGTAATCTATTTAAATGCAGGCTCTTTGGTATTTGTCTGCTTCCTGAAGACTGCACTCACTGATATTGTAATCCAGAGCCTGTGTGTGCAGGCAGTACCATGTGGTTGAATGCAATCCTTGCACAAAAAATCATCTGTATGTAGATACTAGAATGTGAACAGTGATGTCTGTGTGAGTGGATAGCAGGTCACGACCCCCTGAAAATAGAAACATATTGATGTTGTTAGCAAAAGCTGTGGAGCATGTTTTCCTTGAAAATTGTTATTCAATGTTGTTCTTGCTGTCTTTTGAATTAAACATACTGTAAGAGTTGGTTTGCTGGAATTTCGACTGTTCTGGAGCACTGGGTATTGGGTAGTTATTATTAACAGCCAGAGAAGGTAGCATGACCTACTGAACAGACAGCAAGATGCATAGACACTAGCAGCAGGGAAATCTAAGACAAAGCATGGAAAAATATGTACAAGGTAAAACTTGCGCAGCCAGCCCTTATGCAGCAAATAAAGCAAGGTCTCACTGACCTTGGCAGCTGTACAGGGCAGTCTTTGCATAAGAATGACTTGTGCTTAATATGCTAGAGAAAGTATTCAGGGACAAATATTCCTGTTTTCTGCAGTACTGGGGACAATGTCATCTTCCATCTCCAGTCGCAACACAAACACAAATACATTGCAGATGGGGTACAAGGAGGACCTGACCCTCCTCAAGCACAGCCAGTTCTGCTTCCCATGGCCTAGAGAAAGATATTTGGTACTGTCCTCCTGGCAAAGCTGGATCCAGTGCCTTAGAGCAGCCACCTTTGAGACTGGCAGTGGCTGGATAGAAAGGCAGCATGATGGGTGTCTTCCTTAATTAGTCTGTGCAGTTTGTGTCTGCTAATAAGAGGTCTGCTAGACTTGGAGATCAGAGGGGCACTTTGCTCTTGCTTTTGTGCTGTGTGGAGGCAAAAAAGGGGGCTAGACCTGCAGGCTGGTTAAATGCCAGGAGATACTCAGCCAGTCAGGCATTTCCTGTGGCCCAGGGCTTGCTTGCAGCTCTTGGACAGGCCAAGCCCAGCTCACCCACTGTTTGGAGTGGGCAGGAATTACAATGGAGCCTGTACTTGGTGGGTCCCTGCTTCAGAGCCCTCCAGCCAAGGTGGGAGTGGGACAGGGGGATGTTGAGGTGGCTGGAGTCTCTGCTCCCCACGTCCTGAGGCCAGGCAAGTCCCCGTGCCACCACCATGGCCAGGTCTGTACCTGCACATCTCTGTTGGTGTTACTTACTAAACCTTGCTACTTACTCACTACTGCTGTTTCTCATGACTTTTCTCTTTTTCTTCCTCTTCCACTGGATAGATCAGCCCCGTAAATGTCCATATTTAAGAGCAAAACTGTCTTGAGTGGCAGAGCAGGGTCTCCAAGGTCTCTCTATTAGGAGAGGGCCAGAGATGGTGTTTGTTGATATTGATCATGGGAAATGTAATTAATGCGGGTATAAAGTGTTAAATGTTAAATTAAAATGTGAGATTTAAAGGCAGTCAATAGATCAATTCTGAGGCTGGGATGAAATGCTCAGACTTTCAAACAATAATCAGATTTCCGATAAAATCTCACTGTGTGTAATTAGAGGGGTTGAAATACTAAATCAGGTGTTAAGGTAGTGATATTTAGATTATGTTGAAAGAACAAAGATCCAGACATAAAGAGCCCTCCTGTCTGCAGGCAGAGCTCAGGCTGGGCAGAAATAGTGTGGAGCTCAGGGGATGTGCTGATCTAGAAATTAAAACTGCCAAGAGAGGAGAATGATGGGAAAACTGCACAAATCTACAATGCTGAACATGTGCCTGGATGGAAACAAGACCATTTGGACCTCATAGCTGTCTTGTAGTCTGATAACACTTCTAAGACCTTGGTCCTTCCACATGCACAGATGTCCACATCTGATGTGGTCTTGGTGAGCCTTCCAGAGGAGTGAGGACAACATGTTGAAACTAACCCCAGCAGGAAGTACTGCCATAAAAAACACTTCCCAAGAGTTAAAAATACTAATGACCAACTGCCACCACATTTCAGTGGTATTCCAGCTAGTCACTAAGAGCAAAGGCATGCAGTTGATATTTTGTTAAAGGTAACAATTTAAGGAGAGGGGCAAAGTTAGGCTCAGTGTCCTAGGGCGCATGGCGTTTCTAGGGCATTTCTTTGAAATTTATATTTTGCTCTATAATCCACAAAAAAGTAAGCAGAAAAGAGTCCAGAGTAGCCAACTCTCTAGTTTAACTGGCCTGTGAGTAATGATACCAAATAAGTTCTGCTTTAGGAGCAGCATCAGGCTTTGCTCTTCCAGTCATCTTAATTTTCTGATACTGCGAGCTGTGCAGGAGGCTGCAGGAAACATCCATTCCCTGAATATGTATCTTTGCTTTCATCCCTAAAGGGATAATTCAGAATATGGGACAGACATAGTGTTTACTGTGGGCACTGCACCTGTCAAGGTAACATTACTATGGAATGGAGGGTAAAAACCACTTCTCTGCTAGATAAAATGGATAAACTGGCTCATTAGCTCGGGGCACTTACTTGCTAACCTTGTCCTGTACCTGTGATGTGATTATTTGTGAAGATGTAGCTGTAAGGCTCTCCGGAGCCTTGAAAGATGCATGTTTTAAGAGTATTTTCTCATTTTGTTTTATAATCCTGGTGCAGCCTCTGCTGTGCAGTTCAGAGGTTGAGATGCTGTCCATGGATGTGATGTAACCCCACCCAGCTGGGCATCAGTGTCTTGGAAATGCTTTGTGGTTGTTATTGCTTAACTGCAAGCCCTGCCTTAGCCATGGGTTGAGCCAGGCTCCTGCTCACCTTGCTCCTTGCAGAGCAGAGGGTGAAGAGCTAATAGGGCAGTTTCAGCAGTGGAGAACTCTTTTGAGCTTTTAAATAAAGGTCTCTAAAATTTCCACCTTGGTGTGGCTGGGCTGAGGTAACCTGATCTTTGGAAAAGTGCCTTTGTGCTGTAGTTTACAGAAGGGCTTCTTGGTTAACAAAGACTGAATGCGGGTTAGTTAAACTGTAGCCATTGTATTCAAGGTCACTGTTAATTTTTTTAATTGCAAGCTTTCTCCCATGTCTGGGGTTGGAAATGGGACTTGCTGTGTCAAGCTCCCAGAAAGGGTTGGAAATTGTGGCATTTCATCCTGCAATTACTCTGTTTCACTCTGCCCCTTCCCTTTATCCAACAGGAAAATAAGCTTTGTAGAGCGCTGTACATAGATTTTAAGTTCATTGCTGATACTAGAAGCCCCAAAAAGCATGTGTTTCTGGGAAGAGACTGATGCTCAGTCTGTGGCATATCATAAAGCCAGCCAGGGGAAGGGCAGGGACATTACAAGGGCATGACTGTGGCTAGGTACTTAAAGGAGATCTTTCCCTTCACATGAGTCATAGTGGAGCCCAGGAGGTCCTTGCCAAAAGGTCTTGTGGGCACATGAAGCTTTTCCAAAGTGCTGCAGAGACTGGGCAAGCACTAAGCAAGGAGTTGGATGGGGAATAGTGAGCAGGGAAACAGTGGCATGCTTAGGGAGTCCTCAAAAGGAGTGGGAGGCTGGAGCACCAGGGTGGGAGATTGTGCATGTCTGCTGTGCTGTTACTCCTGGGCATCTGTGGGGGCTGCTAGATCGTTTTCACTAGCTGTAGCCCAGCTGGAAGGAGGATCATTCCTCCACACTCCTGCTGCTCCTGCCTTCTTTGCCCACACCTGCCTGTGGACAGGAGCAGAGGAAGGACCCACAAACAGCACACCACTCTGAAACATGATGTTTGAGGGCTTGCATGCTGGAGAGGAAGTCCAGCCTCTCATGACTCCCTGTCAAGGAGCATTTTCTTACCCTCCTTGAGCCATTCCTGGGCTTCTGATTCCAGTCCTCTGGGTTGTTTCCACCGATACATTCAGCACAAGTAGGAAGCTTGCAGCACTTGATAGCACAGGAAAGGTGAAAGAGTGCTTTATGCCTGGTCCTGCACACTTTCCCCCTAAAGAGTTTTCCCTTACTCCTTTCCTAGACAGAATATCAGGAGGCAGAACAGAAATTCTAGTCTCTGTTCTTCTCAGATGCCTCAATGTTCCCTAAATAATACTCCCCTGGGTTAATGCTGTCCTTGCACGTTTTTAAGGTGAAACTCCTTGCAGTCTCATTCCTAGCAGGCAGTTGGCTGCTCCTGCACTTGAGCTCTGGTGATCCTGGCAGAGCAGCGTCTGCATGGTGCGTGTGGCGAGTCCCAGTTCTGTTTTTTGTGACCTGAATGCATGGAACAGCTTGTTCTCTGCTGTCTGTTAACCCTTGGAAAGACACTTCCTCTTATGCTCCTTCATTCTGCATTGGCAGTGCTCAGCAGGGTCAGCTCTGCACTTGGGGTTTGAGGGCAGAGCCTTCGAGGGAGTTAATTGCTGAGTGATGATGGCTCTCTCCAGCTGAAGGTCTGCTCCCATGAGCTATTTAAGCCTCTGTTTCTTGTATCTCTGTGCCAATCAGATTAGCTGATGCCAGGAAACAGACCACGGCCTGCTTGCTCTTGAATGCACCCTTTTTCCTCCTTACCTGTTTATCCCAGTCAAGCCCCTTTCCGCTCTGCCTCGGTTCTTTAATTTAGCTTTGTTCCTTCCTTTTCATTTTCACAGCCTTACTGTGGCCCATCTTGTCTCCCTGAGGCTGTCTCTCTGGGTTTTGACATCCAGCCTTAACAACAGTCAGTCCTGTTTCCTGTCATAGTCATGACTGCTCTCTTTGCTGAGCCATGTGCCCCTTTGCACTTCTGCATTGAGCTTTTCTTGCACTTGATTCCCTCCATGTTTACCCTGTTGTAACTTGGATTCTCTTTAAATTGCAGTAGAGAGATCCACAGGTCAGTGGAGCTGCTGAAGGGGACTCATCTTCCAAGGAAAGGGAATCAGGCTGGGGAGGGGAGTGTGGCTGAGAACTGCCCCTGTCGTTCCCCAGGGCTGCTGCCACCCCAGGTCTATGCACCCCAGGCACGACTCTGCTCTTCTCCCAGCTGGACCCCTCCACTCATTCACTGATTTTGGAGGGATTCTTTGTTGCAAAAAAATAAAAAAAGCTCTAAACCCCCTCAGGCTCACAGGATCCTGTGTTCCAGCCTGGCCCTCTGTGCCAAAACAGGCCCATCCCCTGCCTCTTGTGAGGCCCCACCTTTATCCTTCTTCTAAAAATAAAATGCAATGACATTCCTTCCTAGTTACTCTGTTCTCTTATTCTGACCTCATTAGACTTTCCCAATAGAAAATTTCATTGAACTCCTCTATTAGTGGTGAAAACAAACAAGACCATTGGACTTCCTCTGGAAAAAATGCATCTATATAACAGGGAATTGCAGGGAGCCAAATTTCCACTGCTGAGTTTGTGCTGTACACATATGTTCCCTCGTATGCGTTTAGTAAACAAAGTTGTCTTCACACTAAGAAGAATTTAAAACAATTTATCCTTTATATCTGATTTTCCTCCCTTGTTGGAAAAAGATTGCTCTGTAATATTATAAGGAGCAAAGTACTGTTAGCTGGGGTTGGAAGAAAAGCCTCTTTTTTACAGACCCTCTGAGCTAAATATATTTTGAGGCTTATGTATGTGCATGTACATAGGAATGATAGCCAGGTGATGGATTGCTAAGCCACATCATAAATTCAGTTTGTTGGACACCTCTGATTACCTCCTCTGCACTCTGCCCGTAATCATTCTCCTTCAAACATCCTTCTAATGTTCTTAACAGCAGCCAATTAAAACAAAGACTTCACTTGCCATCTATCCCCTTTTCCCTCTGCCATCACCCAAGCTCCTTCTCTTGGGCGGGGGACAGAAGTGCATTAATGGATAATAGTTCAGTGTGTGTGCTCAAGGTTTAACGGAATGTATCCCTACTTAGGATTCTTTTGCCAACTTCTTTAAAATTCAGCTTGGACAGACATCCAGCTAGGCAGGGGTGGGTGCTTGTGTCTTTGCATGTGGCTGGGGCCTGCAGACTGGTGGCAGGAAGAGTGGGGCAAATGGAAGACACTGTTTATCTGTACATCTGCCCACCTTCTTGTGCTCCTGGTTTTGATTCAGAGGTTTCATGCTGATTCAGATGTTTTCTGAAGAAAAGCATGCCCATGGGCATTAAGGGGGAAATTGAAAATAATTCAGGTCACTAAGACTTCCAGGGAGAGAGGAGTTACAGGTTGTGGTGTTACAGATGCAGGAGGGTAATAAGATAATTGAAGATCTGAGGATTTCAGTTGGTGCCAATGACTCGGGCATGTCAGGGAAAACAGAGGATATTCAGTCCCTGAAAAGTCAATTCATCCACCTGGCAGTGAGATGAAGCGTAATGAATAACAGATTTTGGGGTGCATGGAAGCCAGGAGAGGCCAACACACAAACTCTGAATGGCTTGGCAAGTGCCTCAAGGGTGATTTTGACTTCCTCTTGCCTTTTTTAGGGCTTAGCTGTGCTGGCTTCACTCTGCATGCACCCCTAAACCCTATTTCCCACAGGGGCACTGGACAGTGGGTAGAGTGGGTGGTACTTGGTGCCAAAGTACACTGCCAAAACTGCCCCTTACACCTTTAGGTGCCTTTTGGTTTGGCTGCTCCCCTGTAAGAATGACAGCAGTGGCTCCCTTGAGCACCGGGAGGGTGTTTACTGCTGCGCAAGCAGGATTGGAACTGTTGGACGTGCCTTTCATCCTGTTGCAGCCTGCTGGATTAATGGGGCAGATCTCTGTGTGTGTGCATGCTTTCTGCTCTCTCTTCTCTATCCTGCTTCATTCTGTAATGGCTGTGGGGTCTGAAACAGATCTGTTCATCTGGTGCTTGTGCAGCCTTTACCGCAGCAGTTTCTTAATGCCTGACTGCAGTTCCTGTGTTTTATCTGCCAGACATCACTGAGAGGTGGGGAAGTAACAACCCCCGTTTGCAGAGGGATTAAGTGACTTGTCACTTGTGGCACCTGTGGCTGCAGCAGTGTTTGAGCCCCTGTTTCCAGGGTCCCAGTAGACCATCTTTCCTGTCAGAATGATGACTACCTGTGCAATGATAATGCCTTTGGGGTTTGGGACTAGGCTGGTCTGGATTTTTGCTGGTATATGGAAGTGGAAAATATGCTCTCAGTTGCCACTATGTTTGGTTTTCCTGCTTTCCTACGTGTTCTAACTTCTTTATTTTAATTCTGAAAGAAAATATTGTAAATACATTGGACACTTTTGTTACCAGCTTTTCAGTCTCCTTCTGTCATTGCGTATTTGGTTTGCAACCTGAGGATGCTGTTAGAGGTCTGAGTTGAGAAATAAGTCAAGGCTTTACTTTTCTCAAGTCCTGAATTGTTTGACAAATGTATTTTGAGTACCTTTGTGCTCATGTACTCCCTTCCATGTAGGCCATAAATGATAGGTGTTTTCCCTATTGTGCATGAGTCCTCATTTTTAACACATCATGTAACTCAGATGGACTCAAATGTAGGAGCACAAAGGCTTTGGAGGCCTGCCCTGTGTGAAGGGGAAAATTACTGTCTGGCCCAGAGCGGTGGCTTTGTGATGACTGCATTGTGTTCTGGTGTGCTGTGTTTGTACCAAACTGGTTTGCTGCCAAGTTACTTATGGCTTATCCAAGCTCTCACTACAAAGAATGTTAAAAGAAAAACTTTTTTTGTTTTCTCTGAATTCTTCCAGCTGAGAAAGAATTCAAACCACAGCCCAAATGCTGTCTCCTCTTTCTGCAGGCCTGTGGTGACCAGGTAGGGCAGTTAACACTGAAGTGCCTTCAGCTGTAGTGTTTTTGTAGGAGCATGTGTGTGCTTATAGAAGATATAATATGGGACCTGCAGGGAAAGTGCCTTTATTTGGGAGAAAAACCTGTCTCTGAGCAGAAGTCTCTGTGATTGAGAAGTCTGGAGTGGGAATTTTCCAGGCACAAGTATATGTGCCTGAGCAGAGGTACCTATGAAGTACCAGACCTGGGTTGGTCTCCTATGTATAGAATACATCTGATACCTCCTGAAAGTCCTAGGCTGTCTCTGCAGCACAGGGAATGACTGAGCTGGGCTCCTGTTTCTGTTTTTCTCATGCTTGACAGAGTGTATTGCCTGTCTTGAGGGCTAGGATTGTGCTTGGAGCTTAGGAGATACCTGTAGGTCATTCCTGTCAGCAGAATCCCAGGAAGGGCAGTTGGGTGAAAGCATTCCCTCCCCTCAGCTGTCCCAAACACATGCAGACACTTACCTGATTGGCAAGGACCTTGGAGGTTTCTTGAACACTGAGTAGGATAATCAGATAGATTGTGGGATACATCTGCTTGATCCTATTTCTTGCGATTACGTGGTGGGGAACAAGCCTTAATGAGCCTTGGCCTTTCCTGTCTCCTCTGTAAATTTGTTTGACTCAATTGAGCTCTCTTTGTGTGAGACAACTCTCTTTGTGCTTGGATATGGAAGCATCCACCTCTGAAGCTGGCTGTGCTTTGAGACGGGGTTTGGATTAGCTGACCTCCAGAGATCCCTGCCAACATTTTTTTTTTCCCTTTTCTTTTGTGTTTGCAGCTGGTGTAATTGTGGTCCTAACCCCTCCCAAGCGGTGCTGGCACTGGTGAGGATTTTAGCACTGTTTCACAGCAAGTGCAGTAGCTGCTTCTGCACTGCAGAGGAAATGCTTCTTTTGGGTCAGCCACCCCCTGTAAGGCGGGTCCCTGGCCCTCAGCACTGGGAAGTTGCCTCATGTAGGAGGCCAGAAGGGATTTGCCAGGCAAGTCCTAATAGAAGGGAGCATCCTTCTCCATGTGTCTCTTATTGGTGATGGCCTTAGTCAAGCAAAACTCCCACTTGGCTGCCTGATCAGCAGAGCATCCTCCAGATCCCACAGGGGTGGGATGGCAGTGTCACTATCAGTCCTAGTAGAGAGCTGGAGTAGGAAAGGGGTCTTGACCTCTAACTGGTTCCAAATAAGCTGATGGCAGAAAATCAAAAGCCCAAAAGAACAGAAATGTGCACGTGTGGTTATTCTAACAACAAATCTATTTCGTGAAAGAGGGGGAAGTTCCCTTTGAAGCACTGCAATGCATGCTGCCCTGGAACACCCTATGGAAAGGTATTTGTTCTGCCAAGGCACGTGTGTGGGTCCAGCACAGCAGCTTCTGTGACTTTGTTCAAAGACAAACAAATAAACAAAAAAGCTCCTTAAACTGCAATGTTTTTGTAGTGCATTTTTGGCATAGAAATCCCCAGCAGATAGTGAGAAATAACTCCCAGCCGTTTGCCTGTGAAAGCATTTTGGAACTAATCCTGTAGGAATGAAGGAGAGGAGTTCCCTGAACTTTGGTGGACAGGAACAGCTGAAGGTTCAGGAAGAAGGAAAACAGACTGAAGATTTCAGGTGGCTGAGGGAATAGGAGCACCATAGTGCACATTGAAGAATGGTAGATTTCAAAAACAAAGGGATTTTTTCCATACTTCCTTAAACTCAGCATTAATTTTTCCTGTGATTGTTTGCTTCAGGGTGTAAGAGTGGAGAATTGCATGTACACAAGGGAGGATAAAGTTCCCTGCATTTGTACATTCTTTTTCTCTGCAGTAAGGGCTTCCTTCCCTCATGCTACTTTATTTTGCATATTTTCCTTTTTTTCCCCCTACTTTGTTTTTTTCAGTTGCCCACCTCTGCGTGTAAGAGAGGTGCTGAGGTTGTGCCAGGGCAGCCAAGAGCAGTGGGAAGCACCCAGAGGCCAGTGATGCACGGTGCATTTTCCCAAGGACAGTGGCCCTGCAGAGCCCCACAGCCATCTCCCAGGGTGCCATACACCCAGGAGTTCAGCAAGGCTGGCGAGCCTCTGAAGAGATGGGGTGCAGTATGTACAGCCTTCCCCACTGAGGGGCAGGAGGATGTTCCTTGTGCTGCTCTGTCCAGAGAGGTCACAACCAGTGATGACCACTCTCCAAAGTTGCCCTAAGCCAGCAGAATTAGAGAGTGTGGGGAAAGGACAAGTGTTAGTGGTTCCTTCAGCACAGATTTGTGTGGTACCTGCATGCCCAAACATCCACCCTGTCACTTCTGTAGTGTGTTTATGTCCTGAAAATGAGCCTTTTCCATTGCAGCAGCATTGGGGGGTTGTTTTGCTTGTGTGGGTTTATTATTTCTGTCTGGGTTCTGCCATCCTGCTATGAACAGACGGCACTCGGAGCTGAGTTGGCTTTCTGGCACGCGGTGTGACCCCTGGTGATTCACAGCCCCCAACATCTGTGATTAGACCTTGAACAGAAACTTTTCATGCATGCCCATGGTAGAGGAAACTTGCTCTTTTTCTGAGTAACTGGTAGAAGAACAAAAGGAGGTTTATTTTCTTTTAGCTGTAAAGGTCTACCTTAAATTAAGTAAACTGTTCCCTGAGGGAGAAAGTGTCCAGGTACAGAATGTTCACAAAGGAAGTATTCAAAGTGTCTGCTGTGTCCCTGAAGTGTTTGTTTTAAAGTATGAGGGCCAGAGCAAAAAATAGAAGATTATTTTCTAATTTGAAAGCAAAAATACCTCTTGCAGGTGACAGAAAATAAATTGACCTTCTTTGGTCTTGGCACTGCAGCCCATGAAGTGCAGAAGCACTGAGGAGCCCTGGAGAAGCTGCCATTGCCGGGATGGCTCCGGTCCCAGTGCACAGCCCGGGAGCGCGGGGCGCGGGAGCCGGCCCGTGTCCGCGGCAGCCCCGCTGTGTGCAAACTGTCACTGTTCCACCAGCAAAGGAATCGTGTCTGTGGGAATCTGAGCACTGCTGTGCTTTATGTGAGGTAGGGTAAGAGCATTGTCGTTGGTGCTTCAGCAGTGGAGGATCCATTCCTGGACTTTATGGGGTTATTTTTGTGGATTTTTTTGCTGTCGTGAAGCAGCACTTCTGCATCAGTCCCAAGTAAAGCCTTGTGATCCAATGGTGACAGCACCTAACTTGTCATGGGCTTTTCTGAGGCCCAAAATGAACTTCTCTACTGTCAGCCAACTCAACTAATGTCACTGTGTTTTTGGCTTGGTAGATCCTAGGTGAAGATTTTTAAACTTTTTGTTTCCCCTCCTCACTGACTTGGAAAGCTGCCCACAAATGTGCATTATCTTAACTCATGCATCACTGTCAATAAATGTAACAGTAGAATGCTTTTCAGTAAAACCTTGTCTTTGACTATAACTTTTTGGTTCCTTTCATAAGCAAGGATATAGTTTCATGTGTTTTTTACTACTTGCTGTGAAAGTGGAAGAGAAAGGAAGGCTGTTGGATGGGTGGTGGTATTCTCCATAGAGTTTTCTTTCTCTTTCAGAACAAAACAGTTCAATATGCTATTTTCCTTGTTCCCATTTTTCTTTGCCTTTCAGTGTTTCCAGGAACACTGTGTTTATTTGGAAGATTGTTTGATAATGGAAACAGCTCACTGCTGTTTGGGTGAGGAGTTCCCTATTCTGGCTTATCAAGGATGTGTGGTGGTAGGCACACCGAGCTCTTCCATACTCATTAAGGTGCAATAAAAAGCCCAAGTTACAGAATCATCACAAAGGTGCAAGAACTGATGAGTGAGTGTGGCATTTGTACTGCCACCTGAATTTAGTGCTTTGAGGAAAGCCCATAGACAAAAGTCTTTTTTGGGCTCTGACTGTATCTAGTGAACATTAATAGCAATATTTAGTTTTAGTGGAATTGGTATAAAATTGGAGGTCTTGATTTTGCAAGCACAGTTTCTCTACTGCTGTGCCTTGAGGGCATCCATCCATCCATCCATCCATGATGGGTCTGAGCTTTCATTCACCATAACTTGCAAAACTAGCTAAAGCACACTGCAGCCTGGCAGTGTAGGGCTGAGCTTGGACTCAGGAGAGCCAGTCCTCAGTTCCATGGTCACGTGCTGGTGGTTTGAGTGGAAGAGGAACATGGACAGCATTGCACATGACAAAAAACGGGCATGGCTGGAACTTAACCTTAGGAAAAGTCCAGTGTGTCTGCAGTATCCCTATTCCTCTTCAGATAAAGGAAGTAGCTGCTGTTCTTACTCACTGGACTGTGAGTTAGGGCAACTTCTGTTTCTCAACTGAGCAGTTGTGACCCAGAAATCCTTGAGAAACAGTAAATGAGGAACCCACCTCGGCACTTCCACTGAGTCATTTTTTCTTAAAAAAAAAAAGAGAGAAAGAAAAAGAAAAGAAATCTCTTTTAAATAGCATCTTTTACACTTGGGAGTTGCTTGAATCTGTCCTGTCACATAAATTACCATTTCTGAACTCGGCTGTCAGGAAGTGTCCTCACAAGTTGACATCCATGGGGGCTGTCAGTGGAAGGGGATCAGTTTCGTGGCAAGCAGGAGGAATTCAAGCGTCAAGTGAATACTCTCGTCCTCGTGTTACCTCAAGCGGTCAGGGCATCTGAGTCCCGCCAGAGGCGAGCCCTGGTGTGACCTTTGCTCCTCAGACTGCCCTTGTTCCCCTGCCCTTGGGTAGCTGTAAGTCTAGGGCTGACATCTGGAGCAAGCCCTATCCTCCTGCAGCTCAGGCAATTAGAGTCTGGCCCAGCAAGTGGCCCTGGAGCAGAGGCTTCAGGGATATTGTAGTTTCTTTACAGGGATAAAGGCCACAGGCTTTTCTCTCTGCTCTACTGCTTTCTCCAGCTTTGATGCGGATGCCGTTGAAATGAGATTGGCTCATCTGGTAGTAGAGGAGCTGAGCCCTGCCAGACAGATCTGGCTTGCTGGGAAGGGTTCAAAAGGCAGCACCTATCCTTTGTTGTATTTCCTACACGCTAACGAAGCCCCTGATTTCTGGAGCTACCTTTTAATCCTTGTAAGTTGTATGTTGGTTTTGGCATGGATGCTTTTTTTTTTTTTTTAATTCCTCCCATTTGAAATATACAGGAGAACAAAGGGAATAAAATGCTAGCCACCCCACACCCTCCCCCCAAAAAAGGGTAATACAAGGGAATTGTAAGGGTGCATTCTGGTGAGAACAGTTGTTTGCTGCCAGGAGCTGAAACCTGGAGAGCTGAAGCTCTGTATTGTCAGTGGCGGGTTGTGTGAGAGGTGTGCTGTCCTTGGCTGTGCGTGGGAGCCTCGCTGCAGCAGTGTGCAGCGCTCGCTGTGATGTCAGCCCTGCATGCATGCGTTTCCAGCCTTCCCCGTGACCACATGGAGAGGGATTTGCAGCAATCCAAACACTGACAGAACTGTATTTGTTGACTTGCAGAAAAGCCTAACTCGTGCTCCTCTGGGCTGTGATCGTGTAAGCCGAAACACGATGACTGCTGCCTGTGCTTGCTGGCCTCCCAGTCCTGATAAACCTGTGAAGCAGATTCATTTATTTAGGCCCTGATTCAGCAAAGCACTTAAGTACATGCTTCAGATTTTCTTTCCAGAAAGACTGTTGGCATGCTCAGAGTTAAGCATGTGCTTAATTGCTCTCCTGAGTGCCCAGCAAACAAGTGATGGGGCAGTGTGTGCTGCTGCAGTGCTCTGCCAGGTGCCTCGCAGGCTGCAGAATTGCGCTATGAAAAATATATTCATTAATTTGTCTCCCTCCAGTACAGGAGCTCTAGTGCCAGGGTTTGAGATGAGTCAATCCTTCTGCAGGGAGGTGGGGTTGTTTCCACGGCACAGAAGATTTCTTGTCTCTTGAATGTTGCACAGATGAGTGTGCCCTTCTGCAGGGTGTGGGATAGGGGCAATTTCCATCAGTGGGTTTGTTTCCTCCCCCACGAGTTGTAAAGAAAAATATCCACCGTGTTACATGTATCTGAATGTTTTGATATTTGTAGTTTAATGTTTTGTAGAATTCATTTATTTAGCTTTCATTAACATGATGCCCTTCATTTTGAGGACTGAGCAGTTTAGTGCAGCCATGTACCTGTGGGCAGTGTGTGATCCTGAGCTGCACGGCTTGAGAGCAAGATCAACATTTGGTTTGTTACATTGGGATTTCTTGAGGTTCAGGGGCTGGGAAGGGCAGATGTTGCTACACTGTTTGGAATCTTGGTGTTTGGTGTAACTTTGTGTTAAGTCAGACCCATCATATTCTTTCCCCAGCATTAACAGAACCTCACTTCCCTTGGGAGTCTGAAGCTGTGGAATACACACTTAATCCACAAGATGGTTGTATTTCAGTCTGCTCGGAAGAACTTCTGAGAGAGCATTCTTTCTAATCCCCACCCATATCTGACCTGTTCTAGCTCGTTTTTAAGAGCTGCACCCAGCTAGTCCTTAGCTCCCTGCAGAAGGTTTCTGCCCATCTTTTCCTTCCTTTTGCTTTCTGAGCTCATTTGAACAGGGAGCCCGCATATCAGTGAATAGGATTCCTGTATAAATTTGCCCTGTTTGTAAAATTGGAATTGATTTAGAGCAGCTCCTCTTTACAAAGCCCAAAAGACATGAGCATGGTTAGGTGTGCCTTTTTTCCTTCTCTTTGAAGTTTAAAACACGCTTAGCAAATATGCCGTTTGCAGTCTCTGTTCCCCACCTGATGTGCAAAAATGCAAAGGTCCTTCCAGAAGGAAGCATGGGTCAGACCAAGCTTTGTGCTGATGCCTCAAGCTGGATTGCAGGGATCTGGGCAGGTTTTGTTATCAACTTGAGCCTAATTAAGCCTAGAAAGTACTTGCAGTGTAGGTTTAACGAGTGTTGTTTTTTCTAAATTGAAATAATTCGATCTGTGAATCAAACAGCCTCTGTGCCCCACCCCCTGCTGCTGATGACAGCCTCTTCCCACACTTCTTCCTTGGTAGCATTGTTTCCATTGTTTCCAGCTCCAGTAGGTTTCAGTTACTGATCAGTGTAATTGCAATAACACACCAATAATGAAAGAGGAATTTAAGCTTCCTTTTTCTGTAGTTGAAGGCTCTTCTCCTACGAAAGCTTGAAATCTTAATAGCAGTCACACAGGCAACATCCCGCGCCTGTCAAATGTTTGCAAAAGTGGACGGTCGTACTTTAGGAAGATAAAGGGCTGGATTTTGGGAACTTGGAAAGAGCCCAATCCTATCAGGCGGCAATGGTACAGCTAATAATAGAATGGGAGACTCTAGAGACAGCTTAACATTTTAGTGGATGCCAAGGAAGCCTTCAACTGGAATGCATTGAAAGTTGTTTGTTGTATAACACGAGTTGCTGGAGTCAGAGTAATTCGAGTTGCCTTTGGTCTGGTGGAAAACTACAGCTGTGAGCAATGAGTTAATTTTTTCCGTGTGTTTGTGTGTGTGTGGCTTAGGTTTCCCTGTCGGGTTTGCTCTTAGTTTTGTAGGCTCTGAATCCATAGAGGAGCGGCTGCGAACCAGTCGTTTGTCTCCATGTGCCATGGCAGGAGCCGCCCTGCGCTGGGGATGGGTTTGAAGGAGCACCTTGGAAGTGCGGAGCGGTTCAGGGCTGAGCTGGAGCCCTCAGCCCTCAGAAAGCCGCCGGCTGCTCTTCCTGCCTGAACGTTCCCTACAGAAAAGGGGGTGGGTTAGTTAATGTTAATTTTTTTTAAAAAAACACCGAAGAGCAGAGTGTCCCCCCGCAGTCTGGGAGGGCCTGTGGGGCGCCGCTCCCGCCGCTGCCCGGAGCCGGGGCTGTCCCGGAGGGTCCCGGGGCTGCGGCGTGCGGCGGGCGCCCACCGCGGCGCTGTGAAACGGGCTCTGCTATTGGTCGGCTGCCCGCGGGTGCTGCTGTAACGGCAAGCGCCATTGGCCGG
>VZRH01014905.1:47875-63883 GCA_013397555.1 Urocynchramus pylzowi | reverse complement strand
AAAAAAAAAAATCAGACATCCTTTTGCCTGTTTTGATGCTCGTGAACCATAATTTTTAGAAGCAAGAAATAGAAGGAAAAAAAAAAAAAAAACCCGAAGTTTTCTCCCCAAGGACCGAGACCATTCCACAAACTGAAGTGCTGCCAGCAGCATATGCTTTTTGCAAGAATAATTGAAACCATTAACTGGAGAGCACAGAATTCTTTTGAAAGTCTGCCAGTTATTTGCAAGTAACTTTGGCAGTGGCACAAAATATAACACTTGTATTTTAACTTCTACAATTGCACTTTTAGGAGCTGGCCTCTAATTTGATTTTCAGTTGTTCTGATAAGATTTCTATTTTATGATTGGCTTTATGTTTAATTCTTGTTTAAAGAAACACGATTTGACTTAAATGAAAACCTAAGTGCTGATGAATAGGAGTTCTACCAAAGCAACAAGTTAGTTATTTCTTCACGTTTAACTTGAATTCACTTTTTTACCCTTTTTTTAAAAAAAAAAAGAAGAAAAAGAAGATCAGCAGTAAATATTACCCTGAGGAAGGGTGCGATTGCTTGCATTTTAATTTTTGTTTTTTAATATGGCTGTAAACGTTTCCCTGGTTCGTGATACAAAATGGCTGACGTTAGAAGTGTGTCGAGAGTTTCAGAGAGGGACTTGTTCTCGGTCTGATGCAGAGTGCAAGTTCGCCCATCCGTCACGGAGTTGCCATGTGGAAAATGGTCGAGTTATTGCCTGCTTTGACTCCCTAAAGGTGAGGACTGTAACGCGTGCATTGCCTAAGCTTCCTTGTTTTTCTTTCCCTTCCGAGAGGCTCAGGCAGGGGTGTGGGATGTGCAGAACAGCTGTTTATTGCTCTGTGTCTGCAGGGAGGATGCTGCTTCTGAAATCTAGGCTGAGTCTGACTTCGGAGTGCCAGGCATTGCAGGGAAAGAGGATTTTATCAGGGCATTTTTCAGTGGTAGCTCAGGTCTGATATAGCTGTCCCTCAAACAGGGAACACTGGTTGTGGGCAGCAAATGAAATAAGAAGAGTAGAGAGAACTGAAATGCAGTTTTGAGTGTCCAGATCACATCAGCTGTGCATTTGGTGCAGGGATCTGAAATGTGTTTTTCATGAGCAAAAATGAAAGCAGCATTTTTATGAATCAGCTTTACATGTATTTCCTGGAGACAAAGTTGCAAATGCACTTTAAGGTTGTCCTGTAGATGAGGACCAGCCAAAATATTTGGAGAGCAACATTTCCAGAAATGGTCATTGGGGAAGTGCTTTCTGCTTGGGACTCATAAACTCAGTGGTTCTGCTAGGCCTGTTGGAGCTATGGCTGAGCCTTGAGGTTGGTGCTAATCCTTGCAGAGTTGAATTTGGAGGCAGTAAACAGCTCTTGGGTGCTTGTCTCTGCTGGAGTTCTAGGGGTGTCTTTCAAAAATACCAAAGACCTGGACTGTGAGTCAGGGTGAGGACTGGGGGGGCTCACAGGAGAGGCATGTGGGTATCTTTTTCTGGCCTCACTTCCCCACAGTTCTTGGGAAAGGAAAGATCCACTTTTTTTTTTCTTTTCCCCTAATGTATGACTCCTCAAAAGTATTTTTTACTCTTGAGACCATATGGATAACTGATAGCAGATGAGAATTCTTGACATGGTGTTTAATGTTTTGACCAAAGTAATCAACCTGTTAAAATTTCTAGAAAGAGTCTGGAAAATTTTATAATCTTAAAAGTTTTCTCTTGAACTTCAACTGTTGCTTGAAAAGATTTTTGTTACTTTTTATGAGCATAATGAGTAACAGAACTGGTAGAGTTATATATGCAGAGGCTCAGACCAGGACTGGATCTGGACTAACACTGGTTTACCCATTTTGTTCCTGTTAGTGGCTTCTTCATGTTTTCATTTCTGTTCCCTTTTTCCAAGAAGCTCAAGTTTTCTGTTTGCATTCGGTTTTCTCTTTTTAATCTGATTATATGAAATGACTCTTAGTTATACAGTGACTTTCAAATGTTCATTTACATTGCTGATTTGCTGACAGTGAGGGACAAACATTTTTTTATTGAAGGGGGAAAAAATCTTGTTCTTTATGCCATTGAAACTTTTGAATTGTAGCCAGTGGTAGTGCAGATACTTTTAATGAAGAGATTAATATGTTCATATTTTGTAGTGTATATTTGTGAATGGAAAGGAGGCCTGCCATGCTGTGGGAGATAGTTTTGTGCCCCTTGCTGGTGTGTGTAGCATCCTGGGACGTGTCCCTGTGCAGCCACCCAGCTTGGCTGGGCTCTGAGCTGTGCTGTCACCCCGTGTGTGACACTTCCCCATGTGTGCTGTTGGCAGTGCAGTTCCTGCAGCACGCCCAGCTGTGCCAGCCCCTCTGCACAGCTGGGGCTGGGACGATGTGCAGGACCAAGTCCATGGGCAGCTGGGGTTCAAATCCCACCCACTGGTATGAGCAAACACCTCTCCCACTTCAGCAGTGGGGATGGGATGGGGAACACCATGTTAAGAAAACAAAAAAAAACCAGGGGAAAGAGTAGGGTGTGATCTTCTACAGCTCAGAGTATTTCCTGTGTAACTGGCTGTTAAATTACGTTCTGGTTGCAGTTTCCTCATGACATAGTAGCGGATGCCCAGTATGTGCTGGTTAAGTGGCCTGAATTTTCCAGAGAACAGGTTTTTTTGGACTTAGGAAAGCCTCATGGAGGGCTGACAGCTCTGTCTGTGGGAAGTACTTGAGGAGAGGTCTGACTGTGCAGAGCACTTCGGCCAAAGGTGATGGGGCTGTTTCTGCACCCCTCTTGTCTTTTGTCAGACAAGACAGTGGGTCTTGGAGCCCTTCCTTCAGCCCCATGGATCCAGCAGCTCTCAGTGGACAGAGCCCTATTTCCCTGTGCCATGGAGGGCTGTGGTCCCCAGTGCTGCAGCCTGAGTGTGTGCATGTCTGACGCCATGCATTTCCCAGTGGAAATAACTCCCCAGGGGACTAAACCCTCAAACAGTGGTCATTCTGTTCCTGGCCAGAGCTGGCCTTGCAAAGCACTGTTTGCAGTGGTCTCGAGGGGCTCATGGCTATAAGGGTGGCCACCCTTACCGGTCACCAGAGAGGTGTTACATTCTGAGACCCTTTAAGAGGCTTTTCCTGCGATCTCTTTGTGCCCAACAGCTGTGGAACACCGACCCTCTCTCCTGTGGAGGGCTCAATAGCTGCTTAGTGCTCTCTTGTCTTTTCACGCCCTGCATTAGCAGAACATCTGCGTTGCTTTACTGGAGGCAGGATATAGGATGCTTGTGGCTAATAAGTTTTCCCGTTGTCTTGCAGCCGCCCAGGGCTTTGTTCAGATGTTGCTTATCTGCATCCATTGTGTGCTGCTGTTGCTTGTTTTTTTTCTCTCACAGACCTCTTAAGCTTGAACAATGCCTTCATACAGGAACTTGTGATAACCCAGCAAACAATGGTTTCACCTCACTGGTCAGGTCATGTGCAGCATCCATGCACTTACTGAATTGCCCTTTTTCCCCTTTTTCCTTAATCTCCTATAGCAGTTCCATGGCTGTTGCAGTGGAAAAAGCAGTGATGCTTCCAGAAGCAGTCAGACTGCCTCAGTGTGGGTTGCTTCATGAGTAACTGTGTGCTACCTGTAATCTTGTGAAGAACTCACGAGACTCAATGAAGGTAATGGGGGCCCTCACCAGAGCATACTCTGCAGGACCGTTGTGTGTTGTGCAATGAAGTATCTGAAATATTTCAGGTCATGAAATATCTGGTCTTGATTAGGTGGAAGGTGCAAGGCTGGATCTTGCTGTCCTGAGCTGTGTTTCTTCGAAGGGGGAGTTTGCACATTTGTAGGCAGCAGAAGGAACCTTTCTCAAACAGATTGATACAAAATTTAAAAATAGTTCCTTGCAAGAAGCTGCTATTTGAATCAGATGCCAAGAGAGCTCTCACTCTACTCATGCATCCCTCCTTGTTATTCTGGAAGCAGTGTTCTCTGAATTAATTTGTGTGAATGGCAGGAGAGTCTGCACTGCTTGATTGGAGGGCAATCCAGAGGCCCAAGAGCTGGCTATGCTGGGCCACCCTGCTGCCAGAAGTGACCACGAGGGCTGCTGGTCAGTGGCCAGTGCTCTCTGGTACCTCCTGGCCAGGTCCTGTGGCACCTCAGAGATGTTGTGAGCAAAGGAGAGGATTGTCATGTCATCCCTGTAAACTGGGCTGGCCTCTGGGTTCGTTCACTGCTTCTCTCCCAGGCTCGGTGTGCACTGTCCCATGCAGAGCTGGTGCTTTTTGTGAGGACTGGGACATGGTTTGCTGGCTCGTGGCAATTCCTACAAAGGTTTGTTTTGGCACTTCGGTGGGCTGCTCATCAAGTCATTAACTCTCTTATTCAGGCTGGATCAGGAGGGCAGGATATGAGCTTGTCTGACTCTTAGTTCCTGGCCAGCAAGTCACTGGTTGTGTTTTCAGTTTCTGATGTTGTCAGGAAGGAAAAAAAAGCATCATCTTTGGTCACTAATGGAGCAGAGAGCTGAGAGATGGGGCATTAGGAGATGGTGACATATTGTATAAAAATGTGTAGGTAATGCACATCAGGTGTTCACAGAGGCTTTGATTTGTACTGCTCACAGCTTGGGTATCTCAGAGAAGGATTTGTGGTTTAAAAAAGTTTAGAAATGCAGCTTTGTGAGGTGTGGGCTGGGGCTTTTTGCTGTTTAGGGGTTTTTGAATTTTCTTTGTGAATGTTAATGTGAATTGAAGCTTCAAGGAGCATTTTGAGATGGAAAATAGTGGGGTGAAAAATTTCAGTAATAGGAATTTTGACTTTGGGAGGTCTAATGTAAAAAACACTGTTAAACTTTTGCATGTTTCAAAGCAGTACTCTATAAAAAGAAGGCGAAAAGTTTTCTATGAACAGGCTTAAAAAGAAGTTAAAAGTAGTTTTGTCTAAATTGTCTATTTTCTAAAAGAAGTGTTATTCTCTGGTAATAATATTCAAAATCCCAAGGCATTCTAAAAAGTTCACACTGCTTGGGCAATGGATGTACTATATGATCTTGAAACTGATACACCTGAGGCTGTTCCTCACAGTTTTCATGCTAATTTGTACCTGGTTTATGCTGACTTGACTAGAATTATTTCTGACTTACTGGTTGGCAATCAAATCTGTTTTTTTGAAATTTACATATACTCCAAATTAAGAAATAACTAAAAACACCCACTAAACTTAGCATATGGTTACACTTTTAGAGAGGAAGAAGAAAGCAAACAAAGCCATAGTGATATTTTTAGAGACATTCTGACTCCATGTCTCAGCTCAGTGTAATGGAGATGTAAATATTCCACAAGAACAGTGTTGAGCCAAGTCACCTGTGTGACAAACATCCACTTTTCCTTGGTCATTAAGCCACTTACCTGTGTGGCAACAGTAGATTTGCATCAGCTTTCTGTCCACTCTGGATGCTAGTATGTTTTATGGCATGTCATAAGTGCTTTTTAAAACTACCAGATCAAACAACTTAAAGTAGGGAAAAATGCATTTAGACTCAATTTTATTTATAAAAACTGTTAATACTGTATTTCTCTGTCTTTTTCTGTTAATTTCTATATTTCTCTTTGTATTTCTCACTGAAGTAAATTGGTATTTCAAGGAGAATAGGAGAGCTTGTGGGGAAAAAATAATTTAGGCCTGATCACTTCTCATCTATAGGTTATAACAAGCTCCATGTTTTCACAGCTTAATTTAATTGGCACCCTTGCTGTCTATACTCTCTGTAGTGTCTTCAGAAGGTTTTGGCACATCTCTGGGATGGAGGGCACTGAGGCTCTGCCTGTGCTGAGCATCTCCCAGGCCTGCCCCATTGTCTGGACTGTAGATTCTCTCTGTGGGGTTAAGGCTGGTTACTTGCAGATGATGTGTGACCTCCCTAGGCATGTTCAGCTTTCCAGGGAAAGGATGTACCTTCTTTCTTTAATGTGCCTAGCTGATCTTTCTGTGGGACAGATGTCTGTGCACAGCATGTTTGATTTGTGTAGTGTTATCCAATGGTTCCTCTGATGGCCCTGCAGTCTCATTTCATTTATCTGTGACTTTTTGACAGCTGAACTGTGGCAGTTGAGCACTGGTGGATTTTGCAGTCATGGCTTAGAAGGTTGCTGCTCTGAGCTGTCCCCTTGCTTCTCTGTTGCAGGTTGCTGCCACTGTGGCAGGGTTAGCAGGAGGACAGAGCACCTTAGGCACTGAATACAAAGTCCAGCAGCTGGAATTCCCTTGGTCCTGCTCTCTGCAGAGCTGCTGGGTGATGAACTTGTGTAACTGAACAGGATGGTGTTACCTGGTGACTGCTGCAAGGACAGCAGCAGACAGGGAGATGCAGGAAGGTCTTATTCATTGCCAGCCATTTGCACAGGTGTAAGGCAGAGTCCTTGAATTCTTGTCTGTGCTCTGAAGCAAGGAGGTGATCTTTGAGGTGTGTTATGGAGAGTGAAGAGGTTGGCCTTGTCCTTAGCTCTACTGGGTCTTTCTGTAGCTGAGCAGCCTCAGCAGGGAACACTACCTTGGCCTTTACATTTACAAGGACATGTGCTCTGTGAAACTTGGTGTTGTCCACGGTAACATGGCAATAAAGGTGAGATATCTGTAAGTTTCCTGGTGCATAGTCTAGTTCTGATGCTACCCTGGAGGGATGCTCTCTTCTCAGCTCATTGCTTGTATTCCTCCAGAGGGTGGATATTTGGTGACTGGTATTTGCTGTGCAGTAGATGGAGAGCACCATCTGTGCCCCAGACCTCCTGACTCCGCATTTCTCCTGAGGGCTTGCCCACACAGGAGCAGATGCCTTTGCTCTTGCCTGTGTGTGAGTGCCTGTCTCATGTGTGGTGTCTCTGGGACAGGTTCAAGAGGCTGGCAGAGGTGTAAGCACAGGCTACTAAGTTGGGAAGCTCTCCCAGTGCAAGGGGCAAGGACAGGAACACAGTCCTTGTCCATCATCTTGCAGCTGATTAATTGATTACAGCTTTTCCTTGTTCCTCAGTCTGGTGTGCTTTTCCCCTTGTACGTGTTGGAAAGCAGAGCTGTGCCCACAGACTGGTCCTGAGACCACACTTTGGAGGCCAGCCTCTTCAGGGAGATGGGCCAAGCAAATTCAGCAGTGGGGTTTTACTGCCAGCCTTGCCTCTCTTTTCCTCACCAGCCAGCCCTGGCAATGCAGGGCCTCTGCTCCTGCCTGCAGCTCATGTTGCCTCGTTCTTCTCCCTGTGGCGTGAGCAAACCACCATCCTCAAAGGGTAAAGCCAGCAGCATTTACATTATTAATATTAGCCAAGAGTAACCTTGGGTTTCTGGTTGGGAAGATGATGGTAAAGTGCTGACTGCTGCTCACACTTGCCTAAAAAAGCAGGAGAGGAATTCTTTTGGGATGTTGACTCTAAACCCTTCTGAGCTTCTGTGTGTGCTTAGCAGATACATTTTGAAACCTTTTATGGGCATATTGCAGTGCTCCACTGGCCCTGGCATGCCACCTCCTGCTCCTGAGGCTTGCTTTCCCTTTTGAAGGGCAAAGCCCTCCAGACCAAGGTTCTGGTTCTGCAAAATACTTAAGCCTGATTTTAAGAGTGCTGTAGAGTTCCTGTGGGCAGCAAAGAGCTCCTTGTGCTGGAGTGAGCTGTTGCATCAAGTTTTGAGCATGGGAAGTGATCTTCTCAGCCAGTCTCTAAAGGGGGAGAGCTGCCCGTGGTCCTTTGCTCTGCCTGCCACCTTTGGCTTTTGGGAGTTTCTTTGTGTGCACACCTTGAGTTTGCATTCTTGACAAACCTGCTGGGATCTGCAAGCACAAGGTCCATGCCTGTGACCCAGCACAACTGCAGGGAGATGCTCTGTGAGCCCCAGGGTCTTCCTCTGCACAGGGAGGAGGGAGATGAGGTGCTGGGCCCAGATAGCAAGTGGCTGGCTCTGCCTGCTGTGAGTCAGAAGTTGGCCAAGGGAGCACAAAAGGGGGTGTGTGGTGTGTGTGTACAGTGAGCTCTGGCACCTCAAATGGTGCCATGTTGCAAAATGTGGCACTGCCAAGTTCTTCTAGGGAAGAAGTTCAAGCATTACGTCTTCCAGCCCTGACGTGTAGCAGTAGCTAACACTGGGATTGAAATAGAAGCACCAAACCTACAAGCCCCTATGCTTGGACAGAGTCTGGGGCAAAGAGGGTGCTTGGCTGTGATGCTGCCATGTTGGTGAAGCTACCTAGGGACTTCTCATGCTCCTGATTGCATTAGGCCAGCAAAATGAGCTGGGGGGAAGGTGGTGAAAGATGCCTTCAAGGGGAGTGACTGAACGAGCATGTGGAGTTGGCGGGTTTCTTCAGTGGCATAGCATCAGTTTGATGTAATCCCTCAGCTGACAATAGCTTTCTGCCACTTGGTTCACCCTTCTGAAGGAGGGTGCAGTAACATGCTTTTATGTAATTGAGCTGTTTAGAAGCTTTAAAACAAATATAAACAAGATGTGCCAGGCTTTTTGGAGAGCCCATCGCCTGACATCTCCCACAGAGCATTTCAATAAGTGGTTAGATTTCCAAGTGAGGAGCTGAGCTCTTTGAAATTCTGCCCCTATAAATATTGTTTTGCTGGTATTAAAATAAATGCTTTGAAGACCTTGGGTGAATGTTGCCCCATACAGGCACAATTTTACTTCTGGCTTATTAATACTGTTTTATTGCTGTTCGTAAAACAGCAGGGACCCAGGCACTGACCCTCTTCCTCACCCCTTACAGTCCTCGTGCCATGTCTGATGACAGTCTTTTGATTAGAGGAAAGACCAAGGATTTGGAAAACCACCTTTCAGAGCCTTGTGATGATGCAAACTGCTTCAAAGTCTTGTAATGTCGGTCTCTGTGCCTAATTGCACTTTCTGACCTCACAGGAGCAGTACAAAAAAATGTCTTTGAAGGTTGAGTGTAGCTGAGCTGCTGTAATAACAAGACTCTGGGTGTTTTAGACAGGTGTCCTAACTGAGTAAGCATTTCAAACCCTGGCTCCTTCCAAAGGAATAGCTATCAAACATGCTTAGTTCTGTAAGCTTACTGGCCTGTTAGGAAAGCCCCCTGCTCTGTAATGGCAGTGAAAATATTCAGCTTAACCATAGCTAATGTGTTAGGATAGTAAAATCTTTCTGCTGTCCACACAGTAGGAAGAACATGGCACAGAAGTAATGCTGATCTCTCGGGAGCCCTGGGTTTTGCATCTGGCTCTCTGAATGTCTGGTTAGTGTTTGGCCTTGGTTTAGGATTGCAGTGACATGGTTACTTGATGTCTCCAGTGTCAGAAGAGCCGGATGCTGGAGTCAGGGATTATTAAGCACTAACTGTGTTTTTACCTCCTCTGTCTGAAGCCAGCACGTGGGAATGGCTCGAGGCTGTTCTCTGCGTGCTTCAGCTCCAAGCTGGAAAGCTGAGACCTGGAGGTGCCTTTCTGCAACATTTAGCTTAAAGCTGTGAGGAAGAAACATATTCCTGAGAGGGCACAATTGGCTTGCTGGGACATGAGCATACTCAAATCAAGCAATTCCCCAAGTTTGTAGTGAAATGTTACGGCAGATGGCCTGCTTACAATGCGGGATATTATTAGAACCATGATCAGTGCTAATAAGGTCATTGGCGGTGGGGGAGGAGGTCAGTGTCTGACCTTGTTTGGAAGGTGGCAGCCTGTGCTCCGGGAGGAAGTTTTCCTCTTGCAGCAGTGGAATGTGAACGTTTAAAACAAGCTACTTTGTGTATTAGTATGGCTGCACAGTGGGGAGAAAGACCCACCACCCAGTCCAGCATAACTGCTGCTGGGGTGCTGCTGGCCCCCACCCCTTGATGAGGTAGGTGCACAGAGCACCATTGAAAAGTGAGGCAAATTCTGCTTAATTCTGGGAATGGGAAGCAGGAGCAGTTCAGCTAGTACTCCAGAATGGGTATGGTATCACAATGCATTGCCCAGGTGACTGGTCTCTGAGTTTTATCTTGCCTCTCACCATATTCTGCAATAACACAGCAGTAACTTACAGCTGTTCTACACTGGTGTCAGAAAAAGATCCAAAACAACCACTACAGATAAGAATGTTGGAATCCAGTTGAGTTGCATGAGTGATGTCCACATCTCTGCCCAGCAGTACCCACACCAGGTTCTGATTGGGATTTAAGCCAATAGCCTGAAACATGGTGCTTTAACTCTGTGTCATCACTTCTTCTTTGCCTTATGAACTCTGGGTGCTGGGATCAGCTCTGGGTGCATAGTGAGAGGAGACACCTCTTAAACAGAGGGGCATTTGGGAAAGTGTGGAGTATCTGGGGGTTCAAAGGTTGCCAGGGCAGCACCAAAACAGTGGAGTTGCAGCCCGTGTGCCTGAGACCGTGGCCATGACGCTGCTTCCCTAAGTCCCTGTTATCCACAGGGGCACGGCTGCTGCTGGGAACAGTCACACGGAGATTAGGTCCTTAAAGAGCCCTGCTTCAACTGAGCAGAGTTTGAATACAAAACCTCAGTGTGTAATCCCAAAGGTATTGGCTGATCCCACTGGTCTACATTTCTTCCTCTTGCTGTCCATTCCTAAAGGATCAGAGCATGGGTAAGGCTTGCAGCCATTATGTGCTCTTGATCCCAAATGGTTGGTTTGTGCAGTGTTGTGCTGCGTGCAGTGCTTGGGCTCTGCTCCCAGAGTCCCTTCCACGTGATGCTGCAGATAGCAAACCCAGGATGAATTTGCCAGGGGAAGGCTAGAGCCTCGTGTGGTTGGACATTTCAGCCCATGCCGTAGCACTTTAGTGCTCAGGGTCGTGGGGAGCTGAAAGCCAGACATATAGATGAGCCTTTAAGGAGAGCTTGGAAGATCACCCAGGCATGGCAAGATAACTGTTTTAGGTCAGCTGTACGAAGCAAAGCTCTTTCCTCCCTGTGAGGGAATCTTGTTTCATAAACCAGCAGACTTTCAAGACAGTTGTCTTTGGAGGGAATGTTGCTCCTTCCCAAACATTGTAGGGGAAGGTGTTAAAGATGCTCCTGCTTATGCAGAAACCCTCCCAAATCTTGCTCCGATGGTGCAAGACTTGCAGCCTTATTCTAATGCCCTGCTTCTTTTTTCTGCTTGTTTCTTCCTCTCCTCTGGGCCTATTTGTCCCCAAGCCCTAGTGCAGCTCCCCTGTCCTCTTTGTCCCTGTTGTAGTGTCTTCAGGGACTGTACAAGGCAGCCTGAGAAGTCTCTTGCTCTCCTTTCCTGTTGCTTCAGCAGTCATTTTTATTTCTCAGTGCATCTGGTGCCCTTGCAGATGAAGATGTAATCACTGTTGCCTCCCTGCAGACTTTGACTCCCTGCTGTGTCAATCCTGTTGCCTGTAAAACCTCAGTGATGTGCTGCAGGGTGGGAGCTGGAGCAAGGCTGGCAGGCTGAGTGACTCTGGTGCTGGAAGCTGGAAAGCCATCAGGACTGATAAAAGCAAGACAGGGATGTCTTGAAACCTCTGAGCTGCGAGGGATGACCTCAAGAGAAGGAGGTGGTGGTGAGTCTGGGGAGGAGCAGTGCAGCTCCCCAAGCCACTTTCCCATAGGACTGGGGAGCTCAGGGATGTGGCAGGGACTCCGGCCGCCCATCGCTGCCAGCTCTGTCAGCATCTGCTCACTGGCATGTCGTGACAGGGCACGGATTTCCCCACACAGCCCACTCATTCCTGTCACCAGAGCCCACTCAAACTGCTCTGCACCATCCTTGGGAGAACTGGGAGAGGGGAGGGGGAAATCCCTTGGGGGGCTGGGAGACAAATGGGCAGGATCACTTTTAGCTAGTGATGCAGAGGTGGGACACAGGCAAGCTGCCGGCAGAAAGGAGCTTGGGAGGCATCAAAGGCACCACGGCTGCAGCAGCCCAGGACAGAGCAGCTGGAATGCAATCTGGGTGTTGCTGAGGCTTCCCCTGGCTGCCTGGGGTTTTTCCACCAAGTCTGGTGTATTTAGACTGAAAACTCCTCAGGCTGGGACTGTCTCATTTTGTGTTTGGGTAGTAATTGGAGCAGGACCCTGAGCTGTAGCATTGATGAGTATTTGTATTCCCACAGCCAGAAATCCCCTGCTGCGGTCTTGTGTGATAAAGCACAGATTGAATTAAGAGGATTTTCATTGTTGTTTTGTGTTTCTCTGCATGGGTTTTTGAAGACTCCACAGTAATATAAAATCTTTAGAAGTCTTTACTTGGAATAGAGCTCACATTAGGTAGCACAAAAACACTACTCAAAACTGGGGGTTTTTTTCCTGTTTTGATTGTGCTAATTCTTGGAGAATGATTTTAAGCATCCTTTCAGTGCTTAGCCCAATCAGGGGAAAAGTGTCAGCACTTTTCTTACTTTGTCCTTCTTGGCCTGTATCAGAGGCACTTGAAGAGAAGTTTGTGCAGGGATTTCTGTCTGAGCCCTTTCAGAAGTCCATCTATCTTGGTTTAAACCAGTTTGAGCATTTTTTCAGCAGTGTTGGAGTCTTCGCTTACGTAGGCACTGGTCCTGCTGCATTCCAGACTTGCTAATGACCCTGGAGCTTCTTTGCAGCTACTCCTCTCACGTGGCAGAGAGACTGCAGATGTCCTCAAGAAAGGTCACTCTTCCTTGCAGAAAAAATCCCTCCAATCCCTCCCACCCCCATCTATATGGGCCCATCCCACCTAAAAACAAATGAACATTTGCATTGCAGCTGACTCATCCTGACTGTGCCCAGTGAGGGCAGTGAAAGGTCTTTTTCTTGCTGCCCTTTTAGGAAGGGATTGTGCTGCATCTGAAGATATCTCTTGTCAGTAGCAAAAACAAAATACATGAGATCAGGTGTCTGCTGCCTAAGGAAGTCATGTTGTTTGAGATTGCTTTCTAATAGAAAACAGCCTTCAAAAGTAAGCCTTACATGCCTCCTCTACATCTACAAAAGGTTGAGCATCTCAGGCAGTCTGTACTGTACTTGGTGAACGGGACAAGGATAAGCAGCTCAGGGCAGGAGTTTGGAAAGCAGAGCAGCAATACAGGAAGGACAGAAAAACCCCATGGTAATTTGATCAGTTTGCTTTTGTGCCTCAAGTCTGAATAAGCAAGCACATCCACATGGATATGCTTTAGTTGCTTCTGCCTCCCCCTGCTTTTCTCTTGTGCTCTCAAACCTAAGTAAATGAATCTGGCAGTTATTAAAAACATGAACTCCAAAGCACCAAGCAAATGAAAGGAAAGCCCTGATCAGTTCCATTCCTGTTGGTCAGCTGGGACAGATGGATGGACAGACACACATGTATGCACACGCAGGACACATTCCTTTCTTAGCTGTTCTGGCACTTACACCAGTGCTGCGCAGAGGAGAATTTAGGTCAGACCAAAAGTTGCATCCTCAGGAGTAAATGGATACATCCACCTAACTAGGCATACAACCTTTTCTATGTCCTGTCCCACAGATCTTGTTACACAGAAGGGAACAGATATCAGTGGCTACTTGGAATTAAATTCTCAGCAGCTTAAATCATGGTTTCTGCAAAATACTTTATCCTGGCATCACATGGAGAAAGCAGACCACTCTTGCTAGATTTTGTGGTCTTTGGTCTGTATGTCAGTGTAGAAACCTACAGACCCCGAATTTTGGCTATCCAGGTTAGCATGGAATGCAGGGTGAGCAGGAAGCCCCCTTGAGCAGTCTGGTCTGCAGCATCTGTGTTGGCTTACAGTTCCTGGGAAGGCTTTGTTAGTTTGTAACATGGATCTGCTTTGGCTGAGTGAGGCTGGGAGTGCACAGACCTCACGAGACTGCATAAGACACTGTGGGAACAGGGATCTGTGTTGTAATTAGAACAGGTAGAAGTTTTGCTCTGGCCAAGGTTGTTGTAATAAATCCATTGTATATTAACAGGTTTTCAGATGTTGGCACAGAATTGGGCATCGTGTTCATTAAAGCTGGCTGCCAGTGTGGCACTTGTGACTAGTGCATGGGAACTGCACCTAAATATGTCTCACTAATTGCAGTTTTATCCCAGAATTGTTATTGCCAAACTCTCCTTTTGCCCACAGAGATGTCCATGTATTATCTTTGGCATTGTGAGCCCATTTTTGCTTCCGTGGAAAAAGGTCTGTCCTGTTGCCACCACAGCTTGCTATGCTTCTTCATGGGCTCAGCTCCTAACAAACATTTACAATGCCTTAACCTCCCTTTCACTAGAGATGGTAGCAAATATTGGTCACATATCTGCTTTCTAGTGCCAGGTGCTTTTTAAAGAGCACTTCTGAAGGTGTTTTTTAAGAGAAAAATCCCCTCTGTGACTTAAATGTGCATATGTTACTGGCTGTAATAAACAACTCACTAAATAGATCAGTCTGCAAAAGCTGACCGAGGTGGAATATTTGCCTAGGGCAATGCAGGCTTTCTTTTTATTTTTGCTTGGTTTTTTTCCTTTTTTCTCTTTCTTCCTTTCTCTTCAAGCCTTGTTGCCTCCTAGATGGAGGGTTGTGATTCAATGTCACTTGGCTTGAATGTCCTCTTTGGAAGCCAAGGCCCATGTGAGATGTGTGGTCCTTGCCTGCTGTGCCTAGCAGGCTGCAGGAGCTCTCTTAAAGGTACTTTTTGTATCTGCATCTTTAATCCTTTGACCAACAGCAAGTTCATTATACTGTGGGCATGAAATCTGAGGCCTGGTGTGGACCAGGAAGCTTTGGGGTCCTTGCTCAGAGATGTGTGGAGTTGGTGGCACACAGTCAGCCCTTTTCTGTAGCTTGCTAGCTTCTCTGCAAAGCCAAAACAGAAGGGAAACTGTGCACAAATATGCCTGGCACGTGTAGCTGAAACAGGAGCACAAGGACAAAGCTTGGTCTTTGGTGAACTGAACCAAAGCCTGAGAAAGCAGCTGGGGACATCAGTGGGCCATCAGGGTGAGGAGCAGGGCAAGCTGACTTTGCTCTCTGCTGTGGGGCAAATCCTAGCCAAGAGCAGAAAGGTGTCCTGTGCCTTGGAACATCAGAGCCCTGGCTCTGACAGGTGTCAGGGAGCAAATCCTGTGGTGGCAACTGAGGCCATCACCCTCCTGTACTGCTGCATCTGCTGTTGCCCTGCCATCACCGACTTTGTTGGCTTAAGCTATTGCACAGAGGAGCTGTCATGTCATGTTCTGACATAATCTTGGTGTTTCCACCTGAAGTGTGGAAAGCCAGAGTGGCAGAGCCCAGCCACATCCTTCCCTGCTCAGAGAATGGTTGTATTCTGCCAAGTTCTTAAAAAAACCCAACGAAACCTAGCCACCTCCATATCTTTTTATTTGCAATTTCATTTTGCTTTCTGAAACACAGTGAGAATGAGGTTTTCTGAGCATGACTTTGCCCTCTACAGGACAGGAGGGAGGGTTTGGGTCAGACACTTAGTTGTCAATCTCTGCTCTTCCCTATTTGCCTTTTCCCTTGTGTAAACTTGAGCTGTGAGGCTGCTGGAGGTGGTCACATGTCCGATATTTGTATTCATGAACACAGTACTTTAACATTTATTCTCCTGGGCTTTGATGTACTTTGCTTGGTTCTGTCTACGTGTGGTTTGCCTGCTGCAACTGTAATATTCAACAGATACTGTAGGTAGAGGAAGGTCAGAAGCATCAACTTTCCATATGACCTTGACAGATTCAGCTGGTGAAAGTTATAGAATTGGATTATGGGATTTACAATGAAAAGATGGTTTAAGGGACAAGAGAAACTGCACTTACAGTTTTCAAATGCTGGCCTGGTGTAATAGCAATCAGGAGGGACACAATTGAGGATGGAAGGTAGAAGACATATGTGAAGCTTAATTTTGTTTGTTTTTCTTTGGGGTTTTGTGGTGTTTTTTTTTTTAATACAGTACTTGTGCAGTATTGTTCCAGAGAGCTGGCGTGGGCTTTTTTTTGTAATTTATTATAGAAGAAAAATCAATGACTTGCCAGTGTTTCTATCTTCCAGGTAGAATTGATTTTTTTTTTTTTTTTTTTTTTTTTATAAATATTTCCACATTTAACACAACA
>VZRH01014905.1:6147-47858 GCA_013397555.1 Urocynchramus pylzowi | reverse complement strand
TTTTACTTAGAAATAGTCCCACATTGAAACCCACAGGAATATTAACTTTGGTGGATGTCACCTCCTCCACATCCTGCTCTGTACATGCAGTGATCCCAGGGCTAAACATGCTCCTAAACGTGCTCTCTTTACTGGGCACTAAATGCCTTCTTTTGTAATTGTTATCGATCATTTCCTTCAGCAGGTCTGTGGCCAGGCAGGTCTGTAAAGTCTTACTTGTCTTGGAGAGAGCCTGTTCTTGATACTGTATTAAAGAAGCCTATTTTATTGTGCTTTTAACATTCCTGAACCTAGGGGAGTAGTGGAATAATACTTGGAAGACATTAAAAATGCTCAGTTCAGAACTCTAAATGATGATAATTCTACTCTGTTTAAACCTAATTTGAAATATGTGGTGGTAACAGACTGATATGGTTCATAAACGTAGCATAATCAAAATGTATTGGTGGATATTAAAGAAAAGAGCTTGATGAAGCTCTTTATTTATTCCTGTCTTTTGTGGCATGAGATTGCTGTTATTGGAAATAGTAATCTCTCAGATAAACATGTTTTTCTGCTCTGTGGCTCTACAGCTCAAAAAACATACTTTGACAGTGCCATACTCTTTTAATATATATTTCTTGGGCTTGGTAAACACTGTCCATTGCTTGGAGCAAGCTAAATGTTCCACAAACCAAAAACATTAAAATCAATACACTTTTTTCATTGAGCATAACAGAGCGTGCCATTGGCCTCAAAGAAGAGAGCTTGGCAGGGGAACAGAGCTGGAAAGAGTTGTCAAGATGTAAAAATATAATGAAGGAGCTACAGGGCTTTTCCCCAACAAAATAACTGCTCTGAGTTTTTAAGAACCTTCAAGTATAACAAACAGCTTGGAATGAAAATCCTGCGTGAGAGCAGGAGGACAGCCATGACCTCTTTGTGCTGTCCTGGGGAAACTCAGTGGAACATTGCTGTATTCAGCAATGTGCAAAACTTCACTCACAGCAGCTCTCAGCTTCCCTAATTGCCAGGTGAATAAGGATTTGGGAATTTAGGCTAGTGCCTGTGGCTGCTTAGAATCTACTGGAATGCAGTAGTTGCATGTCCCCCCTGTTCCTAATTAAAATATATTTTTAAATGTCAGGGTGATAGTACTTGAGCTCTGTGGTAACAAGCCATCGTTTCTTTCTGGAGCTGGATTTGCTTGCCGAGGTCAGTGGTTTGAAGTGATTGGCAATGGCTGTGAGTGGCTGTCACCAGTTAAGGTGCTACCAAAAAGGGAGATGAGGACATAGAAATGCTGCTTTCTGCTTTGTTTTTTTCTCCTGCTCTGGTTTGAGCTATGTAACAAAAACAAGCTTGACAAGCATTTTGAGGCTGCAGATTTTAAGCGAGTGAGTCCTAGATAAGCATGTTTGAGTTCCTGCAGAGCACATCTGATCTTGCAAATCCCCCTGTCCAAGTGCTTTGCACTGTTATACAGACTGTTTGAAAGGACTGGCATGTGCAGTTGGGCTTGGCCACACTGTGCATCTGTTTGTTCCCAGCATTTGCACCTGATCACTCTCTTACCCTGGTGCGAGGGAAGCACTGTGATGTGCTCAGTGTACATTTTTAATACACTGATGAAATTTTACAGCTGCTAAACTGTTTGTGCCATGTGGTGAGAAGTGTGTCCCCCTGCTTGGGCAAAGTGCTGCTGTCCCTTACATGCCTTTGGTGGTGGCCTGTCCAGCTCTGCAATAAGTAGATGACCGAAGCCCTGTCAGCTTGGCCACATGCCACAGGGGTTGGTCGTCGTGTGTGTTGGTGGCAAGGGGCAGCTTTACAGTCCTGTGATGGAAAGAGAGAGCCTTCAAGCACAGCACATCCCCCTGAGCCAGTGGCACACAACACAGCCCCTGCAGCTTGGTTTGTGTCTGTGGTAGAGGTTGGCTTTCACAAAGGCTGGAATGACAAAGAGATGGAAGTGTTACGGGTCTTTAGCAGTGTTTGTTCAGCAGTCTCCTCAGCTAGCTGTTGGCAGATTTATTTCTGGACTTGAATACCTTTTGCAGAAATGATGCTGGATTTTTTTACCTTGTGTGTCCTTTCCATCTTCCCTGCAAAGCAAAAATGTCCCAGCAGAACAGTCACAGGGGGAGGCTGAAGAGCAGCATGAGCGTCTTGAAGCCAGGGATTGTTGTGTTTGCTTTCCATTCCTTGTGCATTTTTCTAACTCCCTGGACATAGAGCTAGACCCTACCTGGACTGAAGTGGTTGTGTTTCATTGAACTGTTCTTTTAAAGTTGCAGAGGGATATAACATTTTAGGTTTTTAAAGCTTTTTTAAGCATTGATTGGCTTCCCAAGGCTCTGCTCCACAGCTGTAGGGAGAGGAAGACTGGGTAGACTGGGACTGTGCAAAGTGTACCAGCCTCCCTTCAGTGGGGTGAACACAGAGTGTCTGCTTGGTGTGCTCTGGGGGTTTTCAAGCTGCCTTGCACTTGCATGTGCCACTGAGCTTTGCTTTGAGCTCTCAGTTCAAAAGGACCCGAAACTCTTGTCATAGCTGCCAAATGTCACCTGCTTTCATTTGGAATCATGCAAAACAGCAAGGTTCATTCATTTCAGTCAAGATCAAGTCTAGGCTTGCTCAGAAAGGGCTTGACCTAACATTCATTGAAGCCATGAAATTCAGTTGCTGTTTTAGTGACAGGCTGGGGCTGTCTTGAGAGTGCTGGGAACGTTGGTAGCCCTGGGAGCTTGTGATAGCTATTCTGGTTTTTCCACTGAAGCTGTGTGGAAAGGCAGGTCTGACTCTTGTCCTCTGTACCCTGACAAAAGACATGTCCCTGTTCACCTCAGCAGCCCTGGGTCAGAGCTGACATGCTGCTGCTGCAGCTCAGAGCATCGTTCAGAACAGCACAAAATCTGCAAGCGATTCTCGAGTGACTGCAGGGGAGCTGAGTTGGGCCAAAATAACACCTGGAGTGTTTTTAGCATTTTTCTTCTCATCTGTCTGCGCAGGCTCAGGGAGGTGGCTCTTTATACTCAGAGGTGAGAATTTCAAAGTTAGGCAAAACTCACCCTAGAGATATTGTAAAACTATGGTTTTGCTTTTTATGGGCTGTTTGAATTCTATTTCCAGCAAATTCTGTATTCATGAACTGTACTCTTTCCTGGCTAGAACATGCACTTCACAGGGTCTGTATCATCCATAGCTGGAAACTACCAGATTAACCTTAACTCTAGCATTTTTATTCACACACATTGAAATTGAAACTTCTGTATGGTTGGAAGTCTGTGTTGCTTCCCTTGCCTCCGAGGCTGATTGCCATCTGGTAATGCTAACTAGAAGATACATTTTGCTTTTTCTTTCCAGCTATGATCTGTTCACAGCAGGATCCTCACCATAGCAGCAGTCTCTGGGCTCTCTCTAAATGGGTGTTATACCTGCATTTGAAAAATGTCAGCAACCAGCTGTGCTGTATTTTTTATTGCTGTTACAAGTAACTTTAGACCACCAGCTTCTTTGTACCCAATACTGTATAAGGAGGGATGCAGAGCATGGACTCTCCAGAATCCCAACATCTGTCCCAAAAGGAGCAGAAAAAGCAGTAGAACTGGAAAGCCTTTGTGATGAGTTATTTCAGAGAGGGAGAATGAAATGCTGACATTAGGTTTGGGAGTCTTTGATGCAGCACAAATCCACTTCCAAACAAGACAGGGAACAAAGCATAGGATAAATTTTTATGTGACTATCCACAACAGCTTGGAAAACTGAGTTCAGTGGCAATCTGGAAGGATGTGCTTGGCACGACTGTTCAGTTTTGTTTTGTTCTGATGGCTTGAATGATGGAATAGAGAGAGTGTGCTTGTTAAATTGGTAAGGTGCTTTGAGCTGGGAGGAACTACAGACACTCTTTAGAGAACCAGATGTGGAGTTGCAGATAGTCTTGACAGGTTGGAAAAGTAATCCATGAAAAGGTGAGTGAGTTCAATAAAAGCAGTATGAAATACAGCGTTGGAGTGAATCAGCTGCCTCATAGAGGGAGCAGCATAGCTGGGTCTGGAGTAGTTCTGGAAAAGGCTTGTTGAGAGTGAATCAAAGAACATTACCTTGTTAGTAGGAAAGAAAATGCCATGCAGGGATGTAAAAGCAGCAGTATCATTTGCAGGATGTTTGAAAAAATCTGTGTACCTGCATAGCACTGGTCAGGGGTTAGGTGGAGCACGGTGCCCGTGCAGGTACCCACAGCAGCAGGGACTGGGAGAGTAGCCTAAGGAAAAGCTTGGAGACTGTGCAGGGAGAGCTGGAAGAGGATGGTTTGCATAGTCTAGAGCTGAGAGTAAGGAGGGGGGTAGATGTGTTGACAGCCTTTAAGTATGGGCCCTTCCTCAAGGAGGAAGGGAATAATTCCTGTTCTGGCCTAAACCAGCAGTTTTAGGTTTCTGTTACAAGTGGAGCAAAACTGCAGTTGAAAATCAGCTGTGTGGAGACTGATATGTTGGGAGTCCTGTGTCTGGGAAATACACAAGTAATGGGAACAAAGAAAATAAGTGATCTGTGTGGGCACTGGGGAGATGTATCACTTCACTATATCCTTCTAGACCTGCTTTTTAGGATGCTTGTAGGGGTGTCTAACAGCCTTCCATGAGAACATATTCAAGGAGTGTTTTCTACATAATTTCTCTTTAAAACTTCTCTGTGAAAGTGAGCTGCTCCAACACTGCTAGGAAGAAAGCATTGCTCTTAAGCAGCAGTTACCTGATGCATTGGGCCAGGGCCAATGTTCAAGGGAGGTTGTGAGGTTGCAGTTCTCACTGACTCAGTTGGCAGCATAATTTCTGAAATTTCATTAGCCTGTAGAAAGGACTTGCAGATTAAAGGTGTGTTCAGGGCTGGCTTTGAACTGCAGCGAGTGCCAGCTGGGCTGCATGAACACCTATCTGAGATGTAACACTCACTAATGATCAGACTGACTTGTCAGCTCCAGCCTCCTTTGTTTCCCAGTTGAAAACATGCTATTTCCATGGTATGTTCTGTTTGCCAGTGGAAGGCATTTGATCCAGCAGTGAGATGGACAGCTAGCTCCCTCCCTCCAACGCAGCTCTCTACCTGTGTGGGAAGAGGAGCATGGTGCAGCATTGGAGGTGGCTGGATGAACCATGCAGTGCACTGGAGGGGGCAGGATGAGCCACTCAATCCAGCCAGCGTTCCACTTGCTCAGCCCTGGAGCAGGTTGCTTAGGGACAAACTGCAGTGAGCACAAAGCACTCGAGCAGAGGTGGTACACTGGTGGTTTGCTGTCCTGGAAGGGTAACTTCAAAGCTGCAAGTCCTTATAGGATGGGTGGGGGACTTAGAGCTTGGGCACCAGGTACCAACTCTGCCTCTCAGGACCTCTTTTCTTACAGAGCAGGTGGCAGTAGAGGTAGACCTAAAGCAGCATGTGCTGCTCAGTACATGTTCTTAGTTGTGCTGCATGGACACGGGGATGCAATCCTGAGCTTCCCACTTTTTGCCTCCCACTGTTGCAGGACAATTCATGCTCTATGGCATGAATTTGCAGCCTGCCCTGAAAATGTGGGACAGACACCATGGTGGTTGAGGTTGTATTGTGTATGAGAAAGCCAGGCAAGGCTGTGGCAGGAGCAAGGATCCATGGCCAGGAGAGAGCCTTTGTGTGCATGTGGTGAGTGGGATGGAAAGCAGAGAGGGTTTCATGCCTCAGCACTGGAGTGACAGGCACTGAGTAAGCAGGGCCAGCACATCTCTGAGTGTGCCTCCCCACTGAGTTCCTCTTGGGGAGGTGGAAATCTGCTGCTTCATGCGGAGAAAAGTTATGTAGACAAGCTGTGTTTTGGTGCCTGGTTTTGTGCAAAACATGGAAATCCTTTCCTGCCTGGTCTCTTTTCATTCTTTTTGCTGTCAGTCATTGCACGTGTCGTCAGTATCTGTGGAAGAGACTGCACAGTCAGGGCACCAACCTACTGCAGCCTCCAGTGTGTGAAAAGCCGCATTAGCTTGAAGATTTTCACATGAGAACTGCTCATGATTGATGGGACATAGTGTGCAGTCATTAAAACCAGAAATGTGTGTCTGGAACCCCTCACTGGTGTCCGGGATTAAAGAGACTGTAACAAACTGCATTACTGGTGCACATGTGAGCAAGCACTGGGGTTTGTGCTGGGAGCTTTGTTTCTGCAGCAGCCAGGGAGGAGAGAATTTGTGCAACATGCTTAGGGAGGGTTCATCCAGCCTGGTGCAGTACCCAGAATGCTCTTATTTGCATCCCGCTGAGCTAGGATGCAGATGACAAGGTGCAAACTCCACACAACCAGGTATAATGCAGGTTTCTCTACTGGATTTCAGTGTGCTGCCTTCAGTGCTGCACTCCAAACAGCTGGCTTTGTTGCAGTGCAAGCTGCTGTCACGTTAGCTGGTGTCAGATGCCAGCCATTTACAGTATACGCCATCACAGCATGACTTAAGTTGGCAACACAGAGTCAATCACATGCCAGCAGCCTACTGTAAGGGTGGGGGAGTGTGTGGGAAGAAATGGGGAGAAGATACTCTTATAAAATCCTTTAATGATTTATTTTTAATATCCATTTTTCAAGCCTTGGAAAGTGCAGTCCATATGCTTTTCCCTCCTGGTTGTAGTTGGCAAAGAAGCAGATGAACATGGTCCTTCAGACTCCTTCCATTTTGTGAGGAGCCAGAAAAATACAGCTATATTTAGCATGTTGCCAAGGCCAGCAGCAGTCTGTTACTGGGTGGTGATTCCCTGGCTGCAGGCTTGTGTGCCACCCAGGACAGGGTGGGAATGTGCCTGTCCTGGAGCCAGTACTCAGGCTAAATTGACAGCAGCAAATTTCAAATTTCCAGTTACAGGAGGATGGCTGCACTGGTGCCAGCAGGCTCAATGTGCTGCTTACCAGCCCAGATCAGGTTTTGAGCACCAGGCCCCTACCAACAAGTGCAGTGGCCACTCCAGCTGCTGTAATGGTGCTTTTGGTGCAACACTCAGCTTGGAGAATGCCTCAGTTGGTCTTCTGTGCACAGCCCTGGAAATGTCCTGAGCTTTGTGCTGAGGTCTCAATATGCTGGAGCCACAGCTAGTCCCTGCAGGAGAGCTGTGCCTTGTAGCATAAATATGCTTATCTAAAACTGGGGGCCTAACTCCTGTTGTATTTTCTCATGTTGTATTCCTAGGCCACTCAGGTATAAAATGGAGTTGTCCTTATTTATCCCCAACCCAGTATCCACACAGCAGATTTGCTACCAGTTCCCTGTTGCTTTCCCTGCTGTGTTGCAGCTGGTACTGAGGAGTTAAAAATGGCAGCTCCTCTGTCCTTCTGGCAGCTTTTGTAGAGCTGAAATTGGTCTTGAAGATTGTGTGTTTCTGGGAAGTACCAAGAACTGTGGGTGTTGTGATGGAAGGGTAGAAGGGCTCACCCCTACCACTGTTGGAGTTCAGGGGGTGCTAGTGGTGCCCATCACTATAGAGCGAGCACCTTGAAAGTTGTTACATAGCAAGATGTCTAAACTGGGAACATTTTGTGTGACTCTGTCACACCACCACTTCCTAAAATTCATTGTCTGAAAGTTGAGGAACTTAACTGTGGTGCTGTAGAGGGGAGCTCAACTCAGCTGTGGCTCCCAATGTGCCCCAGTGAAACACAGCTGGTGGTGGTGCTCAGGATCAAAATGTTGGTGAGGAGGAGTTAGACCAAAGGCATGGGTTTGAATCTGAGTGTAGCAGTGATTCATTTAGTCTTTCTGAGCCCTCAAAGGCCTGACTGACAGCATTTTACAGCCTTTGCTCTGCAGCAGCATCTGCACAGCTCTGTTTCTTACAAATACATGTCCTTGAAACCAGTAGCACTGTGTGGGCACTGGTTTCAGCTTACAGACTCTGTCTGCAAGACCAACGCCTCGTGTATGGTGGTTTTTTTATTGGTAGTAAAAATATTCTGTTTGTAGAACCCCCTGTTGGAATTAAGCAAACTGCTTTGAGGAAAAAAAATAGAACAAAGCTTCACACCAAGCTGGGGTTGCTGGTATCAGTGATATTCACAATTTCAGTTGAAATAGCAAAGTTCTTCTCAAGTTGAAGTCAACTGTGTAAGTATTGTTTACAAAAAGTAGCAGTTCTTTTGTTCATCTTCTCCATTCCCGCAGTGTAGAAATATCTACACAGATTTATTCCAAATTTGGTAGAAATAAGTGTTTCCCCAACCCAAAGCACTTGTGCCAAGTTACAGTCAGGAGGAATTTCTGAGGCTGATGTGGAGGCTGGAGCTTAGAATCGAGCAGCCTGTGGTTCCGTGGGGTCTGCTCCTGGTCAGCAGTAGCCCTGCAGGAGCTGTGGAGGTGGGACACTGCAGATATGCTCTGAGGCTGAACCCTGGACTCCTTCTGGGTCCCAGGTGATGGGAAAGGCTGTAGAGAGGCCTGGTCCTTTGCAGCATGAGAAGGATGACCCAAACCTGCCCAGTGTTCTCCTTGCAGATTAATGCAGTTATTTGCTTTGCAGTGGCACTGGGTGTCTGAACACCAGCCAGCTGCGTGGTGCCATTTTACCCTCACTTCACACAATGTGAGAAAGTGTCTGGTGATGAAGATTTCTGTCCTCAGGGCCTGTGAGCAGTTAACTCACTGCTGGGGATCTGGGGCTGTTGGATTGCTGAGAAGCCAAAACAATAGCATTAAAAAGCCTCTTTCATTTTGAGTTGGGTTGTTGGGAGCCACTGGGCTCTTTTAGGAGCAGGGCAGAGTTTCATTCCACCAAGCCAGGCTGCTAAAGTTTGGAAGTAGTTTTTTTCCCTGTCCCACTGGCTTTAGCCCATCACTTCTTGCATTTAATTATTTGCCTTTTGTTTAACTCTGATCTCCTCGGAGCAGATAAGAGAGAGGAGCCTGTTCCCATGCCACATGTCAAACATCCCTTTTAAGCTGTAGTCAAGCTCTGCAGCCCTCTCCCCACTGAAGCTTTTATCCCCACCAGGAAGGGAGGCAGAGTAAAGCTTGGAAATCTCAGGCTGCTCTACAGCAGCCTGGCATGCTGGGGAGCCTGGCTGGGGATTCAAAACCAGCCCTGCAGTGGGTTACGGTGTTGGCTTTTTGCAGTGGTACTCGGACTGTCCAGTGATTCCACCTGTATGTTTGCAAAAGCCTTAAAGAATCCCCAGGGCAGTATCCTGGATGCATCAGGGGCTGATCCCAGGAGGTTCCCACCTGAGCCTTGGGTGAGTGGTATGTAACAGCTGTATCCTTGTGGGCCTGGTTATGGGGGTTAGCTATGCTGCACGTGGTCCTGCTAACAGGGGCAGGTACATGGGGTCATCTGATGTGCCCCTTTTGGAAAGCAAATTTAATTACACTGAGACTGAGAACTCTGTGTCCAGCCCTTGGTGACTGTGCCTGGGACAGGCTGGGTAATGGATGGTCCTGTGCCTTTGCTGGCTGCAGGAACCATTATTAATTATCTGTCATGGAACAGCTCTGTGGCCTCCAGGTCTGGCCTTATTTTAATAGGCTTTGAATAGCACAAAAGAATTTGCTCCTCAAAAAAGTCACAGTTTTTGCATAAAGTTATGTTAAGTATTTAATGTTTTTTGTCTGTCTCCTGTTTCTTGAGGAAGAAATTCAAAAAGAAAGGGGAAGAGAAAAAAACTTACTTTTTAAAAATTATTTCATCTTAATGACAACGTTTGTTACTTATTTAGTAACAAACTTATTTAGTGATACTTATCTTATGTCTACTTGCAAACACTATTGAAGTAAGGCACAGTTTATACATGTTTTTTAAGTGATGATCTCAGTTGACTTGCAGGGATAACATCACTGATCTCTTGCTTTTTAGGAGCCACTGGCATGGCCAGTGCTTATGTTTATTGCAGGGGGGGAAGGAGTCAGTGATGCAACACACATCACTTTTGACAAATGAAAGCATAAAGGGGGAAAATCATTTCAGTTCTTCCTCCTGTGACTGCCAGTTCTCAGCATCTTGGGGTACCCACGTGTTGTGGATCAGAGGTGCTGCCTTACAGAGCTGTCCTCTTAAAGTTTTATCCAGTGCAGCTGGGGAAGTGGTGGAGACAGTTTTGTTTCTTCTGTCTGGTTGTCAGGGCCAATTAAGTGGTCTGGTGTTGGGTAGGAGGGGAAAAGCAACCCACGCAAGGAAACAGGGAATTTTTGTTGTTGTTTCTGGAACTGTTGCCACTGGCTTCTGAAAGTATTGGTGTTTGTGTTAGATTGTTTGGAGTTTTTTCTTACAACAATCATTTTAACATCAGGAAGCCTGACTTTTTGGTTTAGCTTGATAGTATTCAGTTAGTGTTACTGCAGGAGAAGTCATGTTGCTCTTCTCTTCACCTACTATAGAAAAATCACAAAAGAGGCACAGTAGCTACCAAGCCGCCTCCGCCTCGATGATTGTGTTGTTCCAGTAACCCAAACAATCCTTAATTAAATTTCTCTGGCTGCCCTGGGTGTTACATTCACTGAATGCTGTTCCATTATGTTTTTTAGGGCCGGTGTACCCGAGAGAACTGCAAATATCTCCACCCTCCCCCACATTTAAAAACACAACTTGAAATAAATGGACGCAACAACCTGATCCAGCAGAAGACGGCCGCAGCCATGTTTGCTCAGCAGATGCAGTTCATGCTCCCGGGCGCGCAGCTACAGCCAATTGTGAGTTACAGCCCTGGGCCATGGGCTCACACTGCTCCCTGTCCCTCCCCTGTTTGTTCACAGAGGCCCCAGTCCTGTGCCTGAGCTCAGGCCACGTGTGTCTCTGCTGCACAGAACTGGGCAGAATCTTCCAGAGGGGTGTCTGATGCTACTTTTGCGTCTTCTTGCAAGCTGTGTCTGCCTCTCTTTTCCTCTGATAACTGAGGAGCTGTGAGATTCAGGGCTTCAAGTGGAAGGGTCTTACCAGCAGGTGCTTATTTGACCAGCTGTTTGATGTACATCCCAGAAGTTCTGAGTGGCTCAGTTCCAGTGGATCCTGTTTTGGATAGTTGTTTTGCACTGAGATGATACTGACTCCCTTGGACTAGATGTATTGCACTGTTGGACTAAAACAGGGGAAAATGAATCCTACCTAGACTTTAATCCTTTTTAATGACTGTGAGTAAGACCATTTCACTGCAATTGTCCCAGCAGAGAGTTGTACTAATGTCACAGCCCTGACACTTGTTTTTCACAGTAATGCTGATTTAGAGTAAGAGCAGGAAGGATTTGCTTCTTTTCAGGTAGGAAGGGAAGCCTGTGGGAGACAGGTGTTTGCAGAGCAGGTAGTTCAGAGAAGCCTTCACTGCCTGTCCCTGCTTTTACTTGTCAGTTAAAACAGGTTTCAGGCTGAAGAACCCTGTTACGCCAGGGAGAGGATGGCTTGTGTCTGCTGGTTGGTGTATCTGGGAGGGGATGACACTTGTCAGCTGAGTTTTAGTCTGTCACAATGTATATTTTAAGAACTGTCAAAGGTCTTGAGGCAGCTCTTCAATGCTGATGTGAATAAGCTGCACTGGGAGTTAATTAGGAGTTCTCAGTTTAAAGTTGGGACTGAGTATCTTTCCTGGGGCAATGTGCACGTAGTGTGCTGTAGTTGGGTGAGGCTCCTTGTGCTGTGCCACATGGAAGGACTGGCCAGATCCTTCGGACAAGCTCTTCTAGCCTGAAGTGTCAAGTCTGTGAACCAGCCTGAACTTGGCCTCCTGGTGTCCCACCTACAGTGCCTGGCCTCTCTGCCCATGTGGGACACAGCATCTGTCACCCCAGCTGAAAAGGTGTTTCTGGTTTATTCTCACCAGAGAACAGTGAAGAATTCCTCCTCATTGAAGGCTGTTGTGATGTTTGGTTTAAGAGTTTGTGATGGACTTCTCCCTGTTTCAGCAGGGAAAGCTGGTCAGTGTCCCTTCATGATGATGGTCTGCCACCAGACTGGGCTATTTCCTTAGTCTGGCATATTCCCCCTGTGTTTTGGGGGGTTTTCCATGTTTGCCATCACTCTGATCATCTTGTGCATCTGCTAGTAGCTTTATCCTGCCCTATAAGCTAACAAAATGCTGTTTATTCTTCCCATTTTGAAGATGGAAAGGTGAGACAGAAAATTGGCCACAGAAGGGGTCTTTAGTTGTGCTTTACCTTAGGCTCTTATCTGCTGTATTCTTGGACCTCTTTTTTGTGGAGCTTGAAAGTATATCCAAATCAGAAGAAATCCTGAATTCCCACAAAATAGTGACATTGGTTTCCAAGCCCTGTACCAAAAGTAAACTCTTCCTATTTGGAGTTTTCCTCTGTGGGGAATTCATGGTGAATGTTCTTTGGCTGGCTATTCAAAGCATCTTTGAGATTTCCTTTTTGGAAAGTTCCCATCTTCCCACTTTGCAATCTTGCAGGTCCAGTATGCTCCTAAATTTTACTCCTGCCTTTTAAATTGCCTCTGAGACTGAATATGTTGGTTTGTCTAGTTTGTGCTCTCATTTCAGAAGTAACCTTATCTGATGAGAAAGGCCCCTGGTTTCTAAATTGTGCCATGAGGGAGACATGGGCAAAGAAGAAAAATAAAAATTTGTTCTGCAGTGACTGCTCCCTTCATGCTTTCCCACACTTTACTCAGACTAAACAAGCTCTTGGTCTGATTCCTGCTGCCCAACTTGCTCCACACCAATTTCAGGACAAACAAGAGATTGCTCTTTCAACTGCCTTTGATTTCCCGAAGATGCTGTCAGTGGAAGCTGGCTTTGAGAATTTTTTTCTCTCTAAATGAGAAGGGTGGGGCCTCCTTCTGGGTACACATGAAATTCGTCACAGCAGAAAGTATTGTATCTGATGCAGCAGCAGAACAAATCCCATGTGATCAGAAAGCTGATCAACGGGATGCCTGCTTAATTGGGATGCTTGCCAGAGATGAGATTTGAAACAGCATACTTAATAGCTCCAAACAGTAGCTGAATGCTTGGACATTTTAAAGTGCAGTTTCACCAGAAAAGCTACTGAGTTTAAAAAAAACCAAAAAAAACCCAAAACAAAACAAAAAAAACAAACCATCAAACCCCCACCAAATCCAAATCAAACCAAACCAGCACTTGACAGAGCAGCTTTTCACCAGGCTTCCTGAAATGGTGTCTGTCTGTGAGCTGGGCTCTGGCATTGATAGGAAGAGCTGCTTTGCTCAATGTCATGTCTGGTTTCTCAGATATGGTCACTTTGTGTCCTGTGTGTGCCAGTGCAGGACCACCGAAAAAGTGCTGCACCTTGGGCCTAATTCCCACCCTCTCCATCCTGCTTTATCCCTTTGCAGCAGTGTGGGGCAGACTTTTGGAGCTGTCCATGGAGGTGCTTCAGCCCAGGGTCCAAGTGATGTGGTGGAGCAGGGCACTGGTGTGCCCAGTGCTTCCCCTTTAGTGCCTGAACAAGCTGTTGCCAAGCACGGCAGTGGTGACACACCTGCCACCACTCCTGCCCTGCAGCTGCCTCTGCTGCTGCCTAGGGAAGCTGTTTCCTCTCTTTGTTTTCAAGCTCTTAGTCTTTTCTTCATGTCAAGGTCTTTGTAGACAGGACTATCTTAATAGTTCTGAGTCACCCATGCTGCTGAAGACAGCCCAGACTTCAACCCAGCCCTTTGTCCCCTTCTGGGGCAGCAGGATCCTGCTGCCACTCCTTGGTGCTGATGGAGGGGTTAAAGCAGAGGGTGAGCAACTTGCTTGGCCAGTGATGCTTGGAGAAGTGCTGGAGCCAATTTCAACAGGTGCTTTGCAGAGGCATTTTTTCCATGCAGCAAAAACCTGATTTATATCTCAGCCTTTAGTCAAAGGCACGCTAGGAATGAATAAATGCAGGTATCCTGGCCCACCCAGGAGCTGGTATCTGCCAAGAGATAGTGCTGTGGGGTGTTAACACCTGTCTTTTCCACTACAGCAGCCCACAAATGAGAGTTCCTTTGAGCTAAGAGTGTGTCTTTGCAGTCTGGTTGGGGAAATGAGCATCTGTGGTGGTAGCTAGCTGGATGCTTTGGCCCATTGGATTCACTGCAGCATGCTCAGCCTTCAGGTTGGAGGGTGCTTTTGCAGCCAGCCAGCTCCATGCAGTTACATTGGAGGGGAAGGCAGATTTTTGGGTTTTCTGACAGCATCAAGTACGTTTTTAATATCAAAGTTTTCAATCTTGTCAGTATGAGATTTTTATCTTCAATTTCTATCACCAGACTGTAAGCTGCCATTGTTTTTTGTGTGCTTTTCTTATACAGCTGCTTAGGAATGACCTGTCTCCCTTCCTTCAGGCTATCAACACCTCTGTATTTACAGTGGGCCTCTCATTTTCAGGCTTTCCCTTTTTTAGGGTCTGAGGTAACTCAGAATCAACACTTCCTGGCTGAGACAGTGCTTGTGTTTGACAAAACACCAACCGCTCCTCTGCCTTCCTCTTCACACCCACTCTGTGTTTTTTCTCTAGCTTTAGCACAATTTCTGCTAGCCAAATCGAATGCAACTTCTAGATTGTTAACAAAATCAGCTGTTCCAGGTTCTGTCGTCACCAGTGGTGACAAATGTCCCTCCCTGGGATGATTCTTTCTCTCTGCTCACACCTTCAACCCAACAGCTTCTATGCTTGAGGTCTGTGAGGAGCTCAGAGCTGTCCAAGTCCTTGGCAGCCCTCCCCCTCACAATAGCCATTTCAGCTTTTTTAAATTATTACAATTCTTACAAGCATTGTAATACTCAGTAAACCAGTCTTGTTAGCTGCTACCAGCCTGAACCCTTTGCTGCTGCACTGTAACCTGTTTCCCTCTGCACAGGAGTTACTGGTAGTGTCTCTATGCTATGATTTATAAAAGTTAATTTGCAAGGAAACCTGTATCTGTATTTCCTGAATTAGCAAGAGCTTTATGGGGGGCAGCAGGAGTGAGTGCTGATACTTTCAATCCCTCTGTTTTGCCCTAAAGCACACCAGCAATTAAGTCGAGAGTATGGTTTTTTAGTGTACAGCCATTACGTTGCTCTGTCAGGTTTCCTGTCCCTCCCTTCCTCTTCCTCCCACAGCTTTATATCAGGAACATGATGCCATTGATCTGGGATATCCCTTGGGTCAGGTAGGGTCAGCTGTCCTCTGTGCCCTCCCAACTCCTTGTGCTGCCCCCCATAGTCAGCTCGCTGGCTGGGTGGGGTGAGAGGCAGAAAAGCCCTTGACCCTGTGTAAGCACTGCTCAGAAACAGCAAAAGCATCCCTGAATTATCTACACTGTTTCCAGTACAAATCAAAACCACAGTCCTATACCAGCTGCTATGGAGAAAATTAACTGTATCCCAGCCAAAAGCTGTCACAGGAGGTGGACAGGAGGCACATTGAGGAGGGCAGTGCTGTTTGGAGTAAAAATTACATTTGGGTTCTGGCTGCAAGGAGGAAATGTACTCACTGTATTCCCTGAGGACATGGGGGACCTGCACAGACGTAGAGGAAAGAATTGGCTGGCAGCATCCCTATTACTGGTACTGATGCATGAGCCAGACTGGATTTCCCAATCCAAGACAGGCAGCCGGGTCTGGCAGTGAGCACAGCCCATCTTTTCCCCTCATCAGCCACAATAAATACAGAGCTCCTTGGTGCCAGCTCACAAAGGCGCAGTTCTCAGAGTGCTTTGCACACTCCAGACTTAAAACCCCAGCTCTTGTAGGTTTAATATGTTGAGTGAGGTCTGCTTGTTCCCTGGCTCTGCACCCGCTTGGCTGCGAGCGGCAGCCCCAGCCTGCGGGCAGGGCGTGCAGCACAACTGGCACTTCCACCAGGGAAGCAGGCACATGGTGCAGGCAGGCAGAAGCAGCCTTGTGAAACCCTGGGAAGGCAGCAGCAGATGTCAGGGCACGGAAAGGGGTGAACAAACAGCAGCAGCAATAAAAACTCCTCCTGCTCCTGCAAGCATCGCTCTGCAGGTCTCCAGGATCGCAAGTGGATCGTGCTGCTCAGTTGTTCCTCATGCACATCTTTCCTCCACTCACTTCAGCTTGGGTTTGGATCCATTAGACCTTGCTGATTGCTCCCAGTGAGAAGAGGGACTGTTTTTGAGGGAGATGTGTTGCCCTGCTCTTCTAAAGTTCTGATGTTTACATTTTTGTAATGGAGTTTCTCACACACTTTCATGTGAATAATGATTGCTTTGCATTCTTCTCTGGAGGAGGAGGGATTTAATGGACTGTTGGTTTGACCAGTGTAGTTGGAGAGGTAGCAATTTCATCCTCCAATTCATGGTCACTCTTAGAATCTATAAATAATGGAGTCCAGAAAGAAATGTGCTCTTTTTGCTTTGGACATCTCAGCATGTGAGTGTCGTTCATTGTGTGTCACCTAATGAGAGAGATGGGGATTGTGTTTCAGGGAGCAGGTCCTGCTTCCACCTTTGTAGTAGCTTTGGTGAAGAGGTTGGTATATCATCTCTTAGTGAATGTTTCAGGTGAATTCACTCAGTGTGAGGTGTTGCAAGCCCCCAGCATTCCCAGTCTGCACAAATCCTTTCTTCAGCTATGGGAGGAACATCTTCCCTTTGTCTCAGAAACCAGTGAGATCCTTGGCCTTGGCTGCTGGCTATGTTTGAACCCAGCCAAGCAGGAGAAGCTTGCTTTAAAGGATCTCCTGGCATTTTGGAGCAATGTTTGAGCCACACCTGCTCAGTCAGGATACTTCTGTTGTATTAGGTGCTGAAAAACTTAGGGTAGGTTTGCCTACACATTTGTGCAAGCCACATGTACTGCAAGGTTTGGGCTACTATGGCTACGTAAAACAAATGCTGACAGCATGTCAGGCCCCACTATAACCTGTGCAGACTGGCCAGGCAGGAGAAGCTCCTTAAAATAGCATTTATGGTGCAAATGGTAAGTTCAGCAGATACCATTGTAATTACTGGTACTTGCACAAAAGAGAACAGTGTAATGGATGCTGTTTTCTCACTAAAGTGTTCAAGGAGTCACAGTTTTGAAAATCCTAAAGAGCCTTTTTAGCAGCAAAAGGTGTAAAATGTCTGGGAGCCACCAGAGAATTGAAAGAGAGAAGAAAATTATTTAATAAAGATCTGTGGATTGGGGGATCTCTGGCTTTAGTGGCTGAAGTCTCCCAACAGCTGAAGCAGTGCTTGACTAAGGCTCAGAAGGAAAATTGGAAATCCCTTCCAGAAAAAGAATTATTTGGTTCTGCTACCCTTAAAGCATCTAGCACCAAAGTATGAAAGTACCAGGATGAAGGTGCTGTTGAGGAACACTGTCCATATGTGGTTTCTTTTAGAAGTTCACAGGACTAGAAGTACCAAAACAAAAGAAAGGAGGGAATGATGTGTGTGGCCAAAAAAACTGCCCCAGGCAATTGTGTAAGCACACTTGTATTTATTGCCAAATAGAGGCTGTAGCTTCCAAGGATGGTATCATAGACACCTGCCAATATGAGCAACTTTAACTGGAGCCCAGAGTTCACAGTGGAGCAGGTGACAGGAGGAAAAATAAAAATGGTTGCAATTTTCAGGCTGCATTCCCTGGGGGATGCTTGAGGCCCTGCTTACAGAAGCAGGAGAGCTGCCGTGCATGCTGTCATCTTCAGTGGGGGCAGGTGGAGTTTTTCATCAGCTGGAATTGGTTTAATTCCCAAGAATACTTTGGATCTGGTGCTTTAAAACCTCACAAACTCCCTAGCTACAGAGGCTAGTCCCAGACTTGAAACTGAGCATCTGCTTAGGTGCCATGTGCTCACCTGCCTGCCAGCGCAGCAGCTCCTTTTCCAGACGAGTGCTGCTGGAGCAGCTCAGGTCAGGGAAGTGCTTCTGGCCCCCAGCACTGAAGCTCTGCTGCACTCAGAGGACCTGCCTAACACAATGTAGGGACCTGAAGCGGTCAAGATCTTTATGGGCTGTTGTTCTGTCCCAAAGAGAACGTGGCTCCTTGTAGCACAGGTGGGGTATTGGACCTTGCACTAGTCCACCTGAGCTATCTCATCTGGTTCACTATGTCCTTGCTATTTCAAGCTGAAGACTCACCTGCTCTTGCCAAAGCCATGAGATCTGGCATGTTGTGACATTATTGAGTTTGGTGTCCTCTTGCTGCCATTCACATGGAGCGCTGGCTTAGATCCTTCTGCAAAATGGCTTTTGCCTGGACTCTGTTGGCACTCTGAAACCAGCCCCAGATGTGCAGGATGCCTGACCAACTGAGAGTACTGCAGCAGAGATACCTGACTGAATGATGCCTTTGGCCTAACCTGAGCCCACTGGCCATGCTGACATGGAGCTCAGGGCAGGCTGATGATGGATGCAGCAGTGCAGCTAATGGGGTTACCTGCTTCCAGGTCCTGGAGCTGCAGCTTGCCTTGGAATCTCTCTACAGCATTGCAGTGTAGGCATAAAGAAGCTGAGACCTGTATTTGGGAATGAGAATCTGTTTAATTTGGGTCTGCCCTAATTGCTGGCATGAAATCCTTAATTGTGTCATTAAACTATAAAGATCATCAATATGCTTTGATCTGACAAATAAAGATGCCTTGTATTCAGGATGAGTCACAAATCTGTGAGTCAGGAGAAGCGAATGGATCGCAAATAAATGACAATAAATGAATAGATTGGAGAGCACAGCATTTTGATGTGGCTAATCAAATTGTCTAAAAGGATTGAAGTGTGATGCAAGGCTTTGATGGGAAATCCGGGACAGAGCTTTTTAACTATACTTTGTTTTTCTTCTTTCTGTACACAGACAACGTTTCCTGTGACTCCATCGCTTGCAACAAGCCCCACGATGGCTTTTAGTCCCTACCTGAGTCATGTTTCTCCTGGGATGGGCTTAGTTCCTGCAGAGCTTTTACCAAATACTCCTGTCCTGGTTTCTGGAAATCCTACTGTTACAGTACCGGGAGGCTCTGCTGGGCAGAAACTGATGCGTACGGATAAACTGGAGGTATTTGGACATCTGATACAATACTGCTGACAGGGATGAACAGGACACGTGGTCCCAGCTCTTGCTCTCTGCTAAAATGACCTGATGCAGCACAGTACAGAGTTGAACTTGCAGCTTTCCTAGCACAGGGCTGCTGCTCTCTGCCAAAGTAGATGCTCTTGCGGGGCCTTTTCCCAAATCCTTGGAAATTTGGGAAAACTCACTCCTCTGGTATCAGTGGGTATTAGAGCAGGGTTAGGATTGTTTTTTTGTATGTGATCTGCCATGCTTAAAAAAACCCCAAAAAAACAAGTAGATGGTCTGCACTTAAACTTTGTTGGGTGGGAGATGTTTTTGAGATAACAGATGTTTCCCTTTTCTAGAGATGGGCTTATTGAGTTTTTACAGAAAACTTTAAGCATTACACTGGTGGGAGTGGAGAATGTGTAGGGGAAAGACATCTCTCCCTCCCCACTTGGCTGGACGTGTTGGGACTTAATGGTGGAGGAGTTGTAAATGTCTTTCAAACCCTAAGAAGAGACTCTGCAGGAGATAAGGGCTGAGGACCTGAATTCAGAGGCCCCTGCAGGTGTAAATTATAACACGGAAAGATAGCAGAGAAGGGTGTAATTTCAAAACACATTGTTTTGTGTTATGGACTTCATCTTGCCTTGCTGATGTCTCACCTTTCCCCACACTCAGTCTGATTGCACATTGGTACGTGAGCTACGCCACTTGCTATATTATTCAACACCTTCTCTCAGTTCCTCAGACAAAAAAGAAACCTTGCAGATTTTTTGTGAAACCTTTTCCTCTGCCTCTGATGCTTCAGTGGTCATAACTTACGAGGATCTGCAAGAACCTAGTACAACTAGTAATTTTGGCAACACCTTCAAACACATTGCTGTGTAACCAAATGTGCTGTCACATAATGCCAGGGTCGGGGTTTTATTGTGAAGGGCAGAGAGACTATTTATGTGAAAGAGGTACCTCATGTTTAAGAAAAAGTACTTGTTGGAAATAGCAGTAGCATGTAACATTTAAAATTAAATGTCTTGCCCGAGAGTGTGTTCCATAACAAATACATAATCCAGGTGAGACACAAATGGCAGAGTTATTAACATTTAAGCTTTAGAGGCAGGGAAGGAATCCTGAGCTGCAAAAGTTTTGTCAAAATGACAAAACTGATTTTCTGGGGTCACCTTCCATTCTGCACAAATTCTGTACTTCACTTGCATTTGGTAATTAGCCTTATTAACGTTGTGGTTTTTTTCATCCCCTGAAGCAGTTGTGAGTAGAACCAGTTGCCCTGTGTCTGTTGATATATGTGCTACCCCAGATGAGCATGGATTTAGAATATACCCATGGTTTAATGGGGCCAACTGAACTGATATGCTGTGTTGAAAGTACTGAATGGAAAGTAACTTCATGTTCTGCTCAACAATGTGACTTTCTTTTAAGGTTTGTCGAGAGTTTCAGCGTGGAAATTGCACACGTGGTGAGAATGATTGCCGCTATGCTCACCCTATAGATATTGCAATGATAGACACAAATGAAAATACTGTTACAGTTTGCATGGATTACATCAAAGGTCGATGCTCTAGGGAGAAATGCAAGTACTTTCATCCCCCTGCACACCTGCAAGCCAAAATCAAGGCAGCTCAACACCAGGTGAACCAGACAGCTGCAGCTGCAATGGTAAGTAGAGCTCTTCTCAAGCTGCATTTCCATTGCTAAGAGATTTCACGTGTCATATGTGTCATTTGTGGAGAAGTAGAGAGCTTTGTAAATGGCTGACTAGAGAGCTGAGAGCATGTGCAAAATGCATCCCATCTCTTCATCCTGTCTCTGTGCTCACCACAGCATGAAGCCCTCAGTGGCACGGTCCATCTCACCAGGTGGGGACATGGTGCCCAGCCCTGTGATTTGCTGACATGACATTGTGATGTGACATGAATGCAAGTGCAGCATCACCCAGCACCTTCCCTGGCAGAGTTATAGGGGTCAGTTCAGCTTCCTCAATACACAATATATCCTTTTCAGGGACAACCTGGCCTGTTCTCTGCAAAAAGCAGGTGATACCAGTCGCCTGAGCTTAGCAAATTTGTGTCTGATACCTTTTCCAACACTTAGTGAAATTGCAAGACACAAAACAAGGGTGACTTCCTGACCTGTTTGATGCTTTGGACCTGGTAGAGATGGTCCCACTTGCATTTTAAGTTGAATTGTGACTACTTAAATCTACAGTTCTGAACATGAGTCAAGGAAGACTCACCAGGTGACCCTAGCTCATACAAATGTTTGCCATTCTGTTGAGTTTGGTTTAATGGGACCTGTTAATTCCAGAGATAAGAGAGCTGGGGAGGGAAGAAGAGCCCCAGGGGATCCTAGCCAAGGGCATAAATTCCTGATGTGGGAGGTAAAGAAGGTGAAAGGAAACTCTTCCCTGTGGTGCCCAATGAAAAGATAAGCAATGGGCACAAATTGAAATTCAGGACGTTCCATTTAAACATAAGGAAAAACTTATTTACCAAAGAAAGGTCTGACACTACAATAGGATTCTCCATCCTAGTAGATACTGGGAACCTGTATGTGAACCTGAATGGAGTCTCAAGCAAGCTGCTGTGGTTGACCCTGCTTTGAGCGGGGTGCTGGTCTAGCTGATCTCTGGAGGTCCCTTCCATCTTTTCTATGATTTCTTAAAATTTTTCTAATTAATATTAAAAGGGCTCTTGCTTCCTCTTTGATTTGGAATTAAGGCCACTAAAATTTTTCTAAATACCTTTTTTTTTTAATGATAGTAAGGAGGTTACTTTTAATTCATAATGGAATTTAATACAGAGCCAGGGCAGTTCTAGAAAGTAAACAAGTGCCCTCCTTGTAGCATCAATATTACCTGGAATGTAATTTGATCAATTAATTTATACTGCAGTATTTATTTGTCCTGCAGAGTTTATTTATTAGTTTTCTTACTGTTTTTATTGTTGTTGAAATAAGGGTCCAGGTCTGTTGAAAAATAACCCGAAATGAAACTCTTGTATTCTTCACAATTGAATCTTTACTTTTTCACTAATTATCTAGGACACTGCTACTTAACCAAAGCCAATGCATGTTTTATTCATCCAGCTGGCTTCTCTTAAAAATGTAATTAACCCTATTTGTATGCTGTTAGCAAGAACCTTTAAAATATTTATTGATGGCTTGTTGCATCACCCCTGCTACCAAAACAGCCTACATTATTCATTGACTTTTCAAGGTTTGATGCATTTACTGTACCTGTTGAGGTGTAAGACTTTATTAAAGGGAAGAAAGGTGCTCCATTTTCTTGGAGGGAAAAACAGATGCTAGGCTATGGGTCTGTGTTCTAAAACAGATTTAGAATGACTTCAAATCTAAATTCAGCATTTCTGAGGGACCCAATCCTGCAGTTACTTGATGTACACAAGTAGCAGCTTTACTCACTCCTGCTTGGCTGAAGTCAGTGCAGCACTGGATGAACTGGGTAAGGCTCTGTCCCCAGTTCAGGACAGCACTTAAGCATGTGCTTGAAGCTCCCTCCTTTTCCAGTGGTCCTTCCCTCCCCACGAGTGCTCTGCTGGCCTCTGCATGATGTGTAGCTGCAGCATGAGGGCTGGAGCCCAGTGCCAGTCCCTGTGCAGGTGCTGATCCCTGAGCGCTCCTGCCCTGCTGTGCCAGCTGATGTGACAAAGCTCCAAAGCACGTGTCCTGTGATGACATTTCTTTACTTTTAAAACTTACCGAGGCAAAATAACTGACTTGCCACTAGGCCAGGTAATTACCCAGCCACCCCATGTTGTGCATGCCTCGTCTTTTTAATATATTGTATAACGCATTCACTTTTTAATTTTTTTTTTCTCTTCGCCTTCCCAAATTGTTGCTCTCTCTTGACACACCTCTGCTTGCTGTTTTTGTTACTGTGCTTGATCCCCCTCCCCGGCCCATTGCCATCATGTGCTCGCTGCCTGCTAATTAAGACTCAGCCAGCTGTCAGATCACTGAAGCGACCGCTCGAGGCAACCTTTGACCTGGTACTTGGACCTTTCACCTTCTTGCTTTGCACGTAACCATCTTAATCTGCATGAAAGCCTTCTGCTCTTGGTCTGTGGTGTTAGTGCCTGGGGAGACTGCCCATCCCAGCCAGAAATGTTCAGTGTGCATTCAGACATGCCAATCCTGTGCCCCACATACCTACCATCCATTAACATCTGAGCTTTGCCTACTGAAGTCTAGATGTGTTTTGGAGACAGTGAATAATCTCGGGGGGAGGCAGCTCTGGCTTTTGAAGTGTTTTTTCAAACACTGACAGCTTTGGAGTCACAAGATGCAAAGTTTGAGGGAGAATTTAAGAATTTAGCTCATTAGGTCTGCAGTGTGCTCTAAATGCCAGAGGGCTGGGTGGTTGTGGGACAGATGCAGTAACTTTTCTTTGTCTTTCCAACCTCACAGCCTTGCCTGGCAGTGCCACGCTGGTAACTGCCCTGCACAGGAGTGTTCTGTGTAATGAGCACAACTGAGATTTAGGGGGAAGAGGGCTAAACAGCATCCTTGGGGATCTGTGCTGGGAACTGAAGCAGGTGCAGTGTGGGACTTGGCTCATGCATTGGGTAACCTGGGGAGATGGCTGTCCCTTCAGCTGGCTCTGCCTGTGGTTCATCCTCCATTCCCCAGTGGGATAGTGTCAGCAAAGGGACCTTGCTGTGGATGCCTTTTGCTTCAGTCTCAAGCACGGAATCTGCTCCCTGTGCTTCTGCCTGCAAGCTGTCTTCATATATGCTGTCTTTGGTTGTTTTATGACTCTCAAATAATATGTTTTACTTAGCTTTATGATGCTCATAGTGAGGCAAAGGCTACCCTCACAGTGCCATCAGTCCTGGCTCCATAGAAGACAACGCCTTCCTGTTTTGCCAAAGAATAAGGGATACAATGCATTTTAAAAGAAAGAGCTCCTGTTGCCCAGCTATAGCAGGGAGAGGGAAGAGTGGACACATAGGAGCTGTGAAACCATCAAGCTTCTCACTCCCAGAGCTAGGGAGGAGAAGCTGATCTGCTCCCCTTCCTCTCCAAAGACTTATTTTTGGGTTTAAGTTGTCAAGAGGCTTTTTTATCAGAGTTTTAGGCAGCAGCAGTAGGAGGCCTTGCTGGGGCCCAGCTTCTGCCAGCAGTGGTGGAATGATGCTGTGAATGGCATCGCAGCCTCTCACTTGCTCTGCTCACGGCTGACACAGACATGGCCCCAGAGCCAGTGCAGGCAGGACCTGCCCTCTCCAAGAGCCACCACTCTGAGGAGACACAGTCTGGCAGAGAGTGGGAGAGCCCATAAGTACTCCCCCACTGAACAAACCCTCCGAGAGAAGCTGCTTGTACGAGTCTTCCTGCTCTGACGCGTGGAAAGGTTTGCAGCCACTCGTTGGAATATGTCACCTCCTCTGAACCCTTCATGAGTGATAAGAGCATGTATGATCTTCAGAGGAAACTGCTCACTTTGCTTCTGCTGCTTGCCAGGGGATGGGTGCTACCTCTGCTGTCTCTCAGATAATTCTGTTCGTCATGCCTGGCAGCAGACCCAGCCCCTCCTTGCTGAGTGCAGAAAGGTGAAAGTGTGATCTGGTCCCAGGAGATCGAGATCTGAGGGGAACTTTGAGGTGCAATTAAATTGTTTGTTGCAAAGATATAATCCAGTTCTTGTCTTGCAAAAAATACAGAGAGGTTTGTTAACCAGCACGTGGGAAATTCTGACTTTAGCATGAAGTGTTTTTATCTGTCAGTCTTGCTGAGGACTTGCTTTCCATGCCATGCAGAGAAGTGGCACAAGCCTCTTTGTTCAGATGCTCATTCGAGCAGGAATGTGGCTTTCCCAGCCTAAAAATGGGAGGCTGCCTGGCATTTAATCAGTGGAAATTGTTTGTTTGGATCAGTGCAAGACTATCACATGGATACTGAACTGAATTAACCCTTTCACTGGTGCAGATGGCCAGATCCTGTTGCAAAGGTTGTGTACCTGTGTGTGCACACAAACACAGGGAAAAAATAAAGTCAGAAAAAGTTACTGTCCAAGAGCTGCTGCTGTATTTGTGGTGGTCAGAGCTTGTCCAGAAGAAAAGCACAAGCAGCTGGATGAGGTAAACTCATTAAGTAAGTTCTTTGCTACGAGGGTTTAGTCTCATTCTGCTGCTGGAGTGTGGAGACACTGGCTACAGAATTTGGTGGTGAGTTGTCTCCGTTGCCTTTTGTATATTCTGCTTGTGGAATTCCTTCAGGACCAGGACAGGTGCAAGAAAGAAATGTTGTATCCCCTCGAGCTGCTACAATTCCTGCAGGTCCTGAGTGATACACAAATTGTAGCCTGTGTCAAATGGGACACATTTGTTTCCTCCTGTGTCCCTGCCAGCTTCCCGTGCAGCAGCTGTATTGGCCCAGCTTCATCATGTGCCATTTTAGATGCCTCTTCAAGGCATTATAGAGGGACCTTTCAGTCAGCGTGCTCCTGAGGCTCTTGCCTCAGCACACAGGCTGGAGAAGGGCTGAAGCCAAATTGTTCTGTCTCCTTGGGCCCTCCTGCACCTTGGTATCTGAAATAAGATGGGTTGGCAGCAGGAGGAACACATCTTCATGTATCCTGTGTGAACACTCCTGCAGCTGCTGGGGTGGAGGGTTGACCCACAGGGCTTGGTCAAACCAGAAGGAGAGCAAGATGGGTTCCTAGCTCCCCTGCCCACAGAGCCCACGTGGGAGAGCTGCACATCGGGTGGCACAGCTGCTGCAGAGTGCTTGTTTCTTTAGATCACTGCATGTATTTGTGTTTCTCCACCTGCCTGCTGTTGAGGGAGCAACAGTGAGGCTGTCATGGTTCCTTCCTTCCTTCCTTCCTTCCTTCCTTCCTTCCTTCCTTCCTTGGGGCTGTAGCAGGTTAGGAGGGAGAGTGATGAGGTAGTCTGATGTGTCTTGACATCCCTGGGGCCTGATGGTGTCTGTATGCTCCATCTGACTGCAGTGCTGTGCTTGGGAATTGCCCTGTGATGAGCTGGGACATGACTGCAAGGTCTCAAAGCCTTCAGCTGCTCTGCTTTTGGCACTGCCATTGTGGGGTTTGGGGTGGTGACAGCCTTTGGCCAAGAAGCATTATGTGCCTGGCACAGTTGCTTTGCTATAATTAGTACATTCTTCTTCTGAGGCAGATTTTGGAAGTGTCTGAAAAGGATTATTTAGCAACTGGGTACCATAAGGAGCATGAATTTAAGTAGCAAGTTCTTCAGTTGTTCTAAAGCTGTAAAACCTCTGTGATGTACATGAAACTACTCCAGACTGTGTAAGCTGCAGATATGTCCCATGCCTGGAGGAATGTGCACGTAGCCATCATTAAATAGACAAGTTGTAGATAACAGGCAGATTTAATACAGATACCAACGAAAGCTTACCTAGAAATGAAAACTCATACATCATCCTAAAATATGGATCTTAAATAAAAGATTTTGGTGTCTGTGTCTGAGAATATTGTCCCATCTTTGACTGCTGTCTTTTGGTAGCAGCCAGAAGAAATCTGGGAAAATTAAATCCTAGTGCTGAGAGTGGATGCCCACTAGCATAGGCAAAGGATGTGTGCATGTCTGAGGGCAGTTTTGCAAATGCAATTTCTTCTAATTTTCTTTTTTAATATTAAAACCACCCAAAAGCAACCATGTGAGTAGAGATAGGATGGAGTAATGTTTTGCCTGGAAGTATGTTGCTTAACATTTCTCAGATGAGCAGTCTCCTATAGCAAGTTAAAGTGAAACCTGTTTCTAGATGGCGACAAACTGTTGCAAGCTTTCACTTACATTCTGTTGTGTGTTGATCTTCATAACGCTTTAAAATCTCTTTACTTGTGTCCTTTCTTCTGAGTATTGTGTGTTTGTAGCTTTAACCCTTCATTAGCCAAACCTTCTCCATTACCTACCATTCATTTGTGACCTATTAAAATAAAAGTAGGAGTGATAACCCTGTTTTTCAGCCATTGCTTTGCTACATGATACAAACTAACAACTAGTCAGAAATGACCTGATTCTGCATGACTTCCACGTGCGTAAATCTCATTGACGTCAATGGGAGTGTTACGTGCTAAAGGACTGCGGGGCATAATTAAAAAGGACCCTTTTCTATCACAATGTGGAGAAAAAAATGTGGTTTCTTACTTGGGTACAATGAAAAGCTGTAAATCATTAGAAACATTCCTGTCTCTTAAGAACCTGACATACTACTTTGCTGTTGAGACATGCTTGGATGAATGATGAGTAACTCACTGAGAAAAGTTCCTGAGTTGGGTTAATGCTTTTTACCAAGTCTGATCATGAAACAGGTTTGACGGGCTGGAAGAAGCCCGGTGGTGTGATAGAATGAAAAGAAGGGATTTGTCAATGGCTTTTTCCACTGTTAATAATGAGTGAGCAGTATTTGACTGATGGAGGCCACCTTCTATAAAGTGGGATCTGGTCCAAATCTGCTGGTGGTGGGCTGTGCCTCTGGTGTGAGCGGTGGAGAATCAGGCCTGGTCTTGACCATGTTGCTCAGCCTCCCTACTAACAAGTGGAAATGCATTTTACTGTGAATGTAATGTTATGTGTGTAATTGGCACCAGCTACAGCTTTACCATCTGGACACATGGGTTGGCTGCACAGTGTGCACGCTTCCACACATGCACACATACATGTAGGCAGGTGTTGAACCAGAGGCAAGCATCTGTTTTTTTTCCATGGCATTTGTTGCTTATGCTAATCTTCTTGGGTTTTATATAGTCATCTACTATATTTTTGCTGTCTGTTTTGGGGTTTTTAATGCTTGTTGCCTGCAACTGCTCTTTGTAGCATCCTGTCCAGGTGATCACCTCTCCCCTTCCTTTTCCCAGTGCTTTTTTCTCCCTCTGTACCCCAGTCAGTCCTGCTGAAAAGCTCCTTAGCATCCCTTCTCTTTCTGGACTCAGCCCCTCCTCCTGGTGTTTTTACTAACTGCTTACCTAGTGAAGCTGTTGTTTCACCTACTACTTGTACTGTGACTTAGCTGCTCTTCTCTTTCCTGTCTCGCTAAGTTGATAGAGTTGCAGGTGATTTGCAGCCAAGACCCCCTCTTATTTATTGCATGCTTGACCTACATCTGGGCCCCTTTATTTACTCCACTTGTCTTTAATGACTCCCTTATCCACAGGCCCTGCCGCCTGGTGCACTTCAACCTTTACCAAAGAGGCCAGCACTTGAAAAAAACAATGGTGCCACCACAGTCTTTAACCCAAGCGTTTTCCACTACCAACAGGCTCTAGCCAACATGCAGTTGCAACAGCCTACGTTCATCCCTACAGGTAAGTGTCTCCTTGCTTTCCCATCATCATGGTTGTTTATTTTATGACCTCGGTGTTCAGCTAATGAGCAGTTTTGTAAGAGTCTTTAGCAAAAGAATATTGGTGTGTAGTTTCATGTTAAAAATGGATGAAAAATTAACATCTGTTGTTTGACTTTTTTCCCTTCACCTACTACAATTTAGAGCTTTTCACATGTAAAGATCCTTCTTAGCCCTTTTTGTGTGGTTTGGGGTTTTTTTTAAGCAGTCAAAATAAGAAAAATATCTGCATGTTTCTTGAATTCATACTTTCTGTTTTTCCTCCTTATGGTTCAACTGGTTAATCCCAAATTAATTCTTTGACTCTTGTGTAGTGCTCTTTTGGACTCATGTTAAAATGTCTATAGACCTCTATGCCTGCACTCTTGAGGCTGTAGGCACCTCCCTGAGCTTGTATCTCACTGACCTACATATTGCAGCAGCTGTGATGTTTATAGAGGGAATGGTTAGTCTTTAGTAAATACAAATTATATAATCCTCTTTAAAGGCATATATTTCCCTCTTCCTTGTCTTTTGACCAGTACAATACCCTAAGCTTTTTAAAAGCAATTTAACTCCCAGCTTTTATTGTACCTTTAAGGTCTCAGAGTTAAATTGAAAGATGCAGTTCAGTAATTCTTGTAGGACTGGAAATATTAATGTGGCAGATGTGACTGTCTTCTGACTGGCCAATTAACAGCAGCCAAATGAAAAACAAAACCTGCTTGGAGTGGAAAGTATTATAAGTGGCTGAATTAGGAATATTCCAGAGTTGATAGCTCATATTTTAGTATCATTATTATCATTCAGAGTATCACAGGAAAATTAATGCCCTGTGTTTTTAATGTTTAATGCTGTATTTACTTGTCAGATGATACTTACAGAAATACACAGTGTTTCTCTGGGCTGACCCCTGGAGGTAGACACACAGTGGACTTACACCTTGGCACTGTTGTTCTTTGGGGCCGGGGAAAAAGCTTTAGAGACAATGTGGTCCTGAGAGCAAGGTGGAGTGTGGGTCCAGGGAGCAGGGACATAAACCCTGTGCTCGTGTGGCCTTTCTGTTATGAGAGCCCTTGGAAACACTCAGATCTCAGCAGCTACCAAGATGTTCTTCCAGGGCAGTGGGTTCCCATGTGGAGAGATGGGGTAGTAACCTTTTACCTTGTGCTCTGCAAAGCGTTGGAAAGGCTGGGCTGAGCTGACCTTACCACAGCTCTGGAGGTGCCAAGTGAAATACTTCTTCAGGAAACACGGACACCTTGGAGAATGCCAAGTCCCCAGCTGGCTACACACTGCTCTTCCTCAAGGTCACAGTTGCCAAAGTTGATGTAAGGACAGGCATTTCTGATGGAGCACCATAAATCAGCTGTGCCCAGCCCTCGCTGTGCTGGGTACCGGGCTCACAGCAATGAAATTACGCACAGGGCCGATGCATTACAGGGCTGCTTATTGGCACCTGCTCTGTCTGAAGACATTAATGCTGGGCAGAGCAGCAAATTTCCAGTCAGAGGACAGATCTGTGATGAATTTATGTTACACATCAGACTCCAGCTCTGGGCTTAGCCTTGGCAGTGCTCAGGAAGGCAAAGCAGAGAGGTGGCACGTCGCAGCTCTCACTGTGGGGAGGGGAAGGGAGCTGTTGCTTTTCTTAGAATCTCCTTTTCAGTTGTTGAGAGATCAGCATCATGGGTTGCCATGGCAGGGGGGAGCCAGGCTGTCTCTTGAAAATGGCATCACCACTGCAGTTTTTTTGAGTCCAGAAAAATAAATGCCTCTTTCAGCTTAAACTAGAGACTTTGAATCACAGTCCCTGGTTGCGGGAGTAAATTGCTTTTGGAAAGTCAATTTTAACATGAGTGTGACATTCTTGTAAGGGCAATTTGTTTTCTGTTGACACGATCAGAAAGAAATCAGCATACCCAATGCCCAAAATATCCCAAACGACCCTGATTTCTGGGATCCATCATATTATTTAATACCAAGGTGGGAGGAGTTTATTCTCTACTACCCAAGAATTAAAGAATTAATTTGGTTTGCTATGATCTCTTAAAACTGAGTTTAAACTATTGATGTACCAATATGCAGAATCTGGTTGCATGTGCTTAAGTACTGAATGCTGCAAAGAGAATACCTGCTTTTTAGTTAAAGTGATATCTAACACTGAAGCTTCACTAATGAAATATCCCTTTTGTTCATCTTTCCACGCTTCAATGCATGGTGTGCAGGGTCAGTTCTGTGCATGACACCCACTGCAAGCGTTGGTAGGTTTTTCTACACAAACTTCTCAACTTTTCCTAATCTGAAAGAGACTGCAAGTTAGTATGCATCAGTGAGAACCTGGGTGGCTGAGTGGTGTGACTGTCTATCCGCTGTCTTCTTTGAGGCTTAAATGGTTGTATCCCTTTTAATTTCTGTGCAGTGCAGTGTTTCATGTGACTTACAATAAGAGAATCCAAGGTGATGTGTTCCCACCCCTATTTAGTTCCGCTTCAGAGACAAGAATCTGTCACTTAAATGTCTTTACAGCTCATTTAAGTCATCTGACACAAGGAAATAGAAGTGGGAGGATCCTGTTGGTTTATTTTTTGTTTTATTTTGTATCAAGCAACAGGTGGACTTATGTTTGGATTTTTAGTTGTCCTTCTGAGGATACTTTAGGAGACTGGTTTAACAAGGTGCTAAGGAGGAACACATCTGGGGTCAGCCCCTCAGCCAGAGCAGGGTGCTGCTTGTACAGCGAGAGAAGCAGGGTTTGGACCATGGACTGGCTGGAGAGTCATCTCTGTAGGGCAGTGTTAGGTGTGCAGGTACAGGAGGCACCACTGCAGGTGCACGTGGGGTGCAGGGAGGCAATGAGTACATGCTCATTAGTGCTGCAGGGATCCACTCTGTTCAGGCTCAGCATCTGGGTCTTGATTAAACCTCTGCAGGCCTTTGAGGACCTTCCCCTCTTGTCTACAGCTGGTGGGCAAAGCAGGGCGGGTGAAAGCTGAGCTTTCATCCTCTAGCCAAGGTTATGCAAGACTACGAGCATCCAGGTGTGCGCCTGCTTTAGCCAGAGGGAGAGGGGCAGGAGCCCTGGGGGGGGTGCAAGGCTTTCCAAGAGCAGGTCTGGAAGCTCTGGCATGAATGGCTAAACACTCTGCTCTTGAACCTTCCTAGAGTACAGGGAGGACACATCGCTTGCATGACGGGGAGCTGAGTCCCCCAAACACACCTCTGCCTGTAGGAAACCCCAACCCACACGTTCCAACATCTCGTGGCCGGAGCGTGCCCAGCCACAGGCACACGCTCCTTCCCTGCTGGGGCTGGCCGTGGCTGCTGGGGTGGAGGGGAAGGCAAGTCTGCCTCCCCACCGCATGTTTGTGGGGATGGCTGGGCCTTCCTGTGGGCTCCTCGGCCCCACAAACCCCCCTCGGGTTTGGGGGATGCCCGTGTGTGCACCAGAGCATCCCTTCCAGCACCGTGCTCTGCGGGACGTGCAGCTTCAGGAGGCTGCCAAGCTCCCTGCTGCCGTGTTGTCCTTTTGGATGCTCTTCCTGCAAATTGTAGCTGTTCAGATGCATTTGTGTATTTTTCCCCTCTCTGTCCCTTCCCCTCTCCATCCCCCCACCCTGCAAGGGGGGAGTTTTGCCAAATCCTGTAGAATTAGGGTGGAAAGGGAGCATGCTGAATTTGTACGGAGAGAGCTCAGTCTGCCAGCCGCTCGTTTGCCGTGCCTCCAGCTCTGTCCCATGCCAAAACATTGTCCCTGCTAGAGAGAGGCGAGAAAACCTGGTGAAAGGGCTGCGGCAGCCGCTGCAAAGTGCATCATGTACCTCTGGTTGCTGGCGGGGACGGGGTGGGGAGGGAAGGGGACAAGCTTTCCCAGGCGGGCGGGAGGGTGCGCTTGCCAAAATGTCCCCACCCAAAGGAACGTGCACTGGCTGTGTCTAACTCCCCACGGGTGCGAGCTGACGTGGGCTTTTGCTAGCACACCCATCCTCTCCCCCCTTTGGAAATTTGGCCCTCGGAGTCTAATACATCATTGTTCTGCTTATAAATGTACTAAGTGTTGAGAATGTTTTGGTTTTTTCCTTAATTATAATTGTAATTGGCTTTTCCCCTTCTCTCTTGTTTATTTTTTTTCCCAACGCTGTCTTGCTTTGCACTGTGATTGCATGCTGCGCCCCGATGTGTCCTTCATGACGATGTCACATGGCTTGTTGCTGTGATTCCTGCCACGCCCCCAAATCCACCACATGTTGCCATGGTTACATAAAACCAACCAAACAAACAAAATATATATACGCTCCACCCTCCTGTATGTCGCTTCCATGGTTCCCTTCCGAAAGTGCCCATGATGCACGGTGCTACGCCCACCACTGTGTCTGCAGCAACAACTCCTGCCACCAGCGTCCCCTTCGCTGCAACAGCTACCGCCAATCAGGTTTGGCCCTTTCAATGGCTTTCTTTCACGTGTTCAGATCTTGAGGACCGGGCGAGGGCTGGATCCCGTGCGGGGTCGAGCGCCGTCCCGCCCGGCTGGGCGCAGGCTGGGGCGCGCAGAGGCAGCGTGTGCGTGCGTGCGTGCGTGAGGCCGGGGATGGAGAGGGGCCGCTCCTGCCGCCTGCGGGATGGGCGCAAGCCCGGCCGGAGCGTAGGGATGGGCGATTGGCAGGGGCGCAGGCTCTCCTCCAAAAACACACCTCGCCCCGGGGCCTCAAAAAACGGGCGGTGAATCTCCCGGGTGTAGAGTCACGCAAAACCTGCAGCACTTCTGCTTTCAGTCTCAAGCAGAAATACCACCCCGAGCATCCTTCCCTGTGGTATTTTGGCTTGTCCTCTCCGGACTGGAAAGCGGAAGTGGAAATACAAAGTGGCCTCCCTCCACCACAAAATTGGACTCTAAAAACTACCCAAAAATCCCCAAAAAACCCAAAATCGGGGGTGAGATTGTGAAGCGTAAAGGTTTTTTTTATGCCAATAGCATGTCACCCATCCCTACAGAGAGGACTCTGGATGTGCAGTACGTGCCATTGTAGCACTGCCATAAGTGTACAGGATTCCATGCATGTCTGCCGAGCCATAATTCTCTCCAAAACTTTCCTCTGAGGATACTGAGTGTGATGGCTGCTTCTGCACCAGTCCTGAACTGTATATGCACAACCTGTCCTAGTGATGCGTCCTGATAATTTGGTGTGACACAACTTCTCCCAGTTAGACCAGAGACATTTCAAACACTTTTTAAAAAATTTTTCCCCCAGGCCTAATGTTAGCATTTTTATTTGTCATGCTCTCAGGTTTAGAACTATTGCAAAGAAATCGGGGTGTCACTTTGTTCTGTAGGAGGCTGTTATCCATGCTGAATGCCAGTAATATCTCTGGGGGCATCCTCTAGGCTTTTGCTGGTGTGAGGTCATGAGGATTTCAGTAGGAGTTTTGCCTGCATAAGTCCTAGGCAGCGTTTTACTGCTCGCAGTAGGAATTGCCAGTCTTTTTCTGTGCTTTGTTGTTATTTTCAGGTAGAGCAGGTCTTACTCAGACTTGTATTGGTCATGAGAGGAAAGCAGAAATTGCTGTGCAGCATTGCTCTGTGGCTGTGTGAGTCCTGTTTGAGCCAGATAGTTTCAGGGCATTTCTGTTTTACTTGTAGTCTATGGAGTCAAAATCCCAGTAGAATCACCAGGTACTCCACAAGGCATCAGTAGTGGTGCAGCTACATTGTATTTAATGTGTAGCAAAATAAAGACTTGGGAGTGGATCCTGTTTTATAAAACACTGATGTACGTATTAACCTGATATGGAAGACAGAATGAACAGCCCAATCTCAAGGCAATGTTTTAATGTGTTGTGTTCTTTGTTTTTTTGCTGTAGATATCCCAGTTATCAGTAGATGAACTGAGTAGCAGCATGTTTGTTTCACAGATGTAGAAGTTCCCGATAGAACAGTAAGTTCCTTTTTTGGTATTTCTCTTTATGGTGAACTGTTTTGCACATGGGCACTGCATCCCCTAAACACAGGGCTGGCTCAGGCAGAGGGACTGAGCCCATGAGACCCCATTGGCTTCATGCTCTGCCGACTCAACAGGAGTTCAGCTGCTGCAGCACAGACACAGACCAGCCCTGTGGTTTATAACAAATTTCCTGTGTCTCAAGTGCCTGTGTTGTGGTGGTCACAGCCTCCCTGTGCATCCCCCAGTCCCATGGCTCTGTTTACAAGTTGTTCTTGCTCCGCACAGCTCCCAGCCGCCTGCAGATACCTCAGGGATTTGCAGTGTTGATGGCAAAGACTGCTCTGGTAATGAGTCAGCTGAAAAGGTGTAACTTCTCTTTTGCTGCTAGTGACTTATTTTCTTTCCTGGGGTAAGCAGGATTGGGTCAGCAGCTGCTGTGCATCTGCAAGGCTGGCTTGGTCTGGGCAGAACTCTGCTGGTCAGCTGCTGAGAGGGCCTGGCTCATGGTGGGCTGGAGACCAGAATGAATGTCATAAGCAACATAGTCTTCACCCCACCTGCAGATCCTGGGCTTCCCTAAGATGATCGTTTTCTCTGAGGGGAGTGGTGGAGGAATTTGTCCTTGGAGTTACAGAGTACTATTTCACAGCCATAGCAGCAGTGTCATTTTTCCATTGCCTTTTTTTTGTGAATTTTAGCTGATGTTCATGAGCTAAACCAGAAAATCTCTGGGTAGTTTTAGTTCTTGACTGTGTTTTTTTACCTCAAGAGAGTTCAGCCAATTCAACAAGAGATCTTTCTCAAAGCAGCCATTCAGTAATGCAGATATGCAAGCCCATTTCTTCCTTAGGTCACATATTACAGGCAAGTCCTTAAATACTGGAAATTAATTTGGCAAGCAATTCTGTAATGATATCTATTATCAATCAGCAGAAACTAATTTCTCAGTGGTGGCCCTTATCTCTGCTGACCTTAATTAAATACCATATGTATACATGACCTGCTAACTGTGGCTGTGGACCCTGTTCATGAGAGGTGACACCAAGCTTATCCACATTAGTGAAAATGTTCAGCTTAGACTGTATTGCTGTTCCAAATGACAGACAGACATGACACCTGACATGTTAACCCATTTCCATAACATGTGTAAACCAGCTTGTTCTCCAATAAGGAGATAATTTGTTTGGAAGAGCTTCATCTTGAAGTCTTTAAGGTAGTTTTCAGCATTTTTTCAGGAGACTTTCCCTCAGTGGGACTTTGGTAACTGAAAACCTCGCTGCTCTGACAGATGTTTTTCTTTTCCTCCATGGTTGAAGTAGTCCTGGTAGCCAGGCTGCTTGGTCTGGCTCTGCAGGGGATAAGTTGTTGGGTCCTTCAGTGCAGGATTTTCATGAGTACATCACAAAGAGGCAATTTGCTCCCAGAAGGGGGTCCCCTGAGCACAGGGTTTCTGTGTCAGTGTTTTCTCTCTGGGCTCAGTTGTCTAAATCCTTAGGATCAGATTTAATGTGACTGTCTAAAGGAAACAAGAGCTAACACAGATCAGGGATTCCTTTGGCCCTCTCCTTAGCCACCCTCTACTTGGCATCCCATCCAAAAATCAAGACTATTATTTGTTCACCTCCCTCTTTCACTATTTGTCCTGTCATTGTGTGAAAGAGAGAGTCATAAGTGCAGATTTAAGAGGATGCCAAGTGTGTTATTGGCAATTTCTCCCTACATCAGAAAATTAATGGAATAAAATGTCTGCAACACACTAATGACAACTTCTTGGGCAACACATTGAGGATGCAAATGTATTAGAATGACTTCTAAATATAGATGTACTAACTTCTCACTATTTCTTTGTTGTTGTTTTTTTCTTTCCCCTGCAGCAGACCATGTTGAAATTCTGAACAGTAAAATTATGGAGCACCAGGACTTCTTGGTGGGAAGCTGCGCATGGCCTTTCTGTATATATTCCCCTCTTCCCTCTATCATTCTCTACCACCTCTACAGTAAGCCTGTTGCAGCCTACATGTTAACCAAAAACTGATCAATGGGAATGTCAAAAAAAAAAAGAAAAAAAAAAGCACTATAGAAACAATTAACAAACAGCGCTCTGTTATATGAGATATACAAGTAGGAAATTATAATAGACTTTTATAACACATTACTTTAACACACTTAATCATTTTATGACTACCATCATGATAAGTGCATCTGCACAGCGGACTGTTGGTTTACTGTATACTATCGATGGATAAATGTTTGTCTTGTTTTTAAAGTGTTATCTTACTGTTTTGTTTACATCATAGTCTATTGATTTGTTTTAAAGTGTACATCATTATCAAGTATACTCAATACCATTTTTTCATTATTGTTATGTCTTAAGTTTTCATATACTGTAGGTTTTATGGGGTTTTGTTTGTTTTTTACTAAAAATGTTATTGTGGGAAACAGGAATTATGTGCTTGAAAAACACGACACAGAATGTTCTGCCCTTTGCTGGATTTTGCTGTTATGTCAGCTAAAGTTGCTTATGTTAAATGCTCCTTTTATCATTTAAAACTTGCCTTCAGATAGTCTCCTAATTTTTAGTACAAGTGATGTGAAAGGACAGCTATCATTTTATTCCAGTTCAGGGTTCTTCTTTCAATACAATGAGCTGATTCTGGAAACTTTTGGGAAAAAAAAAAACACAAATGCCCAGGCTCAATAAGGGGACAGGAACAATTTGCTCAGACAGGAGTAAGCATCAAGGGATTTCTGCAGCTCTGTTGTCCATTGAAGTGCATTCTCAGCTGCAAACGGCGCACAATCTCTCTCGCTGTTCTCATGGTGCAGTCGAAACAAACAACAAAAAAATGGTGGTGGAGCGAGACAGCTTCAGTTGGGCAAAAGCTCATTGCATTGGAGAGGAGCAGGTGCCAGCCTTTGGCTGGGGAGGGCCCGGGGCCGTGGCTCAGCCCAGGCTGGGTAGCACCGAGCCCTGGGGCTTGTCTCCACCAAGCATGCTGAAACATTTTGGCCTGAAATCTTATATGTGTCTCTTGTTGAAATTTTGTCAGCATGCCCCATTTATTTAATCACCATTTTCCATAAGTGGGTGATTATTTCCCCCATCCCCGTGATCTGTGGCCCTTTAACGCAAACACAGCAGTAACAAAGCAGCAAAAAGTTCAGCATAAGCTTTCTGCTGAAGATAAACATTTGTCTTAATGGAGTTCCTGTCGGTCAGTGGATTTATTTTGGCACCTTCTACTTGATCAAGAGCAATGTTTGTTGCACAACAAGGGCTAGTTCTCAATACCTCCTTTTCATACGCACGAATAAAACCATTTCAGCCCGTGCACCCTGGACAGCCCCGCCTGTCGTTATGCTGCGTTGCTGAACAATCTGGCTGCAGAAATGCATTTTGGTTGAGGATACCACCAAATTCATCCCTATCATAGCTCTACAGTATCATTGGCATTATGGAAGAGGTGGATTTGCTGCTGTAAATCCACAAACTCCATACAAGGAGAAAGAGAATCAAGCAAGAGGCCAGCTTACAGTGTCTGGAGGGGTGACCACCCCGAGCTCAGAGTGGTCCTGTAGAGTGCCACATTCAGACAACCAGATTTTCTTCTCTTTTCCCAGTTCCTTGGCCTTGGTTAGATATTCCTTGCCCCCTCTCCTGCAGTATGAGCACAGACAGTTTGCTAGATGTGTATCTCCATGGGCCAGGAGTGATGGAGGCACACCCAGGGCACAGCCTGTGCGCCCCAGGGCAGGCTCTGCCCGTGGAGACTCACTCATAGCACGAACCTTTGAGGAGCCCAGCTCAAGAAGGCCTTGAGGAATCTTTTTGTTCAATTCAGCAGACTTTGAATGAAACCCTGATAGAAAGGGGAAAAAACCATCCCCCCAAGACCTCCTTTATGGTCCCTGAGTTTTGACAGTTGCTTGTGTCCGTGGATGTTCCCCAGCCATCTGTGCTCACAAGCAGGGGGTGAAATCAGTGACTCTCATTTGTATTGGCAACAACATACCTGTTCTTTTCACCACTGTGTTTCTGTTTCCCGAAACCATAACATTGTTAGTGGAAAAAGTGGATTTGAGTACTTCCTGTTTGAAATTATTTGTGTATCAAAAATGGGTTTTGCACAACCTGTGCCAGTGCCTCAACAAAGAACAGAGCTGATCTTCTTAAGCCAGAAAGGATGCATTCAAGCTTGTATGGCTTTATGAGTTCAAGGAGGTTGAAATTTTTTCAGTGCTAAATGGATTTTTGTATATCTTGAAACTTTGATGTAACCTCCTATTTTATTTATCGACTTAAACATCTGGCATAGATGTGCATAGAATGTAAACCTAGAATACAGCTGTTTTCATGTCACATTTAAAGCACTGAAAAAAAAAAGGCGTTTAAGGATTATTTTTTATTAAAGAGGTCCAATGAGGGATGTTCAGGGTAGTTATATTAGGTGCCACAACAGTTTTTATATTGCTGGCAAATTTAGAGTTAATTTGTAAATGAGTTTAAGGAAAGAAAAGCTTGAAGCACTAAACTTCACCAAATTCAAAACAATCTCGGCAAAAATGCCATTTTGAGGTAGCACTATTTAAACTAGTTGTGCAATGACTTGCTCTAATTTTCTTTGTTCAAGAAAGAAAAGAAAAAAAAACCAGTCGCCAGACTATAAATTTCCTAAATAGACTATTACAAAGTCACCAAGCTAGTTAGTGACTCTAAACAAATGTCATAAAAGCATGAATATCATCCTTTATTTGACAAGAGATGTATGTAAGTTTGTTTAAATCAATATAATTTTAGTGACATTTTTATAAGCTTCCCACTTTCCATGAACCTATATTTTTTATTTATCCAAAGTTATTTCTCTTTGTCCATTTCTCTCAGCCTTATGCAAACAATATGCAAGAAATGCTGAAACTTGGATAAAACGGGTCATGCAGAGGGAAAATGAAAGCTGAGATTGATCATTTTCACGAAAAAAGGTTGTTAGTAGTTTCAATAAAAAGTACTACTACTAAACTGTAACATAAGCAGACAATAAAAGAGGGATTTAAAATAAAATGGATTCATAAAACTATTAAGATTATTTTTGTTAAATACAGTGTTTTTAGTAATTTGAAACATGATTTCACAATCAGCCGTGTTTTTTAGTTGGAAATTTTTAGCTGATGATTTTTGACTGTGTATTTTTGCATCGCAACGTTCTAGAAGCCGTGACCTCCCCGGGCAGCCCGCGCCGTCCCCGACGCGCTTCTCCTCCGGCCGCGGCCCCGCTGCCCCGCTCCGNGCGTGTGCCGGCGGCGTCCCCCGGCCCGGCTCGGGCTGGCGCCGGCGCGGTAGGAGTAGCTCTAGGACGCGCCGGGTACACAACGATTGAGAAACTGGAGTCCTCGTTTTGTTTATCCCTTGTACATTTCACAGACATGAAAATTGAAAAAGGTGAAATTTATGAGGAAAATCTAATTTCCCATTCCTGTTGAATGGATTTAGTTTGATATTGACCTGATTTTACCATGTGCCTGTTGAAGGCCTTAGAGTATATACTGTATGTTAAAGACTGTAATAACTTTAAAAAAAAAAAAAATAGTTGATAGCCTAATCCAAATGTAAATAGAGCTACAACTCATTGTTACTAGGCTACAACGCATTAATTCATGTCATATATTTTCATTTCTCTACCATTAGTTTTTAAGGTTTTCATTATTGCTTTTTTTGATATCTTTAGTAACTAATGAATTTAATTTTGAAGGAGAGTTAGAGAAAGTTTAAAATTTTTAATACATGTATTCAGCCCATTTAGTTATATTCTAAACCAACACTGAAGCATGGTAAGGTATAGAATACAGTCCATAACTAGTTTGTATAGTTTACAGTTTAAGAACAAAATTAACTTTGTATGTAACTCCTACAATGATAGATTCATTGTTAACTAATTATATTAAGTTGTTGTTGCTATGGCAACAAAACTACAACATGGCTACCTTTGTATACATTATTTGTGAAATTTTCACATGTAAATTAAAAGTGATGTGTAACAGTATGAGCTTGTTAAAGGTACAGTTCGATACTGTCAGATAAAGATATGATTGAATATTTTTAAAATCCCAAAGTCCCATGTGAACGCTGAATTTGTGTCTTTAAGGTCACTTTTTCAGTCAAGAAGTTTACAACACATGGATTTAGAGTCAGGTTTTATAGCTTGTAGAAATTGTTGTGTGGCAAGGGTTATTCCACAGTATTTTCACTTCGGAAACACAGCAGCCTGTACTTACAGCGTAGTGACCGGTCTTGCTTTCATTTCACATCCATTCACAAGGTGGGAATTCAGAATTAATCAGTTTCAGTACTGTAGCTTTGCCTGCAATTTTCTTTTCTCCAGAAATTGAACACTCACACGATTACGTTACGATCAGGGCTAAATAATTAAGCATATAACTATTTTAATACTAATTTATATTAGCAAAAACTGTACATAAGAAAATAAAATATTGTGGAATGACCCCGTAACAGTGTTGAAGATACAAATATGCTGCAGTTAAACTGATTCAGTTAGTGTACGAATGTGTGAGACACACCTTTTTTGCACTTATGTACATAGTCCACGAAAGAAATCCTTGGAACTTATTTTGAATATAAAAAGTCTGTAATAATACAGGAAAAGTTTGTAAAAGAGATAGGTATTACTAAGGCTTTGAAAAGGAGGAGTTTTTTGCTATAAAACTTATCTGAAAGCATGATGTTGCTTTGCTGTTGTAAAAGCTTTGTAGTTTGCCATAGCTTATTATACAGCAGACTGATAACAGGTCAGCTCCAACCTGCAGCACAGAGAATGGGAAACGGTGTGGAATTAATTAGTAAGGTCACTAGCAAAGATTCAAATTACTTTTTTTAATCAGCCTACATTTTCAAACACACCCCAGGTCATGTTTCTGATAGGTTGTGTTCTCGGTGAATCCTATTAGGACTGGTAGGTCCATGGCAGCACACACACATTTTTCCTAGCACCTAATCCTATTTCTGTCTGGAAGTGTTTATCTGTGGGAGGTGACTGTCATTGTGGCGAGTGTTTTAAATCCCAGAGTGAATTTGAAATGTCACAACTTCTTAATTTTTTTTTTTTAACCCTTTGGGGCAAGGTAACAAAATGGAAGGAGCTGGTGAGCCACAGATGGACAGGAGGGGTTGGGATTGTCTGGGACCAGTTCTTTCTGCTGTGTGACAGCCATGGTGTTATTTGAGAGGCACATGGCAGTGCTGCTGGGACAGGGAGGTGGAGGCTGCTGGCAGTGTGGCCAGCTGGGTGCTCCAGGCTGGGACTAACAAGCCCCTTTAAATTGCCACCAAATGACAGCAAAGCTGTGGCCCCTCAGTGAGCAGCTTCTTGTTCCTGTTTGTATCGGTACTGCTGGGACTCTGCAGTGCCAGGGGATTTTGGAGCAGCTGAAGTGCCTGTGTTGACCCATTTATTTTTGATTGGAACAAGTTTCGGTTTTTGTTGGATTTGCTTAAGGTCTTTTTTTGTAATTTTTTT
>VZRH01014904.1:1726849-1792335 GCA_013397555.1 Urocynchramus pylzowi | reverse complement strand
GCCCAGTGCAGCGCCCTAAGCCCAGCCCAGCCCAGCCCAGCCCAGCCCGGCCCAACGTTCCGAGCCCAGCTCAACCCAGCCCAGCCCGGCCCAATGTCCCAAGCCCAGCCCAACCCAGCCCGGCCCGGTCCAGCCCAGCCCGGCCCGGCGTTCCGAGCCAAGCGCGGCCCAGCAGCCCGGCCTAGCCCAGTGCCCCAAGCCCAGCCCAGCCCGGCCCAGCCCAGCCGGGAAACTCCGGCCTCTTGTGGGGGGATTTTCATGGAACGGGGCAAAGCGCGGGGCAGCCGGGCAGCGAGGCTTGGGCAGCTGTGGAAGTGTAAAGGCACGGGAGGAATCTTGCAGGTAGAGGTAACAACTTTCACAAAATCACGGAGCGGTTTGGGCTGGGAAGGACCTTAAAGGTGATCTCGTTTCGTGCCCCACCATGGATGGCCTTGGACACTCCAGGGATTGGGGCAGCTTCTCTGCGCAGCCTGTGCTAGGGCCTCACCACCCTGACAGTAAAGACTTTCTTCTTAATATCGAATCTAAACTTACACTCTCAGTCTGAACCCATTCATTCCCCCTTTCCTGTCACTACATGTATTTGTAAACAGTCCCTCTCTTTCTTTCCTGTAAATTCCCTTCAGGCATTGGAAGGGGCAATTAGGTCACCCCTAATTCTCATCTCCAGGCTGAACAATCCTAATTCTCCCAGCCTTTCCTCATATTAGAGGTGCTCCATCTGTGATGCTGTGATAACTTGGTGACCCTCTCCGTCACCAGCCCAGCGGGCTTCCAGGGATGAAGAATTGCGGTGCCGGTGTCACAGCCCGGGTCCCCTCCCCCGCGGGTCTCTTCCCGCAGGGAGCTGAGAGGAATTTGTTATGGAGTTTGTTCAAGTTATCGAGCGCCCAGCAGGAGCTCGTGGAGGGACAAGGCGCCCCTCACAGAGCCGCCCTTTGAGGGGCTGCGGCCGCGACCGCCATGTCAAGGCCGCCATGTTGGGGGCCGGGCAGGGACGGTGCCTCGGTGCCACACTCAAACCTGTCCCCCGTCGCAGCGCGGGTGCCTCGGTGCCACACTCAAACCTGTCCCCCGTCGCAGCGCGGGTGCCTCGGTGCCACACTCAAACCTGTCCCCCCGGGCGCAGTCCGGGCGGGCGGTGACGCAGCACGCCGGAAGTGAGCGGCAGACGACGGGGCGGGGCCGCCTCCGGTGCCTCAGCAAAACCCTTCCGGGTGGGGGTGGCCCTGNCCCCGGGACGGCGCGGGAGCAGTGGGGCCTCGCCCTTCACCTGAGGCGGGCCGGGGCTATGCGAGGGCCGCGGTGCCGCCTGCCCTAGGCCCGGGCCCGGCGGGGAGCGGCGAGCGGGGCCCGATGCGGGAGTACAAGGTGGTGGTGCTGGGCAGCGGGGGGGTGGGGAAGTCCGCCCTGACGGTGCAGTTCGTCACCGGGACCTTCATCGAGAAGTACGACCCCACCATCGAGGACTTCTACCGCAAGGAGATCGAGGTGGACTCGTCCCCCTCGGTGCTGGAGATCCTGGACACGGCGGGCACCGAGCAGTTCGCCTCCATGCGCGACCTCTACATCAAGAACGGGCAGGGATTCATCCTCGTCTACAGCCTGGTCAACCAGCAGTCCTTCCAGGTAACCATCCCGGTGTGCCGTCCTCGGATGGAGCCGGCCCTGCCCCGGGGAAGGCGCTGGGCCGAGGAGGAAGTTTTAGGGGTAGCCACGTGTGCGTAGAAGCGCTTTATCTCCGAAGGGCCAAAAGTGTAAATGCCCAGCTTGAAAGCGCGTTTACCAGCCCTGCTTCCTGATGGAAAACTGCTTGCTTTGCAGGTACTTATCAGGGTGCCACCATTGTTAAATCCCACGCAGCGCTGGAGAACAATGACTAGCTCCCACTTCCCCAGCAGAAATCTCTTGGCAATCCCCTTTTGTGAAAAAATCACTCGGTATTAAAACTGAGACTTCCCCTTCCAGCCCCCTCTCCTTCCTAAAAGGCATGTTTCTGCAGTTGCTCTTGTAGAGAGTCTCATTGTTCTGCAGTTGTGACTTGTTAAGTGAGCTGCTATTTTCCGCTCCCTGCCCCCAAAATATATTCCTGTCCAGCACGAGCTCGGTGCTCTCACAGCGTAGGTGGAGTACTGGAGAGGAGAACTAGCTATACACGATCGTTTGTGGCTCTGGATTTGATTTCTACTGTTAAAACTCTCCAAAAAAAGGAAATGTCTCAGTTAGTAGCTGGCCTAAGCTGCCTGTAGAAACGGGGCTTTGTTTTTGGGCAGTAAGTGAGTTTAGCAGCACTCCGTGCAGCGCAGGGTTTGCAGCTCCTGCCTTGGCTTGGGCTGCCGAGCTGGGTGTGTTCCAGCTGCTTGGCAAGACCATGCACACCCCCACTGTTTGCTTCTGCTGAAGGCTGAACCTTATCTCAGCAGAGGCCTCGAAACAACCCTGTGCAAGCTGAAGACGGGCTTATCTCTGGAAAACAACAGCAGTGACATTGGGATGCTTCTGCTCTCATTTTCACTGATTTTTGGGTTCCAGTGAGCCCTCATTATTTGAGGAATGGATGTGCAGTAATCCACCTTGTTAATATTTAATTATTCCCGTCTGTCTGTAGTGTTTGCTCTGAAGGCTGTAGGTGTAAACCTCTCTGCAGTTCTTTACACAGTGGTAACTTCAAACGCTGGGATTGCTTTGTCTCAGAACTATGCAAGAATTTGTAGTACTGATAGCAACTTAAAACACTCAGGGGGCAGAGGAGGGTGACTCAGACTTTCAAGTGTAAGTCGGCTCAGACTTGAATAAATGCATCTCTAGGTAATAAAATCTCTTTACAGCATCTAATTTGGTTACTTACATGTGATTAAATGTGTTCACAATGAATTATTCTGAGCATTCCAGGTCTGAGAAGGCTTTATTTAAATTGATGGCTTTCTCAAGCTGTAAACTAAGCACAAACTTCCTAAATGGTTGTGTAATGGCATGTCCCTGCTAGGGTTACAGGTCCTTAGACTGGAGACAACTTCTGCAGAAAGCTGAAACCAGCCTTCAGAGCAGCAATACCGTGTCCTCCTCTGGCTGAGCCACTGTCTGAGAGCACAGCAGGCACTTTCTGGTTTTCTATATGCACATAAATCCTATGAAGTGTGCATGCTTTTATATAAAAGAAGTAGTAACTTAGTGATAGGCAGTAAATTTTCTCTGAATCCTAGAGCTGAGTATGAGTTTAAAAAGTCTTCTGATGTATTTTTAATGTTCACTTGCAGGTGAGGGTTACTAAAGTGTGTTTCTGCAGTGGTTGTGTAGCAATTCCATGTGATTCCTTGCATGTACTAACCAGCTGGATTGTTTGACCAGGACATCAAGCCCATGAGGGACCAGATTGTCCGGGTGAAGAGATACGAGAAAGTTCCTCTGATCCTGGTGGGGAATAAGGTGGATCTGGAGTCGGAGAGGGAAGTCTTATCTGCAGAAGGCAGAGCCCTGGCTCAGGAGTGGGGCTGCCCCTTCATGGAGACGTCAGCCAAGAGCAAAACAATGGTGGATGAACTGTTTGCTGAGATCGTCAGGCAAATGAACTATGCCTCCCTGCCTGAAAAACAAGATCAGTGCTGTACAACTTGCATCGTCCAGTGAGAGAGATTAAGAAAAACCTCAACCATGGCCATACAGAGCAGGTTGGTGGAACAGTCATAACTAACTGAGGTGCCTAAACATGGTGTTTCAGGAAGAGATAAAGGGACAGGGAGTCTGAAATGAGGCAGCCTTCCTCCAAAGGAGATGGGAGCTTGTGCACGTGATTGAGTCAAATGGACTTCTCGTGTTACCTCAGTAGGGTTAGTCAGGGAACGCTGCATTTGCTTGCAGTAATTTTACAATGACACAAAGTGAATGATCTCATCTGCACCTATTTTGACTGTCAGTGCTGTATTTGATGCTGTGTTATTCTGCATAAGTGCTTTGTGATGTTGCAGTGGGTTTATTCTTGTAGCTGGTATCAGAATTATTTTCCAGTAATGGGAGTTACCTTGGAGTTCAAGTGGGTTTATTGTGACCAAGTTTCCCAGTAGTTTTACTGAGAAGACTTTGAGCTTGTTTAAAAGAAACAAAGTTCTGTAGTACAGAAACTGACAGTACCCTTCTGCCTTATCAGTGGAATAAGTTTCTCTTGCAAGAGAACCACCCTGAGTGGTGAGAAGTGGCTCAAAGCCCACATGTAATAGTCAAGGGCGTGCACAAAGTGCTCTTCATCTCAAATCTCCAGAGCAGAGAACACACTGTAAAATGGCTTCCCAGTGCACAACTCCCCTTTCCCAGTGACTCACAAGAAGTGTGATGAGAGTCCAGCATTCAGAGGGCTCTCTGTAAGCCTTCCCCTGTGTCAGGTGTTGCTTTGATTTTTATTTTTTTCCCTCCAGGACAGCTGCCTTTGGCCTTTCATATGTGTGGTCTTCTTCATCACCTTTTTCCACCTGACTGTGCACGGGTCTGTCCCTCCCTGATGTGCATTCCCATGAGGTGGTTCTGAACCCCCACTCCTGTTTCCCCTGTAGCTGTTGTAGGTCTTGTTTCACCTCTGGCTCAAATTCATGTGACTGCAGAGCACTGTTGGTGTGCTCTGTGTGCAGCCAGCTGGTCCCTCAGACCTCCAGTTGTCTGTTGGACCTTCACAAGCAGCTCATGATCTCTGAGAGCAAGTGCAGGAGTGAGGGAGGATGTGGAAAATGAGGGGAAGGAACTGCCCCTCCTGACAGCTGCACTGCTTGAGGCTCAGACTCCCACTGCCATGTTGGTAACTTGCTGAACTCAAAGGAGCTTTTTGTGTCTGAGTGACAAGAGGGAAAATAGGTTATTACTGGAAGCTTTGGACCATGTATCCTCTTTAATCTTGAGTGCAAGGTCAGAGTGAAGTCTCAAAGCTTCTCTTTCAGATTGTTATCAAGTGCTTTGTAAATATCAAGTTTTGGGTGTTCATGGCCTTAGCACTGTCATGCTACAGATAATACATGATGTTTTTATCTCCAGTTCTGTGAAATTAAGAAGGGCTCCTGTCACTGTGTAAGAGGTGTGTGTAAGTTTGAGATTTGCTTGTTGAAAGGTGAGCGAGCTTGTTGTTTTGGAAAATACAAATAAAGTCTTTCATTGTACATTAATCACACCTGCAGAATCTGTGGAGTTCTAGGAAGAAATGAGTCTAAAAAATTACTGCCTTTTTTTTTTTCAGATTGAGTGCTGCAGGGGTCATATCCTGAATTGTGTACAGTAATGCAATGTTGCAGCTATTTCTAAGGCAGCTTCACAAACAAGATTATGTGGACTAGAAGTATGCCAAAGGATATGGCAATCCCCTGGGTTACTCATGGTTCATCTTGAGCAGGTTACTGTCTTAAACTCTGACAAAATCAGGCCTTTCATCCTTGAAATTTATAGTTCTGGAATTGATTGCTTCCAAGAGAGGCTTTGTAACCTGTCTGCTTCTGGATTTAGCACTAAGTAGCACATTTAATCTTATAGGTGAAATTGAAGAAGGGGCAGGGCCACATGGTATTCCATTGAATGATAACTTCTACCTAGATTTGGTGGCTTGCTAAACATCTTTTTGCTTCAGAAGAAACATCTATATTCTTATGTCTTTGTGAGGTCTTGAGACAGGGGATCTAAGCTTTTGTGATAGATTTCCTCTCCTTCCTTCTGCCTGGCTTAGACAATTACCCCAAGCCTTTAGCAGCAAACTGCTTCCTTGCTTCTGGGGAATGCTGTCTCTGCCTTGGATAGTCTCATCACCTGTGCCAAACAAGTCTTTCCTTCCTGATCCATTTCCTATTCAGTCCAGTTCTCACCACGTCTGGAACTTCTGTTACTCATTCTGGCTTTTCACAGGCGTCATGCTCTGTGTATTTCATTTCAGGCTAACACTTCTGGGGTACTTTCCTGGCTCCCAGTCTGTCTTGGTCTTTGATTGAGTAGATGTAGGATCTCATTAACTTTATCGTAAGCCTTTGCTGCTTGATAATTTCTGTCTGATGTGCTCTGGTAGGAGAGGTGCTGATAGTGTCTTGTGATAGCTCTAATCAGCTTTGTAATCCTGCTTATCTGTGATCCAGGAAACAATTGCTGCTTGTCAGACCTCTGCTTTAGGAGTGACCCCTCCTAGGTAAATTGAAGCTGAGGAAGTAGAACCAGCTGTCTGAAAATCTGTGGGCTTGAAGTACAGCTGTGTCCTGGGATCATCATCATCATCATCTCTGAGTTCTGTAACCTGGCTGTGTCAGGAGGAGTCTTGGGTGTGTCAGCTCACAGAGCAGTACATACAACAGTTTGTGTTCCTGCAGTTCTGGTGCAAAAACCCCTGGGAGAGGTGGGGGTGGATTTTTTTGCTGGGCCTAGCTCTGCCTGAGGCTGTTCCAGTGTCAGTTTTAACTCTCAGGTACCACTTAACCTCTTTTTGGTGCTGATACTTCAGCCTGTCTGTCAGCTATGATGTGTAGGGTCTTTCATGACATTTTTGAGAAGCATTTGCTAAACTGTTGTTCCAGTCAGCTGCCTTGGCTGAGATGGAGGATGGAACATGACTGCATAGTCAGGATAACCCTTAGTTCCTTTTAAAAATGTGTCTTGTTCTCACATCCTGTTTCCCACCTCCTCTTTTGTGTTTCTGCAGCGGTCTTCTGTCATTTTGCTCTTGCAATCAGAGATAGGAGAGTTCCAGGACCTGCCCTGTGTTCCTTGCTCCAGTATTTCTCTTGAATTTGCAGTATGACACTATTTTGTATTTTTAATCTTCTTTAAAGTATGGTACCTGGTACGGTGCTCGTGCACCAAAGTCTTTCTGATACTAATAGGATTGGTAACACCTCAAAGGTTAGGATGAAAGACTGATTCTGATTAGTGATTTCTATCCCCTGTGTTCATAAGTAACTGGTATTAGCAAGGTTGAAGGAAGAGTATTCCTCTCTAGGAATAAAAACTGAAAGTGTACTCTCTTCTGGTCTGTGTGGCTGTGCAGCACAGACATGTTTATTATACTATATTGTCTGACTTCCCCTTCTCTGCTGCCTGCTCACAGAGGAGACCAGAGAGTGGTATAAGACATCAGAGGCAAATGAAGCCACAGAAGTATCCTGCAGTGTTAATTTTAGTAACTAAGCACAAACGGAAAGATGACAAATCTGAGTAGGGAGGTCCCTAACCTGCAAATGCAGGGATGCTGAAGGGCATGTGGAGGAAAATACCATTCCTTCATTTTTCTGTTCTTACTATTCCCAGCAATTCTTTGCTGATCACATTATTGAATGCTGGGTTTAGGTAAAGTTTTTGGGGTGGATCTAACTCTGGTAGGATGAGGAGCTACACTGTAAATGGTTTGTCTCTTCTGTGCTCTAAGCAAAGATAAAACATCTATTAAGCAGGTCCAATCCATCCCCATTAGAAGCTAAATGTTGGTTTGCTGCTTTTGACAATACAGGGACTCTCTGTCTAAGACTTGTGGACCAGCAACAGTGTGTGGGGTGGGAGTGATCTCACCAGACTGGGAGAGAATTGCTGTTAGTTGGAAAACATACAGACAAGCAAGAAAAACCTGGGTGTTGGCTCCTGTCAGGCAGGAGTGCTGCTCCTGGATGTTGACCAGTTGTTAGGCAAGAAGGGGAGCCCTGGCCATGTCAGAGCACTCTGTGGTAACAGGCTGTTAGCTGAGAGCAAATCAACAGCTGAAGAGAAATGGTGCTGTAGGAAACATAAGGTCCTGACTGATTTGGAGAAATTCAAGAATTGAGAAGGCTCCTCAAAATCCCTGAAAAGCCACGGATCAAGCTAGAGTGAAGTACATGCACATACATATGACAGATCTCTACAGACTTTGAGCTTCCCTCAGTCTTCTAGGATATCTCTGCAGATAAATCCTGGGAGCTACAAGCAAGTTATCTGAAATGCAGAGATGGTTTGGTCACATTGGTAATGTGTTGGTGTGTTTGACTGAGGGTGGTGGTGTTCAGCTGTGTCCTTGCTGAGGCTGTCTGAGTTTTAAGGGGCTTTTTTGGAGTCAGTTAGAGGTCTGATTGCTGAGAACACAGGTGTCAAAACTGAGTTAGGTGGCTCATCTGCCTGCTCCCAGAACTTGTGCTAAAGGCCATTGCTGTGTGTTACTGGCTGTTACACATACACTAGGTCCTGCATTGGTGCATCTGTACAAGAAAACTTAAATTTCATAGCTTTTTCAGATCTTTAGATGCAATTTTGTATCCCACAGCAGCAGCTGTTACAAAGTGAATAGCAGTAAGTTGTTACCTGCTTGCCTCTTGTATTACCTGAGTTTGTGGAGCATTGGGGAATGCTGCTGTGGAAAACAGTGGAGCTCAGGATGGAAAACTGGCCGTTCCAGGCAGGGGAGCAGCCGTGTTCACTTTGGATGTGTATTGAATATGGCTTTCATTAGGTTTTTTTTCTTGTTTGTTTGTTTAAATTGCAGATAAAACTCAGAGGAAACTTGCACAGATGCTGCTTTGGAGAACTTTCAGCCCAGGTTGCAGAGCTGAGCCTTGGTAAACCTGTCTCTATTACAGCACATTGCCATACATCTAAGTGCATAAGGTTGGTGGCCTCCAGGATCCACACACCTTAATCAGAATGCTTAGCATGTTTACCATAAGTTTTAAAATCTGTTCTTTATCTATCAGTCCTTTTATAGCTTTCTAAGTTCATATAATGGCTAATATGCAAGAGTTCATTTTTAATATTTTAATTGATTTCTTTAATCAATTCTGAATTTGTATTTATTAAATACTTAAACTCAGTATTACCTACTCAATGCCTTTTAAAAGAAGAGAGTTTTAATGGAGAATAAGTTGAGCCTTAAACAAATGGTTACTTCTGTATATTACCTCGCATCAGTGCTTATTTCTATTTGCCAGGTTTTCTCCTACAGTGTAGTTGGTCATTCTTTGAGACTTTTTGTTTACGTGTGACAGTGTCATGGAAAGATACTGAAGGCACTCTGTTGTATGGATGTAGTATCCCTTTTCTTGGCAAATGCAGCTGTGACAATGTGTTTGTAACTAGTCTGATTGGACAGTAGGGATTACTTGGAATGGCATAGAAAGTCTCCAGCTGATGTTCCTCACAGTCTCGGGTCTCTTAATTGAACATGACAATTGTAGCATTGAAAAACAGCAGCACACGTTTCCTTCTACTGAGTTTCTAAACTTGTTTGTTTACAAATTGCTTCTCTATGCCTTTGAAAAGGGATAATGTGTCCTTCAAAATGGGCTCTCTGCCTACTCTGTCAGCTCAGCTTTGCCTGGCACAGTAAGAGACATCTAGTAGACCTCTGCATATGTAAATCTAATGCAAATAAGATCACTTTACATTTTATAGTTCCTAATATTTGTCTTTCTGAATAATATTTTAAAGCAATATTTGTTAAAATTTTTCTTGCACTGTCACAAATTGCTTTTTAGTTTGGTTTTTTTTTCCCCAATAAACAAGTTTAATATTAGAGACAAGTTGGTGTAACAAGGGGAAAAGCACCAAGTTTCAGTGATACTAACTGCAAGCGTGCTTTAAACAGCCATTGCCTTCCTTATTGTTTACCTGATCAACATTTTCTCTGAATACTTGAAAATTTTAACAATAACACAGGTATAAAGAGCAGAATGAAAATGTACAAAGAACAGACGAAATCTTTTTGTTCACCTCTATTAACGTGTTGCATACATGAGAGCTTTTTCTAGCGGTGGTTTAAAATGTGTAATTTTTTTTTGCAGAAATTTAATAACTGCAGCTCACCTACTGCACCAAAGTTCTAGGTTTTTAGGAGCCCAGCTTTAGTCATTTGAACATGCTTCTAGAAATGTACATTCTTTCCCTGTAATAGCTAAATATCTATGAGAAAAGCTCCAGTAAAAGCAGTGATGGATATATGAGGTTAAGCAGTTGAGAACTCACAAATTGTATTGTGGATGATGGCATTTAAAACAATAAAAGATCACCGGTACAGTATCTCAATATTAATGTGTTTTATTGGTAATAATGCAGGCTGACTTTACAATTTTAGCAGAAATAAAGTTTCTGTGTCTACATTCAGTGTTGAATTTGAATCCTGAAAAGAAGAGGACACCAGGATTTCTGCCTGGTTATTAAAACACCTGGTTCTTTTTCTGTGGGGTTACTTGAAATTTTTTTTCCTGTTTGTACAAACTTTATAAACAGGCTGAGGCTAATACTTAGGTTTGCACTTTAATATCAGAATTAAACCAAACCTTGTATTCAAACTAGACTTTTTTTTTAAGTGATGGTTGTTGATCTTTTTTGTAGGTTGTAAGGAAGTAATAGGTTATGAAAGTAATTCATAAAGATCCTAGTTTTCCTTTGTCTAAGAAGGAAAAAGTTGGTTGATATTGATCAGTGGTTCATTCCTATGGGTAGTTTTCAAAGCAGTGTTCATTTTCATTGACCTCAGCAAAAAAAAAGAAAAAAGAAAAAAAAACCACAAAAAAACAAACAAATGAAAAAAAACCTTAAACTTGAACTAGCTTAGAGTGACAGGACTGGGAAAATGAGAGATGGTTTCTTCAGCACACTTTGGGGGGAAAAAGGGACCAAAAGTTTATTTAGGCTTCCTCAATAGTTTGCATGTGAAGTTGCTTATTAGAGTAAGAGGCTAATAATAAATGCAATATGTATTGTCTTTACTATGGCATCTGTTTAGGAGTTGTTCAAATCACTGCAGTAGGGCTCTACAAATAAAAATGTAACCTAACATCTTGTATCTAATGTACTGTATCTTTATCAGTGATAGGTGAAATCTGGAATAACAAGTGCAAAAATGGAACAATTACCTATAATGCTTTGTAAAAAGTTTTTTCCAGTAGAATTCATTCTTGTCATTTTGTAAGACAACCCTACAGTCCACCTGTTTGTAACTTTTTTAATAAAATAGATACCTGTATTACCAAACTGGGGTGAGTAGTCTGTGTTCAGTTTCTTCTGGAGTGGGCTGAACTGACAAGCTGCTGCTGCTTTCTGTTTTGTGGGTTATTTTTGAGGTCCTGGTTTTATTCTAAATGCAGTAACCACATCTGAATTGTCTTGAGGGAGTCCTGGTGTGGGGGAGCAGGGTGTACAGCTGTGCCCCAGCTGGGTGTAAAGCTCACACAAAAAGCTCACAGTGTTGGGTGCTGTGAGGAGAGAGAAGGGGGGGAGCAAGGGCTGTGCCTCATCTTCTGTGCAAGGCAGGCACTCCCTGAGCTGGGGCCACTTCAGAGCAGCCCCCTCACAGGCCAGTGTGATGGAGCTTTGTTCAAAAGAAATCTGTGTTTGTCTTGTGTGAGTCTTTAACGTTCTTGTTTTCATGCAGGCTTTATGAGTGTGAAGATGGCCACAAGTCCTGATGTCACCTTGCAGTGTCTGTAGCTGCCCTCCAGCCAGAGCTGACATCTTTCCACCCCCCTGGCAGAGTGAGTGCTCCTGGAGCTCTGCCACAGGAGAGACACAACATTTTTCCAGAAAACCAAAGTGCCCAAAGCTATTTGATAACAATTATCTTAAATGCTCAGTAAAAGCCCTGAATTTGCCAAGCAGTGGTTGTCATCTGGGCCCTGTAACAAGAAGTGCATCTTCCTCAGGACATAGAGTCTTGGCACTGACTGCTAGTACTGCCTTTGTAACTAAAGTGTGTGTTAATGGAAAATGTGATTTCAAGCTGAGGAAAAGTTGATACCTTGGTACCTTCAGTCCTCAGCAGTGTGTCAGCAGGCAAAACCACATAGCCTGCTCACCACCCCTCCTCCAGCTGAAACAGCATTAGCCTTATCTTGTAGGTAGGTTTCTGTGCTGTTTCTTCTTCCTGCTCATACTTCCTTTGCTGCAGTAGAGAAGTAGTTTCCATCTCGAGAGCAAAATGATAGAGAAGAGCAGGATGTGCTTGTAAGTGATTTTGGGTGAAATGCCTTTTTCCCTAACCTAGCTGAGATGTGAGGGTGAAGCGTGCCCTGCTCTCATTAGTGTCACTGAGGGTGGGAGCTGACACTGCAGGATCTGTCTGCTTTGAGGTGTTACTGTTGGGTTCATTGCTGTGTGAGTCTGACTTCTCGTGTGGCTTAAAAGAAGTCAGAATGCAGCAATAATACTCCCAATTCCTTATGGCACACAGTGTAACTAAGGAAGCTGCTTCCTGTTTCCACTTGTAGGTTGGGAAGGGATGCGAGTACAGCTGTTAAGCGCCTGTGACTTACACCACTGGTTTGTTTCCAGGTGACAGTGTAGTACAGGCTAGGCTGGGGATTTTAAGGAAGGACATAAGACTTATTTAAGGCTATTATCTTTCAAAAGTCTTTGGTGCTGAGAGTGAACTCGGTTGCTGCTGCACAGACTTGTGTAGCATCCTTTGTTAAATAGGTGTGGCAATGTCCTGTTGCTCTGTCTGGTTTTGGGGTTGTTTTGTGGCAGCTTTTTCTTTGGTCTGCCAGGTCTTGCTCTACAGGTGCCTGCAGTGTCCTGCTTCCCCCGTGCAGCCAGAGGACAGGGATGTCCTCCCAGAGCCATCAGAGAGCAGGAGCCAGCTGCAGCACCGACAGAGGCCTGTCCCCACCCCACTCCCCCAGCCAGCACGGGTGACACGTAACTGTGTCACTGCCCAGGGCAGAGCTGGGCCCTGCAGCCCGGCTGGGCGTGCAGGGGTACAACCCACAGCCCCACAAACCCCACAGCCCCACAAACCCCACAGCCGGGACAGGGACCCTGCCAGGGTGGAGGGTGAACCGCTGGCCACACCTCGTGTGGAGCTGCACGCTGGCATCTGCCCCGGGAGGCTGGGCTGTAATTACAGTGTGAAACTAGGTGGAAGTGTCTAGTCTTAATTAAAATGAGGTACGGGTTCCGGCGCAGTACGTGTTGACCCGTGTGAGCTATCTGTGTGCGCTATCTGTGCTGGAAAGGCAGCGGCCCGGGCACCTGCCGGGGCCGGCTGAGTCACGGCTCGCTCGCCGGCTGGAGGGAGCGCGAACAGCTCCTGCGGGCCAGCAGGTGACGTGGCCCGATGTTCTGCGCTCTGAAAGTGAAATAATGCGGGTGTTGGGGGTTTTGCATAGCCGCTTTTATCTCTGCCCGGTCAATGCAGCTGCGAGGGGCAGAGAAGGAGGGCTCTGAGCTGTTCACGGCGCTCGGTTGCGGTGCTGCCCCGCGGGTGGCGGTGCGCTGGTGCTGCTGAGGGCAGCACTGAGCTGGGCTGGCTGAGACCGTGCGGGTTGCAGGGGGTGAAACTTGTTCTCTGTGGGAAAAACGCGTTTAGTATGGAATCAGCTTACTTGCTGCTGGTGCTCTCCTTCAAAGCAGTTTTCTTCAAGTCCATCCAAAGGCTCTGGAGCAATAACTGCAATAATTCATGGGAGTCTCTCGTGTTGTAGGAACCTGTGAAATATTCACTCACAGGGGAGGCTTTGCTGCTGGTTTGGTTTGTGGCATGTCTGTGCTCCTTGGTGTTCTGCTGTGACAGCTCTCTCAGCAGTGCCTTACTTCCTCCTAAGCATATTTCCAGTGATTAGGCTTGCGTGGGATTTGAGACTCCACGACACTGCCAGTTACAGGGTGACCTCAATTGTTCTTTCCTGGGAAGAAAAACCGTAACTTGTAGCACTTCCCTCCTGGGGGTGTAAGGGGAAGGGTGTGTTAGAGATGTGGAGGTGCTTGGACTTGCTTGGAATCAGATGCACCAGTGTTGTAGAATAATTTTGAAATTGGACTTCTTGCGTGTAAATAAATAAGTGGACTAGAACTTAAATAACTAAGTTGAAAAATTCTCAGACTTATGAAAAAGATTAGTATTTCATACATTGTAGTCTCCCAAATGTAACTTGTTCAGTCTTAAGGCTCATGCTTCTACTAAAAGGTTTAATTGATTTATAACTGCAACTCAGTGAAGCAAACAATCAGCTTTCTGGGAAATTTCTGGCTTTTCCAGAAATTGTTTCTTCTGCTGCTAGGCTGACTAGTTCCTACATTTTTGTCCTTAGAAGATCTACCTTGGCATTCCATTTAAATTATTTGGTCAGCCCAGAAAAGAGAAAATACACTGCTGTCTGTGACATTCCTGAAGGGTTACTTGTCTTTGTGGGAACTGGCAAGATAGGGTGATCAGTCATCAGCCTGGGATTCATCCTACTGCTGGGACAGATCTTAGACCCTTTTTCTTCAAATTAATAATGGACATGTAATCACCAACAGCCTGGCTTCTGTGGGAAAACAAGAAGAGTTTAACTGAATTTTCAGAAAGCTGATCTCTGTTGGAAAAGAAAGCAAGCTGCTCACAGAGCACATGTAAGTGCTGGGGCAAGCTGCAGCTATGTGGGGTGGTAAGGGATTTTCTAAGATGATATTGGGTAACCACTGCTGGAGGAAGGAGTGTGTGAGGCGAGGGTAGCTCCTGCCTCTGTGTGTTGGGCTGTCACATGGGATCTCTGAAGTCCCTTGCAGGGCTGTGTCTCAGTGACCACAGTCACATTACTGATCTTGTCATTATTTTCCATTTGTTGTTCCAGGAATTAGCACAGCCTTGCCAAATGCTCTGGGTCTAATCTCAGTAATGCAGATGTTTTAATAGGTTAGAAGAAAGATTTTAGCTGCAGGGTCTGCCCATTATCAGGCTGTGGTTAGAAGTGCTTGGGTGTCCAGCTGCATTCCTTTCCTTTCAGCTGTCTCTGAAGTTGTCATTGGCACAGGATCATCCGAATGGCTCCATTTTGGGGCCCACTTTAATAATCTGGAAAGGTTTTGGGAATGTACCCCTGAGACCTTGGGACAGTCACAATGTAGGAATGTTTCCTGGTTTTGGAAAGGTTTCCTGGTTTTGGAAATGTCTGTCTTGTAGCTGCCACCACCTGCCAGAAGGCCCTGGAAGAGAAGCCATGAAGTGGGGATCGCCTTTGATCACTACAAAAGTACCAAGCTCCCAGTTTCAGGTGGATACTCCTCTGATCTCCTCCACTGCCTGCTGTGAAGAGTGGCTTTGACACGCCTTTCCCTCTGCTGTGAGCTGTATTCCTGGAATTTGGTGTGCCCTGGTAGGACTGAAGTGTGATAAGGGCCTTTTGGGAAAGAATAAAAGGGGGGAAAAAAGAGTGTGGGTAGAGGGGCTACCTGGGAGGGAAGTGTTAATAAAACTCAGGATGAAGATCCATATGGTGGAATGGGTCTGATCCATTGGCCTGGAGGTACCTGGACAACATGTGCTTTCTTTTTCTAGGTGTAATCTAGGCTTACTCAACTAGAGTCATTTGTCTTGAGCCAAGAGGGAAACCACATCTGTTATGAAAATAAGCAGTATAGCTCCTTAGAACTCTGTCCTTCCCACTAGGATTCACCTGGCATTGCAGACTCCATTTGGCAGCTTCCTCAGATGAAGCCATTGGCTGTAGGATCCTTCCTGATGCTCACCAAGTGGCCCAGCAACAACATGAGTGAAAAAAATAAAGGACAGCAAAAAATAAAGGTAGCAGCCCAGTTCTGTGCACTGCCACACCGGTGTGGTGAGCTGCCTCTCCCCAGCTGGAGATCACTGCATGCTGTGCAATGCCCAAGTCCTTAGAGGCATCAGTGCTCCTTTGATTCAATACATTTAAGAGGCTTTCTCTTGCTGCATAAATTGCTTTCTCATGTCTTTGAAGTGACCTGTTTGAATTAAACATCACAGAGTGCTTTTTATATAGCTGTGCCAACAACACAGTGCAACTGGCATATCAAAAACGAGATAAAGTGGTCTGGATATCTGACCAGAGTCAGGGCAGTATTTAGTTTCTTGTACAGCTTGTGCTGTCATTTGTATTTGCTGACAGCAAGCTACCTTCTGCAGTCCTGGTAATAGCTTTTACATAACATGTAAAACCTGAAAAAGGAGGAAAAGTCAGCGATGCCCGTGGGTGCACGCTGGAAAGTGTGATTGCTGGAGTGACCCGCTCATCCCTGCACACCGAGCCCTCTCTGTGTTTGCTGTGGGGCACCACCAGCACCACGAGAGGGAGCGTGGAAGCAGCGAGTGGCTCGTCCTGGGATGGTCCGGCCCTGGCAGCCGAACACAGCCTGAAAACAGAACAGAAATGGAGATAAATTCACGTTTCAGGGCTGCGGGACTCCAAAGAATGTTTTGCACCTAAGGTTAATTTGTCTCAGGTGTCTGGAATTGCAGTTGTGCTTGGAGTCTTTAGTGCATAATCGAGGTTATTTGGGATTTCCTACTCTGTTATTGCAGGTAGGTAAAAAGAGCCACTTGCCTTAGCTGCTGAAGCTGAAATAAAAATATAACCACAAGATTTGCTTTAATTCTATGATTCCTTGAGCATGAGATTATGCACTAATTTTGCCTTGGGTGGGACTGGGGCAAAATGCTGCTGCATAATGTCACTTTCTGATACCAAAATGCTGCTCAGAGGAGTCTTATCCTGCATTTGGAAGGTAAGGGGTGAACCCCACCTAAACACAAAATAAAAAATGCAACTATTTCCATTTTCCAAGCAATTACTTATGAGCAATGAGTTTCAGCACACTGATGTCAGATTATTTAGCTGATGGTTGGTAAGAAAAATTTGATGAAAATGCAAATGTATCATTGTTTATTATATTCAATAAATAGAACAGTTTTGAGGCAGAAGTTTTTAAAAAGGCAGGACATGGCAAGTCAGGTCTAACTGTTGAGATATGTCCCAGATATAATGTGGAGAAAATGTAAAACAATTATCACTGTTAAAGGTTTAAATGAAGGACCATGTACCCAGACTGTCCCCTACAGGTGTGTCTAAATCAGCTCTGATTTTTCCAGCCTGCTCCAGAGTTTATTCTGCCTCACAGTTTAAGGGTCTTTCCTAGGACCTAACTCAGATCTTCCCTGCAGTTTCCAGCAAACTCTTCATTTTCTCTTTAGCTTGGGAACACAGCTGATCCGTTCTGGAGTGGCTCCGCATCAATCAGGTGATTTTTGTTCCTTTCTTCTCTTTTTAACCTAAACAAACTCAATTTTTTCAGACTTTGTTTTTTTTGAAAATACTTTTTAGGGGGTATATTTAATAAAAATTTTAAAGCAACTGTGTATAAGCTGGGACCCCAGCTGAGAGTGAAGCCATTCCTCCTGGAAGGGCAGCAGGAATGTGGTAGGTGCCCTATTCTGGAAAGCAATGTCCCTGTTTACAGTGTTGGTGCCATGCCTTGGTTTCATGAACTGGCTGGGATATCCTGAAGTGGGCCTGGAGCTGTTCAGAAGGGTTTGGTTGTGCCAGAGCCTGCTCTCAGTAATGCAGCCAAGAGCTGGGTTGCTCCCTGGCCCTGCAGCTGGGGGAGTTATGGCTGGGTGAGGAGGGAAGGTGGATGTTCTCCTTGCAGCTCCAGCTGAGGAAGAGGAGGTGAAATGTGAGTGTATGAAAGGTCACAGCTGAACAAAGTCCACCTGGGTGAGTCCTGTCTGGCATTTCAAGTGTGCATTTCTGTCTGCTCAGCAATGACCTGGGTGTGGGTTCTTGCCTCTTGCACTGTGGTGTTTAAAATCCCCTGGCAGGTCTCTATTCAATGCCTTTATCTATACATCTTCATTTCCTTTCCTCTAAACCAAATTTGAAGATAAACATGACAAAGTCTAAGGGACAGCAATGCACAGTGATGCAGGGGTAGCATGTTATGTCCCTTCTCTGCCAGAGTTTGTTCTCTCACAGCCTGCTCCTCTCTCAGGAGGCAGTGGGGAGGTCTGGGACATTTCCTTGCCCATCCCCAGCCACAAACCAGGACAGCAGCTCTGAACTGGCTGGCTCTCTGCCCAGTGACAAAGGCTCACCCTTCCAGGAGGCTCTGCAGGGTGTAGCTGCAGGGCTCAGCTCTCTGCCCTCGCTCCAACACCAACGGGGAGCAAAGGAGAAATGCCCCAACATCAGGGTGAGCATTCTCCTTGGAAAAAGCAGCAACAGGGGTTGGGAGGAAGGAAACTTCTTGTTTCTTGCTGTGCTCAGTCCATCCCAGCAAGCTGCAGGGTATTTGAGAGGCTGAAGAAGACCCTGAGCCAGTGCATCCAGCCTAATATGGGGTCAGATGCACTCGATGGAAGAAAGTTCTTCCTGGGAGAACTGGTGCACTGGAGGATGATTCTAGCAGGGTCCAGAGTATTTAAAATCAAGGGCTGAGCTGGCTGAGCAAGGAGCCCTGAAGCAGATCTCACTCCACCATGCTGCTGCTATTTGTCCACTGTGCTCTGGTGCTGCTGCTTGGGGTCCCCTCCCCACCTGCCACTGTGGCTGTGCTTGCCCCTCATGGGTTCTGTGCTTTCCTGCACCATTTTCACACTTTCCCCTGCCCCTGCAGATAAGGAGGGCATACATACCAGGCTGGACTTTGGCACTGGCTCAGGCCAGGAGCCAGAATCACTCCTGGTGCTCCCCTCGTGTGCTGCTCCGGCTGGCCCCCAAGTCACCTCCAGAAGAAGGAGATAGGTGGGGATAGAACAGGTTTCTCATCTGCTCAGACAGCAACAATCTCCATGCCCCAAGCAAACCTTGCTTGTCCCACATCTCTTCTTGCTGTCCTTTAGTATCCTATCCCAAAATGTTCTTGCTAATGTAGTTTGATCCTGTTTGCTGCTGCTGGCTCCATGCTGTGTCCATGGATAGCTTTATAGGATGGCCAGAGGTCCTGTCTGACTCAAAACAGCCTTATTCCTTCATAGCAAGGTGGTGAAACAAACCCTTTTCTTCTGCCCACAACCCAAGTGGTCAGTGCCCAGCTTCTGGAGTCCAGGGTCAGTGCTCTGGCATGCCAAGAGAGCCTGTGGCAGGGAGACTTGGCTTCTTCAGGGCTTTGGGTGCTCCTCTGTTGCACCCCACGCATCCCTCCTGCCAGCCCAGTGTCCCTGCCGTGCTCCCAGGGCACAGCTGTGCCTGTGACGTGAGAGCCACTCACAGGAGAGCTGCTCCTCTCCTTGGTGCCTGTCAATGTCTGACAGCACAAACGTTTTAAACTGCAGAGGGACAGTGCCCTCAGCCCCCCTGGATGGTTTGTACGTGATGCTGCCCTTCTCCTGTGACACAAAGAGCTCAGAGCCCGGGGCCACAGGCAGTGCTGGAAATTTGGTCCTTGATGTGGGGCTGGCACAGGGGGCACAGCCATCCCCTCCTGGAGCACAGTGGACTCAGCTGATTTGTGGAGCAGCTTCACAGGGAAAAGCAGGTTGGCTTTGACTTTCAGGCTCCCTTTTGTCCTGGTTAGCAGAAGACTTATACATTTTTCTGTGGATAAAAAGCTCTAAGGTCTTTCTCTCTACACCAGAGGTGACAAGGTATTATATTGCTCTGATGGCCTCTGTCTTGACATCCTCAGGAATATTTGGGAAGTGTAAGAGGGGCCATGCCAAATGGTCTGGAGTGACTTCTGGAGTGGAAGTTTCAGTAAAAACAGGCAAGGGAGCACCAAGCAAAATTTCTGCAGCACTAAATGTGGTTGGTTTTTTTTTTTTTTTTTTTTTTTTTTTTTTTTTTTTTTTTTTTTTTGTCTGAGCCATATTTCTATCACTCTGGGTCCCACAGGATCGTGTGTGGTTGTGACTTTTCCCAGCAGCAATAATGATCCCCTATGCCAGTCCAGTGCCTGCCTTTGGCATTGCTCAGTGCATTTATTTCTGAAAGTGGGGGCTCCTGCCCAAAGGCTGCTTTCACCCCAAAGCTCAGTGAGGAGGTCTCTGATGGGCGAGAGGAGCCAGGGGGGTCAGAGAGCTCCTCATGGCCCTGCAGCACCTGGGGCAGAGAAGCAGCACAAGCATCCCCAGGCAGCCAGCACACTGAGCAAGGCTGCACACAGCAGCCTGGGCTGAGCCTGGGGCTCTGAGGGTGGGGGGCTGGCTCTGGCAGGGTGGGCTGATGACTGGGGACATGGGCTTTTCAGATTTGAGCTGGGAACCAGGCTGTCTCAAAGGCTTGTGGGACTTCAGTAACCTACTCACCCATGGTGTGAGGTGGGTTAGGAGGGCAGGTTCTCCTCTGCCTCTCCAGGAAGGACTCACAACTGGTTTTGAGTCCAGTTGAAACATTTTCCAGTCTCTGGTGAAGTACATCAGCCCATCCACACATCACTCAGCAGACGGGACACGATCTGCCCACCCCATGGAGCTAGCACAGCTGCCAGCCAGCTGCACTCCCAGTGCACCTTGACCAGAGCAGAGCAAGGGTGACACTCCCTGCTGGGTGACTGTGGCAGGAGAGATGCCCAGCTCTTCTCCCCTGATCCGTGGTACCAAGCATGGGCTTGCTTTGCCTCACATTGCTCACCACCAGCTGTAAGAGCTGAGCATTTATCTCAGCCCCATTACTGCCAATCTTCCCCCTATTAATACACCCATAATTCACAGGCAGAAAACATCTTTTATTGCAGTGGTGACATTTAAACCAAGGGAGGTATTGGTTTGTTGGGGTTTTTTTAAATTAGTTTTTAGGCAGTCAGCTCGTTTGCTCCAGCCTCTCTGCTCCACATCTGCGAGTGCAGCCTTCTCCATCCAGCTGAGAGGGAATTATGTGTGCAAGAGGAGTCAGGGCTCCCTTCCCAGCTCCTGGCTCACACTGCTAGCACTGCCGTGCCTGCTGCACACCCAGCTGCGTGCCCGAGGATGCTGCACCTGAAAGTCCAGTTCCTGGATGACTCCCAGAAGATCTTTGTAGTTGATGTAAGTGGGTATCATATTCTTACTGATTTTTTGGTGTTAATTATTAAATCATTGCTGCTCTTAAGGATTGCATGATCTCTGATAGCTTCTGGTTTTCAGCTTAAAAAAAAAAAAAACAACCCAGCAAACAGACAAGAAAACCAATCTCAAATTCAAAATGAAGCTTTCTAGTACTGATTGGTAAGTGTTTTTTTTCTATCAACACACTCCTATGCTCCCCTGTTATTGGCATTATTTATGAAGAAGTAGGAATGGCTTTTACTTACCTGATGTGATCTTTAGTAAATCAGTTAATATTAAGTGATGGTCTTGACAAGTCTCGAGCTCTCTCATTTGTCTGGCTGCCAGTGTAAACATTCAGCAAGGAAGTGAAGTCTGGGAACAGAATAAAAATAGCATATTTGTCCAAGTTATCCCTGTTGAGAAACATCTGCACACATCTTCTCCTGGGCATTCAGTTGAAAAAGAAAACTGTGTGGTTTTGTGAATAGCTGAGGAAAAAACCTCACTCTTATCTTATTTTCTGCATGGCAGTGTCCCACAACACATTGTGATTAATAATTCACATTTAACAAATGCTAGCTCTGAGCTAGGTTTAAAATATTAAGTATTAATATCTATGGTGTTAATTTATGCATATGTGTATAGATAACTGAAAGTGGGTATGTCTTGACTGTGTGTTAGAGGCATCTTTTTACAAGTGTGATTGCACATTTACTGTTGGTTAGGGTTTAATAATCCCAGTAGCTAATTGAATTAGCTAATTCAAGTAGATTTGTTCTAGCACTTACCTGCATCTCCTGTGGGAGCAGAGTGTTTAATATAAAGTGGGTTTTTTTTCAAGTTCTGTTGCTTTTCTTCTACTGTCCTCTTCTGTGGTTTATAGCACAGCTTGAGAACTGCTCTCAGAGGCACGGCTCCATTTCTTTGTGACAGTGTTTTGCACAAAAGAGCATTATAAAGCAATTCCATCCCTTGACACAGTATGGAAATTGTTTGATTTAGTTTAATTAATCTATCCTAGTCCAGGAGCCAGCTTAAAAATGAGACTAGTCATTTTAAAATGCCTTCCCCTCCTCCCCCCATTGCTTAGACCTGTCATAGTGAGACACAATTCAAAAGCTGCTTCTGCCACAATGTTGCTGCATTTTTTCCCATCTCTGTTTTCATATTTGCTCAAAACGCAGCACTATAGCTCTGCACGACATGTTATTGCAGCAAATAGCTTCCATTAGAGGAACTCCTGCTCATTGCCTTTTTTAGCATGGAATGGTATTGGAAACCCCTTTTAGGCATTTCATGCATTTGCTGCTACTATGTGGGTACAATAAATGAGTAGCTGAATTAGTGACTTCTCCAGGATAAAAGGAGTGCTCTGGGCTAAGTTTTGAGCAGATATTTTAAGCAACTCTTCCTAAACCCCTCCTGACTTTGGAAAGCTCTTTTGAATGAGAAGTACTTCAGTACAATGGGAGGGAAAAGGACAAAAGAGAGAAAACACAGAGGGCCAGACTCCCCCTGCACCTCACACTCGGGGTAAACATCTCTACCTGCCTCACGTGGGTGGCACAGCTGCTGGCATGTGCGGCAAGGTCTCCTTTCCAGGCTGCTTTGCATGAGAACAAGTTCCCTTCCTGGTGCTGGATGCTGATCCAGGAAGGCTTCTGCCTCCATCTGCATCCTTGCTGACACCTGGGACCATTGAGCTCCCAGGATTTCCTTCAGCTGAGCACTGGAGGGGGATCCTGGGATAAGAGGTCTGAGCCCTCAGGGCAGGGGAGGGAGGGGCTTGGCACATCTCTGAATGTCCCCTCTGTGCCCTCCCTGCTGACACCCCATGGCTGGGCCTGGGATGCTGCTGGGCAAGCCAAACAAGCCCAGAAAAACTAGCTGCTGAGGCTGAGTGAAGGACAGAGTCTCCTGTGGTCATGTGTCCCTTGTAAAGCTGGGAATTCCTTGCCAGGAGGTGTGTGGGCCTGTGGCAGAGGAGTGAGGGCACAGGGAGGCTGGTGGCTTTTGGTGCATGACACTGTGCTGGCTGCAGCACACCTGATAGGGCAGGCATCTGCCAAGGAGGTGGGAAAAATCACACCAAATCCCATGAGCTGTTGCTCACCCCTAACCCATGTACCTGGGAGTAGCAGCCTGTCCTGTGGGAATGCTGCAGAAATGGGCTTTGCCTTTGGGCTGCAGGTGCTGCCAGAGTCCCTTTGGGGACATGGGGGGGTGTGTGTGTGTCCTGTGTGTTGCACGTGTTGCTGTCTGCCTCTGGAAATGCCTCTGGCTTTCTGATTCTGCTCACAGTCCCAGATGCCTTCACTGAGGAGTGAAGGGCAGGTGCAGCCTCTCCTTTCCACCTTCTGCTCTGGGGTTTCTGCCTGTGGGTGCTCACCTGGCCCTGCATCATTCCCAGAGCCACCTGTGGGCTGGCACATGGGACAAACAGCCCCACATGTCCTGCTTCTGCCTTCACTGTGCTCCTCCAGCACAGTGAGACCCCACTTCCCTCACCTGGTGCAGTGCAGGGCTGATGCTGCTGAGCACAACTGTACCCCAGTGCTGGAGGAAGCACTGCCCTCAGCACCCCAAAACCCAGGGCAGGGCACCTACAGGCAACACTCTGCAAGAGAAAGGCTCTGCTTCCCAAGCTCCCCCTGCAGCAGCAGCAGCAGCAGCAGGGCTGTGTCTCCCAGTGAGCAGGTTTTCCTGGGTTTGGGGCTGCTCCTGGCCCGTGGTGCCTGCCCTGGGCAGTGCAGGGCTCGGAGCAGAGGGGGCTGCTCCCAGCAGACATATGGTAGGTAATAACCCACTAAGAAATGCTTGTCTTTCCTGGCTGCCTGACAAAGGCCAAGGCCTTTCATGTTAGAAAATTCTAGCTTGGAAAAAAAACATTTATAATTTTGTTAATTACCCTTGTGATCCAGTAATTTTGAGGAGAACTGGGAGTGCTGCAGAGCGAATGCTGTTATTATGCTATCACTTTTCTGCAGCCTTTCAGCACAGAGCCAGCAATTTCATCCCAGGAGAAGCCCTGAAAGGTGGTTATTAGTGTGCATCACCACCAGCAGCCAGGTCCCTCCCATCCCTGCTGGGGACAGCCACTGCCACAGGGAGCTGCAGCCTGTCTTTCCCTCCATCACCCAACATGTGATAATTTAGCAGCTGTCTAACCTGGCCTCTCTGCTCCAGCCTGCTTTTGCAATAACCATTACTTCTTTTTGGTCTGCTTTTCACGAGCTGATGAAGGCGTATCAGGGTTTTGTTGGGGTGGGTCACTGCCATTTTAATTTCTGGTGCTTTCTGGAGCGTCTTCCAGAGTGGGGGGCCTCCTGCTTTGTTCTCCAGCCAGGTCATACAGCATGGCAACAAGTCAAGAAAACACCCTCCAAGTGTTTCTGTTTACTGGGAATAACTACAGCCTGGCCTCCCTTATCAGCATGTAGCGCCACTTAATTCATATTTCTAAAGCCCAAGGATGACTCAGAGCCCTCGGCACAGGATCTCTGGTCCTGCTGCTGTTAATTACCATGAGCCATAATAGCAGCTCATCCCCAGCTGTTGGGACACAGGGACTCACTGCACAGGTCTGAGGTCTGCTCCCGTTGGCCTTAGGGAAGCACGTTTGCCATGGCTGTCCCTGCTTCGGGCAGGTGCTCGTCCTGGGGATCACTCACTGGTTTGCCAGGCACAGAACTGCCCACACAGAGACAGCTGAAAACAGTGAGTCAAAACATGGTTTATTTTCTCTTGCTCTCCTTTCTGGTTTATGTTCCTTGATAAAGGAGAGAAGTGATGGGAAGGAACCTGATTTCCAAAAGCAGGGAACACAGCATGCGGTTGTCCTGTTGTACATGCTGAAGCCAACAGCATTTATTGAGTGAGATTCTGCTGCTGCATGGTCAGGACAGGGGTGAAGGAAGGGAGCTGAAACTTCTCCCATCTCTCTGAAATCCCACCACAGCTGCTGTCAGCATTGCCTAACCTGCTGCTTCTGTGCTGTGTTTGTTTGCTAGCAAAAATCCTGTGGGAAAGGGCTCTTCAACCTCACCTGCAGCCACCTCAACCTTGTGGAGAAGGAGTACTTTGGGCTGGAGTTTCACAGCCAGGCTGGGAACCAGGTGAGTGCAGCTGGCAGCCCCTGGAGCTGCCCTCACCTGCATGGCTGGGGATGGTCAGCACCTCCCTGAAATTCCAAATGGGAAATTAAACAGAAAGTTTTGCCATGATGGCAGGAAAACCCTGAAAATGGGATTTAGGAGGGGAGCCACAAGCCCCAGTGATATCTACAGCTCATGGTCTATCCATAGCCATCCATGTGGCACTGCCCAGCAGGACACTTGTCACAGCAGCCAAGCTGGCCTTGTGCATGCTGCATTCTATCATGCTGTTGCTGCTTTTACTCCTCATCTCTTGTGCTGTTTATTTACCCAGCTCTTCTTTGTGTTATTTCAGGTCTGGTTAGAACCACTAAAACCCATAACAAAACAAGTGAAAAGTAAGTATTTAGAGAACAGAATTCTTATAAATCATTACCAGTGAGATCTAGCACAGACACATTCATGCAGTGTTGTTGCTGGGGGACAGGATCTCTGGCTTCCAGGGCTTTGCCAGGCTCATTTTAGAGGGTGAGCCTGGGCAGGATTGCTTGCAAGGACACCTCAGTCCATAGAAAATCCCGTGGAAATACCACTGCCTTTGCAATCTGGTATCTGCACCATTTTAGGCTGGAGCTGTTAATAATCTGACAGCTTGGCAGAGGAGCAGGGGTGGCTGAGTGCCTGCATGGCCGTGCTGGCAGTGTGACAGGCCCTGCTCCTGCTGCCCTCCTTTTCCCTTTGCAGCTCAGAGTGGCCCAGGCACCTGCGTGGGGCAGGGTCCCCCCTCTGCCCCTCAGGCCCTGCAGCTCCTCCCCAGCCCCACAGAGATGCTGCAGAGCCTGACCTGAATTCAGGCCCAGCCTCCTCTGCCATGGCCATGACCAGTGTGAACTCTGTGCTGCTTTCAGGCCTCTTTCCATCCCCTTAATGTTTCCCCCAAGTACACGATGGCTGGGAGGTGACTGAGAGCCTGGGGCCATGACCCCAGTCTTTTGCCATGGGGAGGCTGCAGAGCAGTGTTTGCATGAATTTCCCTGAAAGGGGAGAGCCTGATAAGGAGCCTTCCCTTTCTGGGTGCACCACAAATGGAATTGTTGCAGGCACCAATTTCCTTCACCAAGTGCCTCCTGGCCTGTCCCTCTGAGCCATCCAGGGTGTTCTGTGACAGTCGGTGCTTACATAATTGCCCCCCTCCCTCCCTCCCTCCACACATTTTGCCTTGGGCTTGGCTGCTTGTTCTCACTCATCCCACAAAAAAACCCTTTGCCCAATCAGCCTCCTATGGAGCTGTTGCATCCCAGGTGCTTGGAGGGCTGAGTTTAACACAGCCCCAGTGATGGTAATTACACCAAGGCCATGCTCCCCTGGCTCCATTTCATGGAAACCCCCTCCAACAGGGATTTTTGCAGTTTAAGGAATTGCTGGGACATTTTAGTATTCTTTAGATATCCAAATCTCTATTTGCATCCATTGGTAATAGTGGGGGCCTGGGCAGGCTGGTTTTGGGGGGGCAGGCTGTAGTCCCTGATTTGTAAGGGTCCAGATAATTTACTCTGTAAGGAGGCAGCATGTGTGAAGAGAGTTATAAATGTTCTCAATAGACATGTGAAAGAAAACTTATGAAGATGTTGTGTTTTAAGATCCTAAGGAGGTTCTTTTCAAATTTATGGTGAAATTTTTCCCAGTGGACCCCGGCCACCTGAGAGAAGAACTGACCAGGTACAGTGCTTGTTTTATTACTTTCTTACCACACAGTGCTGTGTTTTTGCAGTGTGTTAATTCTTTATTTTCGTCCACCCCAGCCTGTCTGTGTGCAGTGGTTGTCCTAAGTATCCTAAGTATTATGCTTTACAGAACAAAACCAGAGAATATTGTCCTAAATATCCTAATTATTATGCTTTACAGAACAAAACCAGAGAATATCTTTTTTTGACCCTCTCTTTTTAAACACAATCCACTTGAAGGATCAGCTGTCTTATGAGGCTGCAATTTGTTTACTGCCAAACACTTTAGCAGTTGGGCACAGAGTCTGACTGCTCAGTCTAGATCCTGCCTCAAGAGCGTTCCGAGAGAACAACTTTAGTTTTATTTTTAAAAAATGACATTGTTAGCTTTTACAATTTTAGAGAAAGCATTGCAAACAGTGACTAAGAATAAAACCAAGACAGTGTTTCTGCAGAACGTCAGCCCCAAGAGAGGCAAATGCCCTCCAAAACAGAAAGGAATGTTAATTTTGAAATCTACTAACGAGCATTTCAATGACAGGGATGTACTGGTCCTACTGGTGCCCAGCTGCAGCCTCTGCAGGGGCTGCATGCTCCTCCTGTGACCCTGCGGATGTGCATCCCATGGGAAATGGGAACAGGCACGGCCCTCACGGCTCAGCCCAGCACCCAGCTCCCCCAGGGCATGCTCCTGTCCCCCTCCACAGGTACCTCTTCACCCTCCAGATCAAGAAGGACCTGGCACAGGGGCGGCTGCCCTGCAGCGACAAGAGCGCAGCGCTGCTCGTCTCCCACCTGCTGCAGTGTAAGGGCGAGCGAGTGCCAGCAGGGCCAGGGCCCCTTCCCCGGGGACAGGCCAGGGCTGAGCAGCCAGGGCTCCCTCTGCACTGACCCCCCACAGCCTAATCCACGCTCTCCCCTTGTCCCCAAAGCCGAGCTGGGTGACTTCCACGAGGAGACAGACCAGCAGCACCTGGCCACGCACAGGTACCTGCCCAACCAGGAGTACCTGGACAACAAGATCATGCACTACCACCGGAGACACAGGTGAGGGCTGCTCCCACCACGGCCACCCACACGCCCCTGATGGACTCTGCTGACACGGCATTCCCATCAGCAGGCAGGGCTGGCAGCGGGGTGGCGCGATGCCAGCCTGTGCACCTACAAAATGGCTTTTTTCAGCCCATTTCAGCAGCTCCCTTCTCACTCCTGTCGCTTCCTGTGCGTTTGTGTCTCCAGGGGGAAGACGCCGGCCGAGTCGGACGTTCAGCTGCTGGACGTGGCCAGGAAGCTGGAGATGTACGGGATCCGCCTGCACCCCGCCAGCGACGGCGAGGGGACACAGATCAACCTGGCCGTGACACACATGGGGGTGCTGGTGCTGCGGGTGAGCCCGGGGCTCAGGGATGGCCTCTCCAGCTGGAGGTGACCCTTCTGCCCTTGGAGCGCCCCAAACTCTCCCAAATCCTACAGGAGGGGTGTGTTGCACAGGCCGCGGGGGTGAAGGGGATGCTGTGGGACTCAGCCCCACCGCCCCTGTGTGCCACTGAACTTGCCCCAGCTCTGCTGGCCCTTGTCCCACGAGCGTGGTGGCCCCGTGAGCAGCACAGGCTCCACGGCTCTGTCACATGCATTCACCGTGTAATCTTCCAGGGAAAATAGCCCCCCACGTCTGTGCAATTCCACAACGCTGTAATCACGGCCGGGCTGCGCAGTAAATACAGACTTCCTCCCAGCCAGCGTGAGGCTCCGCTCCCACACCAGCTGATTTCAACCTGGGAACATTCTGTCACAGCAAAAAAAAAAACAAAACAAAACAAAACCAACAAACCCAAACATAAAACCTAGCTGTGGGTCTGCTGTTGGTAATTAGTGCTGCCAGACCTGGTTATTTATTCAGAGCCATAAACACCCCTCACGCATGATTAGAGCATCTGTGAGCCCATTAAAATCTGGGCTCTCGCAGAAAGCTGAGAGGGTCCTGGTGCCACAGAGTGGAGTAACACGATTTTTCCTGGTTCTGCCATGTGGCTGCATCTAACCTTGTGCAAAATGGTAACAGAGTAATTCATGTGTGCTTGCAGCCTGCTTAAACCAGGTCTGAAGGTGTGGGGGTGAGCTGAGCACTGCTACACTTCCCAATAAAGGCGGGGAGAATATTATTTCTTTAGGGCACTGATTCTGCCTTAACTCACGTGATATTTGAGCTGGCACAGACAGGATTCCCTGCCTTAACCTCTCTGATGTTTGTCTGGGGATCTTGGACTTCTGCAAAGAGCTTCATCAGGCAGAGTTAAGCCCTGAACCTCAATTTCTACTTGCAGAACCAGCTGATGGAGAGTCAAACACCAAGCCCCAGCACCCTTTTCCCAGACCTCAGCAGCTCCAAGAGCTGCATTGGAGTCTGATGCAGTGTCCTGTGAGCTCAGGCCTTGGCCCACTGCATTTCTGTATTTACAGGTTGCCCCATCCAGCTGTAATTGCTGTGTTTGTCCTTGCAGGGCAATACAAAGATCAACACCTTCAACTGGTCCAAAATTCGCAAACTGAGTTTCAAGAGGAAGCATTTTCTCATCAAGCTCCATGCAAACATCTCTGTAAGTACCACACCCCAGGCAGCTGCTGGGCTTGGAGCAGTCAGCTGTGGATGGAAGGTCAGCCACACAAATTCCCCACTTCTGAGTAAAATCCATTCCTGCTGCTCATGGTGGTGCTCCTTCTTGAGGGCTGCTCCTGTATCCCCAGCAAGGTGACAGAGCACTGCCTGGAGCCACTGACAGCCCATATGACCCTTGGGGGATCAGGAGGGCAAATGGCAGAGCTTGTCCCGTGCTCCTGACCCTGGCTCTCCTGTCTCTGGCCCACAGGCGCTGTGCAAGGACACGCTGGAGTTCACTATGGTGAGCCGGGACACCTGCAAGGCCTTCTGGAAGATGTGTGTGGAGTACCACGCCTTCTTCAGGCTCTCTGAAGAGCCCAAGTCAAAGCCCAAAGCCCTTCTGTGCAGCAAAGGTTCCAGCTTCCGCTACAGGTAAATTCCACGGGGAAACCCAAACTGCTGGGGCTGGGAAGGGCCTGGGGATGGCTCCGAGCCTCCCTTTTATGTCAGCCCTGTCTGAATCCCTGGGGGTGATAACAGCTACTTCTCCTGGAGAGACCCCTGCCTCAGTCCTGCTGCATCCCTCACATGGGGCACGAGGCCTGCCAGGGCTGGGCTGATGGTGCTGCTCTCATTTCTCCCTCCACTGCAGTGGGAGGACTCAGCGGCAGCTGCTGGAGCATGGGAGGAAGGCTAAGATGAAGAGCCTGCCCTTCGAGAGGTACCAGGGGTATGGAGGGGGCCGGTGCCTGAGGGGACTGGGAAGAGGGGAAGGCCCCTCCTGGCCATACCCCTCCCCTTGCTCTTGTTCTGCAGGAAACACTACACGTCCCGCTATGATGAGAGGCAGTGCCGCTCCTCCCCGGACCTCCTGACGGATGTATCAAAGCAGGTAAGTCCCCATGGCATCAGCAACAGTTCTGTGCCGGGGTCTTGGCATTGCTGGCTCAGCTGAAGGCCAAGCCAGACCCTCAGCTCTGGGTGCTCCGTTCCCACCCGCTCTGTGCCCTGCCCAGGTGGAGGAGCTGCGCCTGGCCTACGGCAGCCGGGGCTCCTACCCCGCCAACGGCGTGCACGGCTCCGAGCCCAGCCTGGACAGCCGGCGCCGCAGCTCCGCCGTGGAGGTGACCTTCGCCGCTGAGCTGGAGCGCTCCAAGCCTGAGGCATCCCCCACCTTCCTGCCCCACTCCAAAAGCTCGTCTGCCTTCCCCCTGCTCTACGCCGAGCTGGAGATGGAGCGGGCGTGGGAGCCCATCGACCTCTTCGGAGCCAGGAATCCCTTGACATCCTTTCGGCCCCACCACCAGTTCGCTGGGAACAATAAAAGCACCTCTGTGGGCAACATGCGGGAAGTGAGCGCCCGGCAGCTGGTGTACACGGATGTGCCCTGTCCCCTGCCCGTGGTGGCCCCGGCCCCTCCTGTGCTCTTCTATCTGGACAGGGCTCTGCAGTCCCCATGCCCTGCACTGGCCCCTGGCGAGGACACAGCAGGACAGGCCGGTGCAAGCGGCCCCGTGGCAGCAAAACCCCCCCGGCAGGGCCCGAGCGGCACCCAGGCTGGGCAGCTCCAGGGTGAGGCTGCAGGCACGGCCGTGGGCACCAGCCTGGCAGGGGAGAACAGGTCCCTGGCTCGCTCCTTCCACTACGGCCTTCAGGAGCAGCCTCCCAAGCGCTCTTGGAGCCAGTCGGACATGAAAACCATCCGCTTCCCCTACGGCTCCGAGTTCAGGCCCCTGGGGCCGTGCCCTGCTCTGAGCAGTCGCAAAGGGGGGGTTTTTTGGCACATCCCAGCCCAGCAGGGGCTGGCTCCGGGGCCGCGGCGCTCCGCCGAGCGCTACCTGGGCAGCAGCACCGAGTCCAGCGACTCCGACTCGGACCTGCTGGCCGCTGAGCACTGCTCCCTGTACGGCCGCCTGCTGCGCTCACCCATGGCCCGCCTGCGGCTCTCCTCGGGCAGCCTCCAGCTGGATGAGGAGGATGAGGAGGTGTCCTTTGCCACCAGTGCTGCTGAAGAGAGGATTTCCAGAGGGGCCTCCAAGTATTTCACCTAGGTGCCTGACACCGGCCAGAGGGAGCGGAGGTGGCCGCTGCTGACCCAGGGTCAGAGAAACACTCTTTGTTTGCAGGTCTGCTTACAGCTGATGAAACATTGATGGGATTGTGTTGTGTGAGTGCTCTTAGCTATAGAGGATGTGTTAATAGACATCAGGGGTGTGTTCAGAAGTATTCAACCCCTGCACCACACTTGGAAGCTGGTTTGCATCTGCCACCACACTTTGAGGGGGGTGTCTTGCTTCATCCAGAGGCCGGGGATCTCCTAAAGCCCTGCTAAGCCCCTATGTCCTGCCCAAGCTGATGCTTGGAGCTCAGCTGCTGGAGTCTTCATTGAGGGGGAGGGAGAAAAAGAAACTTCTCACAAAGTAGTTTCAGCTGCTGCTTTTCCCAGCTGGAGGGAAGCACACTGGAGGGAAAGGTGTTTCAGGCCCTTTTGGAAATGAGCAAGATCTTCATGGAGGGCTTCTCCTCCAGCTGCTGCCATGTGGACAGGGCAAGACCCCAGCATAGAGCCCATCTCCTCCACCTGCCTCACCTCCCTCCAGTGATGCAGGGAGCACCTGGCACTTGAAGACAAGGCTCTGTGTGTGGCTGTCTTCTCCCTGGCCAGTTTAGAGGATTATCCTTCTCCAGAAACAGTAGTGCTTGTCAAGCTTTTAGAAGCACCCCATGGTGAAAGTGGGTTCATACTCTCTGTGCTTTGCTTGGGCACATCAGCCATCATCTCCTGGCAGCACTGTGGCAGCCCCAGAACCTCAGTGCTCTGCTTAAATCTGAGGGAGAAAAACATGTAAGGGGGTTCTTTGGGGTCCTTTGCTTCCCAAAATCTGTCCTCAGTTAAGCAGCATGGAGAAAAAGATATCAGGAGCAAGTAGGAAAGGAACAAGCTTCTTGGAAGTATTTTTATTTAAAAACTTACTATTACCCTAAACCTACATGAAATCTACTCAGAAATCTTGAGAATGATGATATCTCCCTAAGATTTTAGGGGGGGATCTTGATAATTTTCTTTAAGAACAACCCTATAAGTCTTTGTAGGACATGACTGTAAGCAGGGAGACAGCCCAGAAAATCCACAGCAGAGAAACCACTGCAGCCTGCTAGAAAGATTTCAGAAACTGGAAGCTGGGACAAAAAAAAAAAAAAAAAAGATTAAAATGTAGAAAGAACTGGGCTTATGGGTCCTGCTCACTCTGCATGTTGCTGTCCTATGTTTTAGAAGGTGGACAATAAAAAACACTTGTTCACACTAGAGTTTTGAGCTCCTCCTTCTGCCCTGTGAAATCTGCACCCCCAGTCCTGAAGGCACCCCCCAGCACACCTTGCCCTGTGCCTCCCAGCTCAGCAGCTTCCCTCAGTGCTCCCAGGAGCTGGTTTCCCTCTCCTGCTCTGCTGCCTGGCTTCCTCTGTGCCTTCGCTGTCCCAGCAGCTGGGGAGACTTGTGGAGATCCCTGAACACTGCTGAAAACAGCCACATTCTTGGTTGGTTGCCCAAAGAAATGCATTAGCCCAACAAGCAAGTACATTGTAAGGTTTGCTTCTGCTCCTGGTTCCCCTGTGCTGAAACTGTGAGCTGCAGTGATCCCTCACGCTGCTCTGGCACATGTTCTACTGAAAAAGGGGATAAGCTTTCTGGCTAGAGGGTTGCTTCTTCCCCAAAGCTCTGCACCTTGAAAAGAGCAAGAATCACTACTCAGTACATGTAAGAATGGCAGTCTGTGGGCAGTTTGGTGAGGGTTAAAAAAACCAGCAACATTTCAAACACAGGCTGCAAACACAGCCCTGAGATTCTTCCACAATTGCTGTTAGCCCCTCATGCATGTGGACACACACCTTGAGCATATCCCAGAGCAGACACAGTCCCACCACGAGAGATGATTGTACAATCACCCTGCCCATATCTCCAGGAACTGCCAGGGCTGGTCTTCAAGACTATGCTGGGAAAACAGCATTGAGAGGGAGAAACAAGGACTTGGGAACTATTTTTGGATTTTTCCATGGACTAGGGAGCACTGGGGCACTGTGTGGGCACTGTGCCTCAGCACATCCTACACATGGTCAACAATAGCAGAGGAACAAAGCAGCACAAATCAACATCTCCGAGCTAAATTCATTGCATAAACCACTTTTGTGGGACTGACTAAAATTAAGGAACAATCCCAGTAAGCAGTGGCTTGCTTGTCAAGGAACAATTGAAACAACCCTTGCCTAAGCCCTCACTCCCTGCTCAGCCCTAATCACCCCCGAGATAAGGACATCTATAAGTGATTTTCTTTCCCTAGGGAAGAAAACAAGGATGGAGAGGACGTGGAAAGATTTGGTTTGCTGGTGGGGAAAGACAAACAGCAGAACCTGGAAAGTGAAAACTGTTATTGTCCTTACACAAAGGATTATTGAAGGGGGGAAGGCATTGCAGCATCACAGTGGGAAAATATTAAGCTACTCAGTCCATTCAGATAGAAGTAACTGGTTTATATAAAACAGATAAATGTTTAGACAAAAGAGATAAATAAAGCTGTGAAATAAGCCAACATACACACCACTAAAACTTTGCCAAGAAGAAAATAATTTTATTCCAGTGTTAAGTCATAAAACAGTGTGATAAAAATCAGACTTTTAACAATCACTAAACTTTGTGCAAATGCATTAAAACCTACACACTCTCCTATTCAGCTGTTGAAATTGCAAGGCAAGAGCAGGTGTGATGACACTACACTGAATGCACAGACATGAATAGAGGGGTCAGAAACCAAGGGCTCAAAGAATGGTTACACTGATAAAGGACTCATCTACCCAACAACAAAATACATTTCTCTATTCTGCAATTCAGACTACTTTGATAAGATTTCTTCAGCAACAATTCTTCTTCAACTTACAGCAGGAAGCCTGGCAAACCAAAAGAGCAAGAAGATGGTTCCTGCATGAATATTTGGATCTATCTTTCCATTAGCTATCTACCAGCAACAGAATACTGCTGATTAAGTTACACAGTTCATCAATAACTAAAACGTGGGAAAAAGACAGCTCATCTCTGGAATCAGCAATACAGATGTCCCTTCTTAGGAACTAATTATAGTCTTACCATGCACAGAGACTGCAGGCATAAGCAGCACAATAAAAAAACCTTCTTGAATGGACTGTAATACAAGAGAATGAATCTCAATTGTACACATGTGGGGGAGTTTTTCCCATGCTGTCCCACGAGGTAGGTATACACCCCATCCATTCCACAGGAAAAGAAGAGGCACCATAGTTCAGCAACTTATTACAGTTGTATCTGAAAGACATCAGGTTCCAATTTCCCATGTCATTTGCTAACCACACCTACCCAGAGATGTTCATAGAGTGCATAGATTAAAGATCCTGTGTCAACAGGGTAGAGCCACCAGTTACAAAACTCAGGAGGAATTCCCATCAGTGCTTCCCTCAGACTCCTACAGAAAAAGAACACCTTAAGGGAAGAGACATGCAAATAAAAACATGTTTTTAATCCTGGAAAATGTATATGGAGCTCCTTAAAATGAGGTTTGTGTTGAGGTGAAAGTCGAGGGAGCTGTGGCACAGCCCTTTGTGTCCCTTCACTGCCCCGTGCCGAGGCCAAGGGCAGGCAGAGCTGGGGCAGAGCTGGGGCAGAGCTGGGGCAGAGCTGGGGCAGAGCTGGGGCAGAGCTGGGGCAGAGCTGGGGCAGAGCTGCACTGCCAGCCAGGTCTGAGCTCACACATCCCAGAGTCTCCTCCCCAGGAAAGGAACCAAACTGAACCCCAGGACTGCTCCATCCATTCCCTGGGGCACAGCAGCTGGGAGGTGTCCCCTGGCCAAGGACAGCGTGGGGCACCCAGAGCTTTGCAAAGCACCCAAGCAGGGAACACCTTTCTCACAACACGAGTCTGTGCCAGACATGTCCACACCTCTGCACAGCTGCTGAAATTCAGAATAAAATGATGCACAACAGAACAAGCTCATGAAAGTTTACAGAACTTAAATATTTATTTTTAAACCATTTTAAACCCCCCAAAACATTGAAATAAGCTTCATCTATAAACAGATTTACAAGACTAACAACTACAGAAGCTAGAGGAGCACTACAATTTGTTTCTGTGATGCAGTTATTTTGTAAAGCTTCAGATCAACTGTATTTACAACTTTTGCTGCTTTTACATTTATAAAAATATTTATTTAATCCATAACATTATTGTTTTCAAAAACTATTTCCAGACTTTTTTCTCAGATATAAATTCTAATTGAATTTCAGTTATATAGCAGATGAAAGTTTTAAACAGAAACATTTCTTTTAAAATTAAAACAAGGAGTTAAAAGTAATTTTTTTTTACAGTGTAGGCACCATTGAAAATAATTGTCCTTGGCATATCTAACCACCATCTCTCACAAGTGTCCTTTATATAAAAATGATGTAATGGCAACATTTGACGAAAAATGCAGTATTTACTTGCACACCATTACTTTTTCAATATTTGGCAGATATATTTCAGATTCTTTAAAATGACTTTTGTGCAAAAACAAAATGTGCAGGTCTGAACCATAAAATAAACACACCCAGCCTTTATCAAAAATAAATTTACACCAACAGTTCCACAGCTAAGTACTGAAAAACAATCCCAGTTCAAAACTTCAGCATAATATACATACTGGGTTGAAAAAGGGAAAAAAAAAACCAAATCAAAACAAAACAACAGAAGAGATTACCCATCTAGCAGTACCATAAATATATAACTAAAAGCAACTTTATAGTCTTACCTACTTTTTATGAAAAAAAATCACTCCGTACTGCACAGTACTACCTTTTTGTGAAAGAATATCTATAACTCAGTTATTTGCATATTAACTGGTAAATACATATTTAAAATACACTTTCAGAAAATTATAAACAAATGATGTTGATGTACTGTATTTAATGTATTTCAGAACAAAAGTGTGTATAAATATCTTACAGGAGAAACAACACCACCACACAGAACGCTGGTGTTACACCGATACCTGCGTGTGAGGTATGTAACATGCGACGCTCGGCTTCTCTGGCTCCCTTCCACCCAGGCATGTAGACTCAGAGGAAAAAAAATTAAATTAAGTTAAACTGGACTTCAGGATTTGTCCATTATTGCCGAAAGCCCCACCCCCTCAACTGTATTGCTCTAAATTTTCCTACCATGATGATATAAGATTGAGTTACTACTTCAAAACCTGTTCTAAAAGGTAATACACAGACTGTACATCAGGATAGACCTGTTGCTACATATCACCTGCAAACTATTGCCATATTGCTCTCAAATATATTTAATCATAGAGCTGCCTAAAATACTGTACCAATTTAGAATTAAAATAGATACTGTTGCAGGTTTGTTTTTCAGGGCACGATAACTATATGCTGGTTGAAGCAGGTGCTACAGCAATACCCTTGCCACTACATTACATGTCTTGAATATGCTTGTGAAAAAGCTATTTTTCTCTGAAGCTTGTTAGTGATTTACAAAAGTTTAACTCATGAATATAAAAGACCTGTACAACTCCACGTACAGGAACAAAATAGCATCAAAACATACTGTACTTGCACATTCTATTAACTAAAGTAATGGTTATTTCTAAAAGCAAAACTGCACCTCAACATTTATCAGATTAAACAGGTGAAACTACAATATTAAAAGTTGTTCTTTACAAAATAATTTCCTGAAAATATAAAACCATGTGCACTGCCACAAAATAGTTGAGTAGGTTCTTTCAAATCCTCAATCACCATCAATATGTTGCAAAGATCCAAAAGGCACAAGGAGCTCATGAGCTAAGCACTGCCAAGCTTGAAGTAGTTTTGGTGGGTTTCACTGGGTCCATATGAAACAGCAGTCAATTGTGTGAAGTTTCTTAGGATGAGTCATTAACAGAAAATCTACAGATAAAAAATGCAAGTGAAAAAATTCGTTAATTGTATTGCTTCAGCTAGGCAAACAGTACATAAATATTTCTGCATCACTATAGTAGTACATGTCTTCATCTCAATGGTTTATAGTACAAAACCCTCCAGAAGTGACATTTGTAAGAAAACATTCCTAAAAGAGGTAAGAAAAAGATTCTGTGTCTCCCCTATTGCCTGCAAATATGCTTAAGACAAACCTGCAGGCTAAATTAAAGAAGCAAGATACAGCAACTACAGTAAAGCTGCAGCACTTCAAGACCAGATACAGTAATTGTAAGTATAAGTTTTAGTCTCAAACAGAAGTGTTCCCTGTAACTACAAAGCTAAAGCACTGGACATAGCAGATCTCTCTCCTGTCACTAAACTACTTACTTCTGAAATTTCTCCATAAGTTTCTTCACCATCTTATCTGTGATCCCTGGACATGTTGCTTCTGCCACATTGATGCTTTTCTCAAGTTCCTCAATTGCTTTCTTTCTGTTAGCATTATTTGTGTCCTGCTGCTTGAGCTGAGGAGCAAACCAAAAAAGTTAAAACTCAGAAAAGATTTTAGACACTTAGCTAATACTTTCAAAGACGATTTTTAAGCCAACACTTACCTCAGCAAACACAGGGGTGATTATCATAGTTAAACAACTCAGAGTTTTAACAAGATCCTGATCCTAGAAGTTAACAAATATGGATTACATCAGCATATTACAACATACATCAGCATATATACAACATACACACTGCCTCTTAACACTGCACATGTGATTTTGGAAGTTGAGTTAAATTTAACAAAGTGCTTAAAATACATTACAAAACCCACAAAGACACGGTATATCAACAAATATTATAGGATGTTGAAATAGATGCCAGATGACACATCTCAAACAATGTCATTCAGCATCAGAAAAACAGTTTTTCTTCACTAGAAAGAGACCTTAAAATTCCTGTCTCTATGAATGGATACTGATCTACAGTACATTTGCAGTATTTTTTACATTTGAGGCTGACATCACACAGAAAATATCCTAACATCTCTTGAACTGCAAAAAACCCAGTCAGTTCTTCTGAAAAGTGAAGTTACTAAGTTTTATCACTATCTTCCTTAAAGTGGCCTCAGAAGCAGCAGTTAGAAAGAAGAACTCCTCTGTCTGTACGCACCGTCCCGTTCTGGAGCTTCTTTGCATCCGGCTTCTTCCGAACTGTAGTGAAGCTCCACTCAGGGTGAGAATTATTCTCTTTGTTGCTGGACTCCCTGAAACAAAAAGGAAATGATGTACATAACAGTAGCCACAACAGAACACCAAGCAAGCATAGGTAATCCAAATACATAACAAGTCTATCAGGATTAGTTCCGTTTTCCTTAAAATAAGAAGAAAAACACGTATTGAAACATTAACTGAACTTTGAAAGAGGCTGAATAAATTGAAATGTGATCAAAAGCAAACAGAAGATGGTATCTACCTACAAGGCTTACCTTCTCCCATGGCATCCCATTTAAGAGTTATCTGATAGTCAGAAAAACAAGACACTTACAGAAAGCATGTGGCTCCACGGGCACTATGCAAACTTCTTCATGCACCTCTACTTTGCTCTGCAATATCTCTAATTGTGATTCAGTGGTTTTGGTACAACCACTAGCCTCAGACTAGGAAATAGATAGCACTTAAACAGAACTGAAATTGAGTTTAAAGAAAGAAAATTTAAAGGGGCAACAAGCACACAGATTGACTTATGTGTTAATCTTTAGGGCCATACAGGGGGTTTTCTTGGAAGAAGACAATTAAAAAAAGGACCAGAGATAGGTGTACAGAAATGGTGCTATTATACAGAAAAGCTGCAGCAAACCACTTTAAGAACATTATCAAAACAAAAAAAACACACCCAGAAAAGACTATAAAGTAAACTTACGAATCTGAACCATCGGAATCACTTTCATCACTACTATGTCCCTCTGCTTTCCATCTCTTAAACCTATCAATCAGTTCTGTCAGATAGGAAGTCTTCTTGGCATTTTTCATAATGAATTTGTGCTTCAGAAGTTCTTTTGCAGTGGGGCGCTGTAAGAAACACGTTAAATATTTAATGTTATGCTAACATTTCATGATTTTAAATGCTAATAGGGGAGACTTAGTAAGACAACAGACTTCTAGAGCTAACTTGTATAATATCAGGAAATTAGTGAAACAGGAAGTCAGAAAAGCCAGTAATCCACATTTATGAGCATGCTAAAAATATGATCAAGTCATCCATAGACTATACAGCTTATCCTTCTACGTTAGAAGGTCACACCCAGGAAAATGACTAATGAAAACTCTGCAGTGCAACATTTCCTTGTAAGCTGAATTCAGACAGCAAAAGTTGTGCTGAAGAAAAGGATTTCAGATGATTCTCTCCTCTGTTAAAGCTTCTCTTCTGACATTATCCTAGTTTAGATTGCATTTTAGGAATCTGCCTCTGCCACTGTCATTTCTTTCAGCATTCTCCCTCTTCCTTTAGAGCATTTTAAACAAAACAAACTAGGATAGAGACAGAGGTATTAAAAAGCACCACTAAAATTCACAGTGCCAAGTATAGTCCCTAAAATGATTTCAATCACTGAAGATGCACAATGCCAGCAAAATACTTCACAAGCATAAGAGAGCAGAAAACAAAACTGGAACATCACACACATGCACACACATTTATCTACTCACAAATGTTGGGTCCTTATTCAGACATGCATCAATGAATTCTTTAAAAGGTTTACTGAAGTCTCCTAATAAAGTGGGAGGATTGTTTTTCGGAATGAGGAACAGAACTCTCATTGGATGCATATCTGAGTTGGGGGGCTCCCCCTTGGCCAGTTCAATTGCAGTGATGCCCAGTGACCAAATGTCAGCCTGAGAGGGGGAAAAGGCATTGTTAGTACAAAATGATGTGCTGTCATGACTAAGCATTCAATAACTGAAATCTTCAAATATAATGCATCTATACAATAAAATTAATGTTGGCCTAAGTAGATAATGCAAACATTCCCTTCTAACACTTCAGGAACACCTGACTTACAAAGACCTGCCTGACCTCATCAGTCTTTAATGACAAACATCTAGATCATCATTTTTGTTGCAGTTGGTGTTCTAACACTGCTAGCAAGTTAAATGGACACCTAAATTTACACGCTTTTGGAAAAGCTTCAGAAATATTGATCTTCCTTTGATCTTTTCCAGATGTTAATGACAAATTGCCACAAATTTCCTATGTTTAATTCAGAGTTTGTTTAGGTATCCAACCTTGTTTGACAGCTCACTCTAAATGAACAAGGCAGAAAACTGAACCAAATCCAGCAGGAGATCACTTAATTTCTTTCCTAACAGACTGCTTGATGAATTTAGCTGGAGAATTATCGACAAACAGTTAGACTTAAAACACCATTTGAAGCATCAAGTTCACAGTGTAAGTCACAGCAGAATAATGAAGTACTATTTATTTTAGCTAAAAGCATCATTATAAACAAATTCTGCCTTTGTATCAAAACATAGTATGATATTTTGATATCATATATAAAATACTAGTATTCTAAAATTCTTTCCTGATTTTGACTTCTTTTTCCAAGTGAAATTCATTATTACTTGCTTCTTCTCAGATGAGCCACAATAGCTACTTAGATCACTAAAGGTGTTTCTCATTTAAAAAGTGCTTGGCAGTAGTCCACTACACTTGGCACAGAATCATAAACCAAAACTGCCCATAGAGTAAACAAGGATTACAATTTGCATCTCTCCAATATTCTTTTTCGTTCACAAGGCCTAAAATAGCTGTACTTTAAGCAAAGAATTAAACTAACTCACTGTTTATTACTGAAATACCATAACCAACAACTGTGTATTGAAGCAAAATTATTTTAAAGAAGAGATGGGGCTTACAAATCTCTGGCACTACTAAAATGTATTAATTTCTAGTTTATTTTCCAGCCTTTTGGAATAGAGAGGGAAGAAGAAAGATTAAAACTCAGTCCAGATATCAAAATAGTCATCAGTATTAGTTTAGAAACTGAAGTCTGTCCTATCCAAATCCTTCATCTCTCCTACCAAAGGCTTGTATCTTCTGTGCTATCCTACCTACTGGCATGGAAAAAAAGGGGGAAGACATTGTTCTTGCAAGACACTGAGGAGATATGGAAGGCAAAAGATTAGGTTGCTAGGGAAATGTAAATGAAGGGGTGATAAAGCTGATCTATACACAGGGCAAGCAGAAGAAGAACTATTCCCAACCTGAATGGCCAACACACGTTTTTAAAGCAGGGTAGAGAGTTTTTCCAAAATGCCCTAGGAAACACATTACAGTGGGACCACTGAAACCCTAAACAGGAGAATTCCAACTTTTTTTATCAGCAAGACCCCTTGTGACAAGTACACAAATTCCTTCAAGTCTGACTGATCCTGGGAAAGTCTCCTGGAGTGTGAATGCTTTCAGGACACTCCAGATATCCACCAGATTTTTCTTTATATGCACATTATGTAAGTATAGTTTCATGTCTAGTATTGGAGAAAAAGCAGTAAGAAAATATTATTTACACATACCAAGGTTTTTATTCTCTTGATGCTATTTAAAGGTTTTGTCTACAGAGTGTGGAAAGTCCAATGCCAGACTGAAACACGTGGCTGTTTCACCAGCCACACGCTCTAGGACATCTTGTGGTTTTACACACAGAAGAGGGGACTGTTCCCTCCTTATTGTCATTTCTAGAACCAGTTCTCAGCTCTCAGAAAAACACAGAAGTACTCTGCTTTTCTACTGCTAGTTCACATAGGGAAACTCTCCTTGGCAATTAGTCAACCATCAAGAGCTCTCATGACAAAGGAACAAGGTACCACAATGCTACTAAACCACAGTCACCAAGTTACTTTTTACCTTCTCAAGACCCGTGCTAAAATTTTCAGCATTACATGGATCCTCAGAAATACCATTTGAGAAATTACACCCAGAGCTATATGTATAGAAATGTGAGAAGAAATTAACTTTTTGGCCACCATCTTGGCTTTAAATAAACTGCCATGTTCTGGTGGCATTTTACTTTGTGAGTACTTTATTACTGTTTGAATTAAATGCAAAACAATGAATCGAAACCAAACCAACTAACCACCCCACAATCAGGAAGTTGCTCTGAAAGAGAGATGGCATCACCATTTTACCTGGTGACTTTGTACCTGAGTACAATGACACGTAACTACTGTACAAAACCAATTAAATCCTACTTTTAATTTTATTATTTTAAACCCTGTAATTTCAAATCTACTTTTTTTTTTCTCCCCATACTGACAGAGCTAAAGGCAAAAAATCAAAACAAATGCTGTTGGATTTGTTCAAAACAAAACAAAAATGTTCTACTTACTTTTGAATCATATGCTGACTGCTGAATAACTTCAGGGGCCATCCAAAACGGGGTTCCAACAAAGGTATTTCTCTTAATTTGTGTGTCTGTTAGCTGCCCAGCAACTCCAAAATCAGCAAGCTTAACATCACCTTGTTCTGATAACAAGACATTGGCAGCTGCCAAGGGGAAATAACATAATAACTAATTAGAATACTGTTTTATGGCTTTTAAAGGCATTAACAAAGTAACACTTGAAATGTTGCACACCTTTTATATCCCTGTGAATTTTCTTCTCTGAGTGCAGGTAGTCAAGACCTTTCAAGATTTCCTTTAGCATAGTAGCAATCTGGAACTCATCAAATGGACCAGCACGCAGCTGTGGAAAAAAGACGCGTTGAAATAATTTCAGTCTTGTATCTAATTTTTGCCTTGATTTGATTAAATTAAATCTTAAACCTGAAACATGTTTCAAAATTAAGAGAACTAACAAAATTAATGCAATATTAAATGCAATATGTCAGTAGTATAATTGAAATAGGTGCCACTGGAATGATCACCTTCATATCTCCTCTACTGCCAATACACTGAAAATGCTCTTACTCCTCAAACATCCACTGTCTGTGCTCCCCTCAGCATGCAAGGCACAAGAAAAGCAACAACTAACTTTCCACAAAGTTGTGTTTCCCTACCAGCAGCAAACACAGCAGACTGAGTTTTGCTACTTAGATTAAGTAAATTAAGAAAACCAGTTTATTTCAAAATAGATTAATCTCTTGATTGTGGGTTTTAAATTTAATGATGCAGTTTTCACTTGTCCCAGTATTTTTGGTTCCATGCTTGCTTTTGTATCAAGAACATAAAATGCTACTATAAAGTTGATAATAGATTAAGTGTAAACTTTGCATATTAGAAAGCTATGCAAATAAAACAAAAGAAATTAAAGTGAGCAATCAAAAAAAATATCAACGACACAGCACCAAAACAGTGAACACCATGAAATTATGGTAAGGCAAAGCAAGGCAAAACTGAAATTTTATTCTTCTCAAATTTTATTCTTCTAGAGATTGAGTGATTTAAATCTGCACTAGTAATAGTGACACTTCTGAGACTCCACATAATACAGTCAATTACTCAAAAGTGTTAAGAGTACCTCACAGCCCCTTCCTCAACAGGGTCAAGTTCTAGAGCTACAAACTACCACAAGCTACACCTAATTACTATGCTTTTGATGAGTTGATGTGATGTAATTTCATAAAGAAGTTTAAATAGATTTGTGAAGTCAAGCACATACTTCAACTCTCACAGACAGGACTCCTGTTAGTGAAAACCTAAATATTACTACTCTGTCATAGTGAAGACATAGTATTTTCCCTTCAGAATCACACAAAGACTGAGCTATATTATCTTACAGGAAAGGGTGGGTCTGTAGCATTGCAGCTGAGGCAGAGCTGCACTGAAACCATGGGGAAACCACATTCACACTCAGTACCCTGTGCTTGTGCACTCTCCAGGCTACACCCTCCATGAATGCCACACTATCTGAAGTAAAAGCTACTTTCATGCTTAACTGAAAATACCTGAACATGGAAAACCCAACATCTTTTAACCAGTTAAAATTAACTGTCTTGGACACACTCCTCATTCATTCCTGAGACCCAAACCTAAAGGAAACGCTTTTTACTGAACTGTAATGAATTCTACTTGGAGGAGGGGGGAAGCAATGGACAGAGGACCCCAAACCTCCATCAAACATACAGCAAAAAAAGAACTTCTCAAACTAAAAAACCCCTGAGAACTGAAACAAATGGATGCTTCCTAATGCTTACAGACAAAGAGCAAAACAGAAAAATTAACACGAATGCAACGTGACAGGACTACCATTCAAATTCACACTTCTTAGACCATTACCACACAGCAGTGATGTAATATCAGCTGCCTCCAGGTACTTATTTTTATGAAGTGATATAAAACCACAATGAAATAAAGTTCACTGATACATATAATGCAAAAAAAATCATATACTTACAAGATCCAAAGCTGACCCTCCACCCAAGTATTCCATTATTATCCATAGTTTTGTGCCCTGTAAAGGAAGGCATGAGTTGTCAAAAGTCCAATGCTGCCATGAAAAATTTATATATATATATATATATCAACAGACTACCAGCACACTCTTAGGAAAAGGCAAATAGAGAGTCTCATTAGTCACCTAGTTGTATGCAATTACTTCTTGTAGAATGATCACACAGCTCCTGTGAAGTCTAATGTATCAATTAATATGTTTGACTTCTGTATTTTAAAAAGCAATGAAAACACACCATCACTACTAACAAATTTCTGCTAAATAGTATCTAAAATGATTTCACTTAAAGGAACAGAACTTAGAGGGGAAAAAAGTGATTAGGCAGTGGTTTAAATTTTAACTAAATACAAATAATTGGTTAAAATGGACTGTGAGAATATGTGAGTTTCTGCACTTCCTCTGTGGAAATGTCTCAACCTCTAGAACTGACAAATTATTTTAACACTGATTTCTAGGTACTGACTTTGTCCTTGGCTTGTCACTATAAAAGGTGGCTGGTTCATAGAAACGAAACTGGAAACACTTAGCAAATCTACAGACTGCTTCTTGCCAGAGTCCCCTCAAAAGACAAAACTCAAATATGAATCTATGTGGTACTAGTCGAGAAAATTTCATGAATAAATGTATTTATTTAAAATAAAACCCAGTTATTAAAAATACTCAACTGAACCACAGCTGCTGAAGTACCACACACACTGTATAAGTTTCCAGCAAATATTTACCAGTGCTAGTTTCTCATTACAGAGCACAAGCTTAGGGCAGGAGTACTCTCTAAAGCCTCTTGCATTCTCCATTGTATACTTTCCCACCCTATGGCCTGCCCAGGGATGGAAATCTAAAGAAAACTCAGCAAGCAAATAAAGGTGCAGTTTCTGAAAGCACCACATCCAATCATCCTAACAAAGTGTGCTCTATTAGATTTATACTAAATTTAAAAACCACACCATTTATGAGAGTCTATTCCAATATTATGATCTCAGCAGGGAAGGGCTGGCTAATTTTAGCAGTTTTTATAAAGCCCAACTTTGTCAGCTCAGAAGACCTGCAAGGAACTCCTGTTCAAGGCAAACATTGTGGTTACCAGACATGTTTGGAGAATTTGACTATTACTTGAAAACAGTACAGGGTGAAAATGAGTAAGTACTGTTTCTCAAACAATGTCTCAAAGAAATTGCTACTATCCACTGTAATCGGGTGTGGATATTTTCTAGCCAGGCATGAACAACCTTTTTCCTAGCTATTTTCTGTCAGCCAAGTATAAATAGACAGGGCAGAACAACCAGTATCTTTAGATTGTCTCAAAGCTTTGCTGCACAAAGTGCTGCACAATTCTGATGGAAGTCTCTGGATGTCACGGGAGGATTTCTCCATATGCAAATCTGAAAAGCTGAGAATAACTTCAGGTTTGCTTCAATTGCAAAAGAAAAGAGCAAGCTCAGGTGGCTGTAACAGTTAAAAGGCTAGATACTGAAAACCTTGGTCTGAATGGCACAGATAAGGAAAACAGTCATGAAATTCCAGTCATCAAGAGATTTATCTCTATGGTACTGTTGGAAAGTCCAGCTGAAGCACTTCATCGAGTGCACTTTCCAAATCTGTGTAACCAGCACATGCCAGAACTACAGTAACTTTTAATACTTTTAATCTTTTTCTTGCCTGAACTGGTAGGGGAGTAAAGTATTTTAACAAGCCATTAAGCTGGAGGAAAACACTCATTTCAGCTATCTAACCTAACTTATCAAGGGGACCCTCCATACACAATGGTTTATTTATTGAGATGTTAACTGCAATCCAAGTGCAATAGGAGATGAGGAGACAAATTTAGATCCTGACCTTCTACAAATATGAAACAGATACAAATATCTACAAATACCTCCATTAGGACTTAAATTATCTTACAGCCACAAAAGCTGCAATACAGCTGAAGCTTATATGATTCTGCCCATATTAGTGAAAGCCATAATACAAAGGTAAAACATTTTATTATTGTACACAAATGTGTTTATTAAGATGCATTCTTTGACTGTATATATGCTTGCACATCACCTACCAGTATGTTCAGAAAACACTATTGATCTTGCCAGACACCCAAGGAAAATTTAGGAAAAAATTACTAATACCTAAGCTTTGAGGTTAATTCAATGGGAAACTCCCATTTGAACTTTAAGATATCCCACATTACTTTATGGGGCTTTTGTACCTTTTTGTGTCACAATAACTGGCATCAACTTTACCACAAGAATCTCAAGGAAGCAGACCTTGCCATTTTGTACCAATGATAAGGTTTTTCAAGATAAAATACCTGATAACAGACAAGTAACATTGCACTGCTAGGAAAACTATTAAAGGACTGTCCATACTTTGAAAATCACATTTACAGGTTAGATATATAAGCTGTGGCTAATGAACAGCTAGGCTGCAGAATGTCACCAGTTAGTAAGTCAAGTAATTGAAATAAAGACACTCTTCCTTTCTGCCTTTCATCAGCAGGGGCATTTGGGAGAGCCTGCATGCAGCTGGCAAGCCCCAGGCTCCCAGGGACTGGGCCACTCCATCTCCATCAGCCACAAGGCTGCCGCTGCATCCTGAAGTGTAAAGAAATTGTTAAGATACAGAATATGTAGAACAGACCTTATTAATGGTACAAAAACCCCCAAACCTTTCATCTGAAATGTTTGAAATTAGAGCCGGAAAAAAAATACAAAAAATTTTCCGTGTTTTAGTAGTATCAACTTTTAGCTATCAACTCTCTTGCTGGAGGGAAAACTCAAAAACTACAAAATGATGACAAGAACAATCTGCTTACTCTAAGCTTAGTTAAAACTGATTTAAAAAAAGAGTCAGTTGCAACAGAAGATGTTCCATTACAGTTCAATTGGATGAACTGAGGCTTACATGATAAACTTCAAGCCAATACATGGTCTCAGCAGTGATTTCTTCAAAGTAGAAACTATAAATTTTAAAGATTTAAGACAGATGTAGATTACTGAACTAGAGAAATATCAGTAAGTGCTGTAGGCAACCTGCTTTTGCACTGAGGGTTTGCTTTGGTATTTAGTCAGGAAAATACTAAGACTGTTTGAACAGTGTAAAACTACAAACATTTCTAATGGCATTTCTACAGCTTCAGAGAGAGCTACATGTATGATTAATACACTTTAGTAAACTATTTCTAGTTCATAAAGCATGATCTGAAACACAGCACACTGGCTCAACTGTTTTGTTTGCCTGTAAATAAAGATGCAAAGGAAAAAAAAAAAGTATTTTCAAATTTCAAATACCTTTTATTTACCTTATGCTCTTTTTCACCATTATCTTAAAAAAGTATTTCTAGGAATTTTTCAGTGATCTTTATATATAAATTGAAGTATGCAAGAATAAACATATGGGACCATTATGAATGTGAACTTCACACTAGTTATATCCATGGCAAACTGCATCTGATCTCTGCAGCCTAGGACTTGGCTTTGTAAGAAATAAGTCTTATTTTTCAGAATTTAACCTCAGTATTCTTTAATCTTTAATTATACAGTCATTTGGTACACAATTGTACCCATTTCATTGTTTCAAAGAGACTTACAGAGTTCACAGAAAAATTAAATCCTGAATGAAGTACTACAAAGCTTAACAATTAGGCTGACAGCCACTCTCAAAGAAATAGCTAATAAAAAGTTCCCAGCTAGATCAATTAATTAAACAAACAAACAAACAAAAAAGTAGACAGACACAACTCTCAAAATACCTGCTATTACTAAAATGAAAAGGCAGAATAAAAGATTCTTTGCACACTGAACACAGCCAATACCTCTTTCCCCTGAGGAGTTTCAAGCTGAAAGAGCTTGAACTAGCAACCAGGGATTAATCTAGTCTAAGAACAATTTAGATAGAAGATACTACTTTAAAAGTTACTTTATTTATTTTTTATTACAGAATTAAAGGTATTAACTTATTTATGAAAATTTTTATTCATTTTATTTGGGGGGTAGCAAGAAGCAGAATTACCTATAATGCTACTCTGGGATGGAAAATATTCCTGTGAACAATTTTTTACTTTTTTTTTGTTGGAATTTTTTTAAATGAGGAATTTCTTAAAGGAATGAGAAAGTAACCAAAATTCCACAAACACCTCCCCAAACTCCATGCAGAGAAATTTTCCTTTCCCAAAAACTTTCCAAGTGTGAAAAGTAAACAAGAGATCAACATTAATCTTTCAGAATGTATCCATTTAGAACAGAAATGGAAAGAACTCACATAGTGGTGAACAGAGTACTGCAGCATTAACATGATCCTACATTTGCCAAGAACTTCTTTTTAAATAAAAAAAACCTAAGCAGAATTTAAGAGCTGCATAGCACTGATAGAATAACTAGACTTTACTTTCCACACCTATATTGCTGTAAATAATAAGACCATTTTCTTTCCCTATCCAATCCATAACTTATAAAGCTTTCTCCACCCCCAACCTCTGAGAAAACAAAGAACAAACAAAATAAATCCCCACCCAATCAAAGTTTAATTCCTCCATTCATAGCTGCTGAAATCACTGTTTAGTTCTGAGATTTTACGAAACACTTTTCCAAGCAAAAACACTGACAAGTAAAAACACTTTCCAAGACTTACTTTAACCTGTTTGTACTTCAGGGCAAACAACTGGGCTTTTACAGCACAAAGCTGAAATGATGGATATGCAGGAAAATAGAATTTAGGACTTAGCTCATCACAGAAAATAAAGGACTGGAAAACAGACTGATCATGTCTGGATCTGCAGTACCCTTTGTGCACTGCTCCAGGGGAACCTTACTAGTTGAACTCAAAGTTATCTTGAGATGAACTTGCTTCTTCTAATATGCTGTGATGGCAGAAAGTAAATCCTACTTTTCTCAGACATTTATTATTTATTCACAAACAAAACAAAAATCCCACTGATTGAGTCCAATGAAAAGAAGCAAAAATGGGTTATCAATGGCAATTTGTATGTTTACTCAGGTGTGAAGAACTCACAGTAAACAGCAAAGCCACTACAGCTGTCTTACATTAGCCAAAATGAGAAGTTAGTATTTGGAGTATACTAAATATAGGGGAAATATTGGAAAAATAACTTGCCCACTTAGTATTAAAATATAAAAGATTGAATACTTTTGCAATTTAAATGGAAAAAGCAAAATCTACAAAGAATATTACTAAAATTTTGCAAATACTTTTACATATCACTGAAAGATACAGCACAAGTGTGAGACAGAGAACACTTATCAGAAATCTGTCTCTAAAATGTACAAAACCCCACTACACTTTAAGAAAGCAGAAATGCTGAGAGGGCGACCAAGCACCAAAAAACAGAACCAACCAGAAAAACCTCCCAAACTGAAGCACAAAAACCAAAACCAACAAAAAAACCCAAACACAAACAAATAACCCCTCCCAGATACTTAATATACTTTGAACTGTCACTAAAACTTTAGTTTACATTAAATGTTTTCAGGGATTTTTTAAAAGTCACCTAAAATACATCAGCAGCACAAAACATTTAAGCAGTATTTAAGGTGAAAAGTTTTACTCAACATTTAGGTTTTTCTGTAGGTTTTCATTTTGGTTTGTTGGTTTGTTAAATTATGCCTTAGATAACATTTCACACGGTGGTTACATAACTCTGCTGATGTCAGTGTTACTTTGTCTCAGGCCTACTAAGCTGCATAACTGCCAACACATTTTACATGGTGCAGGGCTTTTTTCCACACCAGGAACAGCTTTTGTTTCTGTAACTATGAAGGTATATCTCTTTTGCTCAGAAAGGCCACAAAATTGTGCTAGGGATTGTGGAGGGAGGAGAGAGAACCAAGGTCCAAAAGCAATGGCAAAAAGAATCCTTTATCAACTCTGTTCATTCTTTAACCATTTTGTGCAAATCCCAGCCCCAAAAAGCAAGCAGCAAAAAGAGAAAAATGAAGTGAAAAACTCTGTTCAAAGAAAAATAAGAACCTACTAAAAATGCCAAGTTGCCATGATAAATCTTCCTTAATTTTAGATTATTTTCCTAGCAGCATTCTAGCAAATCTTTGTGCAATATTATACATTACCTTTAAATATGATCCATAGTATTTTGTTACATAAGGACTATCACACTGACTTAAAACAGTTATCTCTTGCTGTATATCTTCTATTTCATCTTCTGCTTCCTCAAGGTCTATGATTTTTATGGCAACCACTTGCTGTGTCCGATTATCAATTCCTTTGAAGACCTCACCAAAGGAGCCTTTCCCAATACGTTCCAACTTTGTGAAGAGTTCTTCTGGGTCTGCTCTGTGGTTCTAGAAAAAGGAAAAAAAAAGGGAAAAAAGACACATGAGTTGCCTAATTTACTTCCAAGTTATTAGCCCTCATTACTCCCCAAGAAGCACGCCATCCAGATTTATCATCACCAGAAGGGTTGCATCAGGGAAATTTATTTCCTACACACTAACTTCTAATTCAGCTATTAGTTACAGAACATACATTATGCAATTCTGTCAAAGGTAAGTGAGCCTTACCAGGGAGGGAGTCAGGTACAAACCTCATTTCACTTCCTCACATAATCACCCTTTAAAATTAAAGAATAGAGCTGTTCTCAACATGAATCCTGTCTGTACAGGAATTCAGAAGACTGGGGAATGCAATTACTGGCACAGGACCACCACCAACATCACCCAGGTAGAAAAGGCTGGGCTTCCCACCTGGCCAAGAGCCTGGGGCAGGCACAGCTCCCTGTCAGGTAACCCAGTGAGGAGTGCTCGGGAGAGGATGGCCCAACTGCCAGAGTCTGAGCTCAGGTGAGACCAGGTGTCTCTGGGGCAGTTAAAAGGGCTGACAGAAAGATGAGCCAAAGGGACTGAGAGGAGTTCAGCAAGGAAGGAGAAGTGTCACAGAGTACTGGAGCTGCAGCACTGCTCAAACTGGCTGGCATCACCACACGTGCCTTGCAGAGGGGAGCAGAGCACTGCTGAGGACACTGCTGGTCTGGAATCTCTGCTGAATAACTACTCTTAAAATCACCAGACTGGTTATTATAAAAATATTTTAAATTTCTTAGTGGTCAAGTAGATTTCTTAGTAGACAAGTAGTTGGGAGGGAAACAAAAAGGAAGCAAATTCTCATTTTCCCTTCAAGATAAAGCATGCCATGTAGCTGCTTTGAGAACCTTGCATATCCAAACATCAGAGCACTGGCTTTTGAAGGACATGGATGACACACTCCACAGTTTAACAACACAGAACTTGAGATCAGAGTACAAAAGTTTACAGAGAAACGTTTTGAAGAGGTCAGACAGGCACACTGAAAGAACAGAACAGCCCATGCTTTGCAGAGCAACAGAATTAAACACCTTACTGCTATCAGAACTGGGCAACTGACTGCACAAATCAGTGTTGAATAGAGAAACATCCCTGCCTGAAAAAAGCCTTCTAATTCAGTAAGAAATTTTGAAAATATGGAAGAAATGCTTTGCTCTCCATCTCTCTCACACTCCAAAAGTCAGAATCAGCAAAAGAAGTGGCAGGTTTAGCAAAAGCAGACATTTAACCTAAAGCACAGATTACCCTACACAACCAAATACTCAAGTATCAACATAAAAGTCCAGAAAATAACTTTACATTGGTGTTCTTGCAAACTCCTGAGAAAATCTTTACTGGGAAAAAAAAATGCACTAGTACTTTCAGCTAGTCCAAAATGGACAGTCCCATTTTCTTACACCTGGGCCCTTACTGTTGCTTCTTCCCTTTGACCAGAACCAAAATTTATTCCACAATATGGTGAAATGAATCAGGAAACAGATTTAGCTAAGAGTTAACCATATGATTTTCCAGGTTTATTTTCAGCTGAATCAGTTCACTGCTCATATATACCAAGCTGGTATTTCTGCTATCACAAGAGGAGGGAAGATGAAAGCAGATTCATACTGATCTGTGGAGGTAAGATTTCTAGATTTTGTAAACAGACAAGACACACTGCTGCTCCTGAGCAGCACATTACAACTGTGGAATGAGGAATTTCCCTTTTGTCTATAATGAGCTCATTGCTACTCTGCTCCATTAAAAACAATTCCTAGAAATAGTTAAACAAAAATATTGTATTTTCTTCTGCTGATAGAGACAGTGAAAGACCTAAAAGATGAACAAATACACAAATACATCAAAGCAAATAAAAAGGAAAAAAAAAAAAAAAAGAAGAACCTATTTGGTTTGAAACCTGGAAGAACTAATTTTGTTATACTGGGAAAGAAAATGACTGAAGCCTTCAGGTGCTCATAAAGCTTTTAGTTAAAATGGTCACAGAGGAGCAGTAAATCTTGTGACTGTCTGAAGACAGACACATTGCTGTACACTACTGCACCAGCTCCTGCCATCATTTCATCACTAAGAGTAAAAACAATTTTTTAAAAAAATTTGAATTTAATATCTATTTTCAGGCACGCTCCAAAAAATTATTGTAGGGACAGGTGTGGCAAAAGCAGCAGTGACTGCCACCCAGCCTTTCCCTGCTGCCAGGTAAGATGCCAAACTGTCCTCTAGCCAGGAATCATTTCTCAACTGCATTAGTTACAATAAGGAATAATTAACTGATAGTTCTCAATTTACAATAAACAAAGACACACACTTCCAAGAAACAAGTTAAGAGAGATAACTGGCAAAACTTCTTATTGATGCTTAAAAACTCATCTTCACAAAACCTAGCTTCAATTTAAGACATACTTGGAATCTGGAATTTCAGGAGTCATTCATACTAACAGATATTGTTGATTTGTGATTAAACCTGTTAAGCACTTCCAGTCAGATAAAAGAAAAGCAATTTATTAACAGACATGCTCAGCTAATCCAGCCCTTCATAAATGTCTGATCACCTCAAAGAGCAACACTTGGATTTTGCTGGGGGAGAAACCTTAAGCAGAAAACTCCTTTGGGCTCCTCAGCAGAAAAGCACATCACTCCATCCTATATACCTACTTAACCACCATCAACAGAATAAACCAGGCCTACAAATTCTCTCCCCCAAGCTACTTCAGGTGAATCAGAGCTTTAAAGGCTATTTTATCTTCCAACAACTCCTGATGCCATTATGTGTGAGTGCTGGAGTACAGGGAGATCAGTCATGGCTGGATTTCCCAGTGCTGCAGAACTCCATGTACATATCCCTGCGAGGAGGAGGTGGAACAGAGGAGAACCAGAGGAGAACAAACTGTGCAGGACTACTTGAGGAAACAGTCACATCTTTCTATTCTCAGAAAATCCTCTCACAGCAAGCAAAGTCAGCTTTACAGCTTCTGTTACTCACCGAGGTTGACAAGGGACTGTAGGACACTCCAGGATAAGGACAGATATTTCCGACCAACTACAGCTAATATTGAGATAATGTCCTTTGGAAAGACTTCAAACTTGTAACACTACAGAACTTAAAACATGGCCTGAGAACAAAGACTGCATTTTGAAACAGATTTGCTTTTACCTTTCTTAATTTCTTTGTCTTTAAGCCTACTGTTCTACAGGAACATTTTTCTGTAACTAACAAAAACAAAACAAAACTTTAGAAGACTGCTCTGTAAACAAATGTATAGAAAAGGATGGAGATTTATTTTATATAAATAGAAGTGTATATGTGTGTATACACATCCTCAATACATACCAGTAAATTTCTGCAACACAACTGCCAGCTAAACTTCTAATATGATAGAAATTAAGATTTTTAACACTATTAACACTCCTGAGCAAAACCACCCATTGTTATTCCTTGTTGTTTCACAGATTTTTCAATGGAATGGAAAAAAGCTTTGAAAGATGCCTGCACGAATAACCAGTATTTTTTTTTACATAAATACTGGTTTCCATGGGAAGCCATGTCTGTTGGGCAGCAGATGGTAACAACACAATAGACAGTACATGGGCTCCATCATCACCTCTCCAAAGATAATACCTGTAAGTGGACAAATCAGGCAGAGAATGTCTTGCTCTCTCCCTCCCTAAGCCCAGCTCCAGACAAAAGCAGCAACAAGTACGACAAGCACAGGCACATTCACATGCCAGCTCCAGCCCTGCCAGGGTGACTAAGAGCACCAGCACGAGAGAGAGCGTGACAGCACAAGCCCTCTCTGCACCCTCTGCAGGTTCCCAAGTGCACCATTTCAGCAGCCCAGCACAGCCACACAGCCTGGGGCCTTCAGGAAATCTCTCCTCTCCTCTTATTCATCCTTGTGCCATCACTGTATGTGTTCACACACATCTGGATGTGCACACAAAGTCACACAAGCTGGCTCCAAAAGGACCTCAGGAGGTCAGCCAGCCTGACCACCTGCTCAGAAGCCCCAAATACAAAACACTATAGCATCATTTTTGCCAGCATACTTCCTTTTTTTTTAAACATAATTTTTGCCAGTTGTTGTGTCGAGCATTCTGCCAATCTGGCTTATATAACCTCTTTTCTTTGATTCCAATAAACACATGTTTCTGAAGCAATGTCCTGGCTGTGTTCTGCTACAAAACTGACTTGCTGACTCACCTTTTCACCTCTGACCCTGTCATGTACCTGTTCTTCAGATTCTGAATTCTTCCTTTAAAACAAACTTAAAGCATACTGAATATGTAACTTCCAAGATTATACAGAATTCTAATGACACAGACCAAATTAGAAGAAACAGGCTGTGCCTGGATCTGTCAGTACAGGACAGCTACAGGAACAGGTCATCTGAAAGCACTCATTGATGAATTTCATTCAAAGGTACTGAACACAATTGAATGAAAAAACAAAACTTCAAAGAATCTCGCACAGAGACTGAACTAATGCTTTGACTCTAACAAAATCAAGCACTTAACATCCTCTAGGATTCCTAAAGCAACTATTTTAACAGTCCTGTGAGATTTCTTTTAAGTAGTCTGTCAGTGTGAGAACACATATCCTCTTGTCTTAACAGTATTTCTAAAACCTGACTGAGAAATGCTGTTACACTATGAGGACTTTCAAGCATCTCCCAGGCTTTATCTGGAACAGAAGTTCCCTTAGAATTGTGGCACTGCTACAGAGCAGCTCACATACATTTACACCTACATTACCCCAATATGCATTAAATAAAGATATAATATATAGTTCAAAGGATTTTATGAAAGGTTGGTAAGAGAAGCCCATAGAATGTTTACTCATATTTTTCCACCACTCACTACTATGGCAGCCTGACAGGTCCTGGTATCCTTGGAAGCCATCAGAATTACATGTGTTTAAAAGACTGTCATTTCAAGCAATTCCATTTGCAGGCATTTCCCTATTTTCAGATAATAAAGTACCCCTTAAATTTTTCTTCTGTTCAGACCCCCCAAAAATAAAATTAAGAGGGAGTAAGATTGACAAACCAGGCTGCAGTACTTCTTAAGAGTAATGTGTTAATCAATAGATAGCCTTCTTTGTCTCCTGCCATACACTATCTGCATGTAGTTTCAGATATTTTACATATATATATACACACACAAATTATACACCATGCATATTAAAACATGTAACAATATTTATTCACATATATATATTTTCATATTTTACTTGCATAAGGAAAGTTACTCACAGAAACTGTGCCATAGGCATGTGTGTGTGTATACATAAAAATTTAAATAGTTTGAAGTTAATGAAGGCACAGGTGCAGATCCATTATTACTTTAAAAGATTAAGAAAAAATGAACCTACTGACATTCAAGACAAGAGTAGACATCTCTTTTTTTTCATCTTGAACATATACACACTTTTTTTTCAGCTATTTTGGCATGTAAATAAACTCTGATGTTGCCCTGCAGTCCTGTTCAAGACTAAGATATCAGAATTTTATTATATTTACAGGAACTGTATGATACATATGCAGAGAATATTACTTTAACAGCAAAACAATTGATTTTATCAAATTTTTACATTATCTAGAAGGTTCTTCTACTCAGTGGGTAATAAAAACTAGATCTGGGTTTTGCTGTCCTTAAATGGGACCTGACCTCTGTTACACCCTTTATGAAACATCTCTCTTATCTGACAAGGCCAAGACTCATTGCCATTTTTAGTGAGAACCTAGGGAACTTCATATAAAAGCAAAAACAGCAAGCAAAAATGTATGTGGCCATGTTTTCATCAAGTTAGCCATAAGGCGAGCTGCTTGAGAATTTCTATGACTATCAAAACTCTAAAATCAGCTTTCAAATCCACCTATTGTCAGATTTTTGAGGAAAGAATTGCTTCCATATTCAAACCATCTCTGACCTGCGGCAGATGCGAGCTGTCAATTACGTTATGCTGAAAACGGAAACCACTGAACTCACTTCCTCTGTTCTTAGCTTTTCTTTCACACAACATAAAGCAGCTTAGGAAAAAGCATAAATAGGCACAAAAAAAAAGACTAATACCATATGTTGCAAAGATTAGCTTTTCAACACAAGGCAATTTAAAAAATTGACACCAATTATTTATAAAGAGTACTCTGCACTGAGGAAAGGAAACGAAGAGCAACTTCCATGACACTGAATTTCTTTATAACTGATATCCTACACATCCTACAGTTCAAATGGAGTCCCACTTGGCTTCTATTCTATGTATCAATACATTTAACTACCTAGTATATTTTTTAAATGTCCTCAAACCACTGCATACAGCTGCATAATCTCCAGTCTGTTCATATCTCTGAGGAGCACAGCCTATTAAAAAAATCAGAGAAATTAAGGTGGGGGGACACACAAATTACACAATTGAGTCTTTACTACCATTTGAAAAAGACAGGAGTGGCTGAATGTTTTCTAGCTAGAAGCATGGACATCCTGAAATGGAGACAGAAGTCAGTTCAAGACCTCAACAGGTTCTGGTGTCCCAGTTTATCAACTAACTCTGTTCTGCATTTATTAAGAGTTCAACAAACTGATCTTTCACAAGTTTCGTCTTCTCTGTTGAACAGTGCAGGACAAGTGACTGCTGAATGAGTAACTAACCCACCTCAATCAACCAACCTGAATCAGAAGTCAGAACATAAAGGACTACTGCAATTTCTCCTTGCTTAAGAATACTTGTAACCTCTCCAGTTTAAGAACTGCTTTGAAAAATGTACTCTGCAGAGAGATTTCAAAGGCCACTTCTAATAGGAATATGGAAAAATAACCATTTATGGGCTGCAGCCTACTTTTAGCAGTGTGCCTTTCCTTTCAGCACCAGCCTGCTTATCAGTACACAAACAATTTTTTTTATTTTTGCCACACCCATTTAAAGGAGTAACCATGTCAGAACTCTGCCAGCAATAACCTATGTCACTACAGTATTTCAACCATTTTCCCAATATTTAAATACAGCTAAGTGACAACTGTTACATAAATTTGACAGGCCTTTTCATTCTAGAAGCCATTTTAGCGTTTCCTGTGTAAGTTAGAACTTGATACACAGACCTTCCTCCTGTAAATAAGATTAGAATTATACTACAAAACAGCTAGAACACAAATAACAACAAAATACAGGTTTTTAACTTGCCAATCCATAAACTAAAAAGTAGCAAAAATACTTCAAGTATGACACACATTAGTACTTTTGCTAAATCTCTCCACTGAAGAAGTCATTACTTATTTTCAGGCCAAACAAAATTGAAGTGAGGCACAAAGATGCTAGTTGAAAAAGGATGGCTCCAAACCACAGTGTGGGTGGGTTGAAGAGCAGGCCACAAGTTTAGTTACCACAGATAAGGCTCCAGGCATAGTGACTGCCTGCAATGAACCCTATGTGGGACCCCATACTTAGAGGGTATCACAATTCCTCTAATTTGGGGAGGGACCATTTGGAGAAAGGAAGGCAAACACCAGTCAGCTAGAATCCTACAGTTTCTGTCCTCTCCCCTAAGGCTAGAGGACCATAAGCTTGAAAGCTGTACTTTCCTCTTGAACGTTGGCCCTTGATCACACCGATGATACTGGACCTGAAGCTACAAAAAGCACACAAGGAAAAACCAGAAATACAACTCCAAAACGAGCTGCAAAGAAAGAAACCTCTGCTGCCAGAACCAACCTGCCCGTTTCAGGAAACTCCTTTTTCAATTACTTTGCAGCTCATTCATAGCATGGCAAAGCATCTCATTACATAAAAGGCAAGGGGGAGGGGGAGGGGAGGAAAAGCAACACCCTGGAGAAAAAAAGAAATCAGATTCTTCTTGCCAACTAGGCTAGAATAAAGCTGTGCAGGAATGTAAAAATGTTCTTGCTATGACCAGCTGCCAGATGACACCTTCCTAGGTGAGAGATCAACAGCAAGAACATTTTGCTCCTCTCATAATTCTCTATGTTTTTAACTGATCTACAGCAGTAGAAATTCAATCTTTTTACTCAGTCTTTTACATTTAGGCATGCTACAACACTCATGGTCGCTTCAAGCTGTACACTGTTTTTATTATTCTGCATTCAGCTCCCAACACAGAAGCATCCACTGAAACACAACTTGACATCTAGCAAAGCACAGACACCCTCTGATCCTCCCCCAGTCAACATTATTCATATAACAGTACCCAGTTGAGAGGAAAGGCTGCAAAAGATTGGGGAGCAGGAGGAAACAGGAAAAAAAACCCCATTCTCCAGGACTGAACACATGGTTCTTGAATTCTGGTCCATGTAAACAGTGAAGCCACTCTGGGCTCTCAGACTCTCCCTTCCAAGGCTCAAGTGAGAAACCTGCAGATTTCTGCACATTTCTCATTCATTTTTTTCCTTCACTGATGCACAGAGAATTCATGCAGAACCATGACAGACCTTGTCAGAAAGCTTTTTCAGATGTGCTGCCTCAATCAAGACCATTCAAATCCAGAATTCAGCAACACAAACTTGGCTACACACTTGCAACAACTGCAGTTTTGTGCAATTCTTCAAAGTTTTCCTTATGAAGAAGGAACTAAGTTGGAGCCATGCTCTCTCCTCAGCTATGGACCTAATCAATATGGCCCATCTCTGCAAAAACACATGCATAAAATATGATGAAGAATGAGACCAGCAAGCTACTGCTACCTTGTCAGTACCTGTATTAATAGTTTCTCTGATTCAGTTCTTTTTGCCAAATCTATTTGGCTAGTAATCCTGTGGCAGAGGAGATTTCAGTGAATATCACCAGGTGGGCACCCTTCCCAGGAGATTTAAGCTTCTCCTTCAGAGCTAAGGAGTGTGCTCAGTGATCCTCATCTAATCAGCAGAACAGACGTGTTCCAGAAGTACTGCAAGAAGTTTCAATTTAAAGAACAAATGACAGTTCTTTAAATAAATACTGGTGAGGCAGTATTAGGAAGGAATTTTCTTTCCAATTATTGTAAGAAAGAAATAGCAGGATTTGGAACAGTGACTCCTGATGCAATAGATACCTCACCAACTATTTCTTCGAAGATAATACACAAGCAGACACTACAGCATGACAAAAAATATTTATCAGAGAAGAATTTCATAACCAACTTTGTACCATTCATCTCCAACCTCACCTTCCCAAAACCCACTTCTGAACACTTTTGTCAATTATTAAATTCAGTCCCTAAGAATAACCGAATGGCAAAACAACAGTGTCTTATCACTTTCCAAATTTCATGACTTCTAAATCTGAAGACAGTCACTAAAGAGAAAACAAATGGTACTTTTACTACTGGTTTTAAAAATTCAGTTTTTCACTTTTATAGATGACTGAAAGCTGAGGCTACTACTTCTGTCTATCTTCACCAATACATTTCACAGGTATCATAGGACAAATGCTGCTGCAGAGACACACTCAGTCATATATACACCTCCTGGTGTACCACTCACTTTCTATATATAAAGAAACATTCCTCCCCTCAAAATATGTACCTAAATAAAAAAATTGTAATATATTACTGAGCTATTGCTTGCTATACATTCTCCTTTTGGAGAAAAAGGAGAAAAGCAAGACAAAGCTTTCATAAGGACTTGTAAAGCTGAGACACTGGAATTCAAAAACAGCCAGTGCAAATATATTCAATGTTAAAATCAGAATAAAATAACAATTATATCCTTTTAAAAGTTAGAACTCTATTTTCAGATGTAATGTTTTTACCTTAGGGGGAATATTATTCTCTGCTCAAAACTGACAGTGTATGATGGTACAGAACAGCACAGGGATTAAGGTGAGTTGGTTTATGTGCTCTCTCCAGCTTCAGCTGGTTTGCCTCTGAATTCCAAGTCAAAGCACTCAATGTGTCTATAAAACTGTAAAATATGCACAGAAAATACTACTACAGGACTGGACTTTTTCTTTTAACCCTGACAAAAGCATCTGCTGAATTGCAGGTGATTTTACCTGCACAGCTCCCAGGTACTGAGTACTTTTCAGAGCTCTGTCTGCTCTCCTCCTCTGACACCAGTAAGACATTACAAGGATGACTGAGCCATACTTGTCTTGCCACCAGAGTAACTTACCACAAGGCGTAAGAGGGAAGAACCAAATTCAGCTAATACAGCCTGAGCTGATTTTGGAATCTACTACTAGATACAACAGAGCTTGTAGGTCCTGCACAACCAGGGAAGGAACAACTGCAGTGTTGAATTCCACAAATATTTTAAAGCAGATCTGCTTCAAGCAGAAAAGAGGCTTGTTCTCCATAAGGCTTAAAATACTGTCCTGCAGTCTATCTGCACCATGGCTCAAAGCACCAATCAAGCAACTGAAACTGGAAAAAACACCACAGTCCATATCAACTTAATCATAAAACATCAGTTTTCTAGGCACTGTGGAAGTCTCCTGGTGTCCAAGAAGTGCTAGACTTTCCAGTTCCCCTTAAGTAAGACATGTTTCTAAAGAGTAAAAGTTTAAAGCCTTTTCAAATTTGCTGTAGAAGCATCTGGATACAGCTCAGTTCCTAGGAGAGGAATAAATTAAAAGAACCTTGAATGCATCTTTCTTCAAAGGTTTAAGTTTCTCTAACATGCACCTTCTAAACATTTAAGTATTTTACAACAACAGACTGGTTGCTCTTAACAGAAGCCATATTCTTTCAACTTCAGTGCATAAGGTTTATTAGTAATCTGACACACTTCCAGACTAGCTTTAGGTACCACACATTTCTAGATGTGCACTGAGTTAAGAGAAAAGGTGGGGGTTTTTTTTAGGGCTATGAAAAAGACCCCTTACAAAATTAAACACTATCTCTCATCTTTCTCTACTCACCCAACCAGGCATGAGCTGCTCTGCCCCTGAGCAGCCCGCAGGGAGGGGCTCTCCAGCTGCCAGGCTCAGGCTGCTCAGTGAGCAGCGCCCTACGGCCACTCTGTTAACTGGCAGCACAGAGAGCAAAGCTCACCTTGACATCCAAGTTTTCATTTAATCAAGCAATCCTTCAATTGTGAATCAGAGTACACTGCCTGACAGGTCACATGCTCCTGGCTGCTACACTTTTAGAGGAAGTTAGGTTCTTTATTGCAAGATAGCCTGAATGCCAACAAAAACAGATGGAGAGCAGCTCTGAACAACCTTTCTGGCTGTGCTTAAAACTACTGTCATGCAGCATCAGGAGATCTCAACAAAGCCATGAGAGAGGAAACAGAAAGTGTTTAGATGAGAAGGATAGCAGAGACAACGGGACATAAAGCCCCAAACCAGGTTCCAAAGACACACAAACTAACAAAAAATATCAATGATAATAATCAATATTTCCATCAGTTAATAATTAATATTTCACAGACTTAAGGCTTTGCATGACAAATTAGAACAGGAAAATGATTCGTTTACACGATAAAACTCCACCAGCTAAAAAAGGCATTTATTACTTGAGTGATGCTCTAGTAAATTTACAGACTCCTTTAAAAATTTAAATGCTGACTTATTGAAAAGTAGCCTCCCCATCCACCTTAGAAAGGTTAACTGTTACTCACTTGCAAGTGAACAGTTTCCAACCTCTTTTATTTGTAAAGGGCTTTGGAGCATTGTGTGAGATGCTGCCAAGAACGTAAGTTCATCAGAAACACATCAATCTCCAATGACATCCTTGACATGTTCTGATCACTTGAAACAAACAACCCTCTGAACTATGTACTCTGTCTGCTGGGCAGTACAAAAGCACTTAGGACTAAAAATAAGGGGTCCAACACCACCTTCACTCCAGCTGTTTTCAGCACCTGGGCTGGCAAAGACACAGGCAACATGTCTCTTACAAGCTGTATCCAGAAATGTTCTGTAGGAGTTCAACTGGATTCCTTGAAGACAGTGCTGTGAACAGGTTTCTCACTGTGAGATCTCAAAGCATTCCAGACTAAGAACTAGTTTGAATATTTTTATCCCAAGGAACAAAGTTACTGTGACATTACTGAGTAAAATCTCAAACCTGACAATCAAGCTCACTGCAAACTGTGCTTCCTGTAACCAGGACACCTTAACTGTGCTCACCATCCTTTCCATTTTCCATCTCATCTTGGATTCTATGTAAAATGCCATTATTTGGAGTATCATGTTCAGCTTCAGACCACTCATGTTATACATACACTGAGTACTTGGATTTTACTGAATGGGCTTAGAAGTTATGCAGCTGGCTAAGCTAACTCTGTACAAGTGCATCAAGTGGAGCCTTTCCACAGGAGCAAGGAAAATGAATGTGTTGAGGAAGTTGTTTACAGAGGCAAGAATTGCTAAGTATAAAATTTAATTTTGTTAGAGACACAAGGCAGGTTAAACAGAATGTAACCACTACATAAACAAATGGCTCTGTAACTACTCATGAGGGCAACAGATAATACCCCTCTGGGTCTGCCATTGCTGCCAGGGGACTAAAGTCAGACTCCAAGTCCACCAAAATAACTCTATGTGATTTTCTGTAATTTTCCATGTTTGAGGTTTTCTAAAGGGGACCTGACTCTTCATAAGATGAAAAATCTAAAAAGAGTCAAAAAAGCTTCTGATATACTTTGGTGATAAACTGTCTTAAGCCTTGTTTTTGGAGTATGTGAATTACATAACATGTTTATTTCTGGATTTTTCTTGATATTTTTTGTATAATCAAATGTAAGGGAAAGCAAAGGTGACAATAAAGCTGAAAACTTCAAGCTTGTGACATTCTCTGACAAATTCAGTTTCCATCTGTTATACTCAATAAAACCTTTCCTCAACAGATTACAAAACAAGAGGTTTGATGTTACACTTTCCCACAGTGACAGTTTTAACATAACTATTACATCTTGCATCACAGAGGAACCTGTTTATTCCTTCTTCAATCAATCACCATACATTTACTTTAACACTGAGCAGAAGCAGGCACACTTTTACCATCACTTTAATGATCCTGCCTGAATAGTCCAGATAGGTTAAAAAACCCCAAGGGAAACAACTCTTCTACCTCAGGATGCCATGCAGTTGTTGTGTTTGTTTTAGTTCATTTTTTCAATTAAAACTCTCTGTATTATGACTCTTCTAGAAGAAGGATGAGCAGATTAACATCACATCAAATTCTATTTCTTTGTATTCTGAGGATTTCAGGACTTGTGTAATCATCTTCATTAACAAAGAGGTCATCAAAGAAAAAAACAGTGTTTTAATTCTATGCATCTGGATTTAACTAACAGTTAAAAAAAATTTTTAACATACTAATATATGTTAAGGGCTGTGGGTTACACTAATAGCAATACTAGTGGTGATAAGGATGCTATTAGGATAAAGTTTATTGGTATAACAATGAAAAAACAGAACCTTAAATAATTTCAAGGTCCTTTTGTGTTGGCAGTTACAGAAAATAAGACAGCAATATATTAAGCAGATATAAAAATAGGAAACTGACAAACTAGAATGTTGAAACAGAAGTTTCCCAAATACAAACACACTAGAAAGCCCAGAGGCTGTAATTAAAGAAGCTCAGACGAAAGCCTTTAAATCTTTTATCACAAAATTTCTTTAGTATGTTCTAACGCAACAGTTATTCTGACACAATGGAACAAGTAGGCTGAGAAGATATGGCTTGTGTCCTCTTACAGAAACAGAAAGTCAGTGAGTGACCATAATTTAACAGATTTCAGAAAGCCTAGAAATTATTAGAAAAAAGACAGGTAAACTAAACCATAGGACTGTAACTGGCACAAATATATAACTACCGTTTATACATCAATTCTACACTTTCTAGAAGTCATAAAGTTACCTGACCAAGAGATATATTAACTTTCTGTTCTGAAGCCTCCTGAACTCTTTACTGTATCTCTCACATACACAGAGATGTATCATAAATGTTTCTGCATTATTTGAAGTGAAAAAATCTCCGATGTTATACAGGTATGACTATCCCAGAAGTTAAGAGAATGCTCAAAACACTGACTGGGCTGCCAGTGTCTGACAAGCAAAATCAGCACTGAAATGAGCTGGGTTCTCAACTCCTTTACAAACTGATAAAGATCTCTGGCTAAATTTGTATCAGATTGTCCAGTGGAGTAAGAACGAAGAGTCAGAGGTATTCCACCTTTCCTACAAAAGTCAGTAACACACCAACTTGTTTGTTTTCTAAGCAGGTAACACAAACATACAAAAACGACACTAGGCCTCATTCCCAGGCGAGGAGAAGAGCAGGTTGCTGACAGACTATGCTCCTCGGTGCCCTGTCCCCACCAGACCTGGCAGATCCCACCTTTCCATGAATCCCAAGGTCCTCCGGGAAGCTGCACTACAGGCCCAGAGCCAGGTTGGTGGGGAAGTCCTGCTGCAGGTCCGCCTGCCAGCGCGCCTGCTATGTCATTTACAGCGCACCCACACACCCTGCGATTAACTTCACTTCGCCTTTAATCAGTTTTAGAGGCTCTTACGTGCTCCTGGATGCGGCGCGGCCACCCCTGAACAAAGGGAGGCACGGAGGGAGGGGAATCCCTTCTCCTCCGCCGGGGTGCAGGTACGCGGCCCCCGACGCCGCCCGTTACCTCGGAGCAGCCCCTGCTCCCCTCCCTGCCTCCCTCGCTCCCCCGGCGAGGCGCGGGCCCGGTCTCCCCCAGCCCGAACGCGGCCTCCCCGCGGCCCCGCTCCGCTTCGCC
>VZRH01014904.1:1711234-1726293 GCA_013397555.1 Urocynchramus pylzowi | reverse complement strand
GGCGCCCGCCTCCCCGGGCGGGCCGGGACCGGGGCACGGCGAGGGAGGGGCCGCGCGGACCCCTCAGCGTCAGCACGCCCCGGGCTGGGGACTGCGGCCGCCCGCGCTGTCACAGAGTGACCAGGATACAGTTTGGAAAAGGTCTCTGAGGTCATCGAGTCCAACCGATGGCCCAACAGCACTTTGTCAACCAGACAAGGGCACCGAGCGCCACGTTCAGTCTTTCGTTAAACACCTCCAGAGACGGTGACTCCACCACCTCCCCGGGCTGCCTGTCCCAATGTCTAATCACCCTTTCTGTGAAGAAATTCTTTCTAATGTCCAACCTAAACTCCCCTGGCACAGCTCAGATCTTATCCCCCCGTCCTGTCGCTGGTTCCCCGGGAGAAGAGCCCGACCCGCCCTGGCTACAGCCTCCTGTCGGGAGCTGTTCAGAGCAGTGACGTTCTCCCTAAGCGTCCTTTTCTCCAGGCCAAACACCCCCAGCTCACTCGGGAGCTCCCATCACACTTCTCTGATGTGCTCCAGGTGCTTCACCCAGTTCTGTTGCCCTTCTCTGGACTCATTCCAGCACCTCAATGTCCTTCCTGGGCTGAGGGGCCCAGATCTGGACACAGCACTCAAGGTGCAGCCTCACCAGCAGCAATGCCACCCCTCGGGTGCTCTCATGGGGTCCCTCCTGCACAGTCACAGCGCTGCTCCTTGGCACCCTGTCCCCAACAGCCCATCACCCCTGTACCAATGGCTCCTGTGCCCTGTAGACATAGGGCAGTAACAGGGTACAAATAACTGAGGGAATATTTGATGGGGTTTACTTGCTTTTGTGACAAAAGTGGTGATGTCTTCTTATCTCAGGGGTGCTCCTGACAGCCAGCTGTGGCAGAGGTGGTGAGGGCAGGTCCAGTTGGTCTTTGGAGATTCAGCTCCCAGTTTAGGGTGGTTGGCTCTTTCTCGGCTCACCAGGGGGGTTCCCCCCTCTTTGGCCAGCTCTCCCCACCCTGCACTGGCTGCTGCAGGACTGTCCCAACACATACTTCTGTCCCTCACCACCACCTGCTTTCCTGTCCCTCACTGCCACCTGCTTTCCTGGTGAGGTGGGCTGCCCCAACATTCTACCAGGGCCTGGAGAGGGGAAAATAACAGTGTTTTGAAGTTACTTTTTTCCCATTCATGCATGAGTCACACATTAGTGTGTGTGATTCACGTTCCTATACATGTAAGTTTTGCCAGTTACTAAAGCAAAGCTCAAACTGACATCTTTTATGGCACTGGTCTTCCCCAGCAGCCCTCTGATACAGAAATCACATGGATCCATCACAAATATCCTCATGGGTATGTGAGGCCTTCCCTCAAATTCACAGGTTTCTAGGTCTAAAAATCAAGAAAAAAGTAAGGTAAGCTGGAGGTGTTGGGTTGCTGGCCGTACCAGAGCTATCCTGCTGAGAGGGTGGGTCCCTTCGGAAAGGATGTGACAGCAGGCGGTCTCCTTCCCTTAGGATTCAGAGGAATGTTGCACTGGGCAAGGAACACAAAACACCTCTGTTTAAGGTAAGGTTGTGTTAAAACAGGCTGAAGACAAGAATTTCAAAGTTAGGCAGTCTTTCCATCCTTAACTCACTGTGGTTTGAACCAAAAAACAAACAGTAATGTTTGTTGAACCCTGGTTTGTGGATCATGGTGGAATTTTTTTTTTCCAACTTGCCAGTTTGTTAAGCCTTTACTGTTACTAAAATATTTACTTTCTTCTGCACCTTTTTTAAAAAAACCAGCATTACTTAAAAAGGCTTCTGTGTGATAGTTATACATCTAAGATACTTATGAGCCTACCTGGAGTTCATTTTAATGCGTGGAATGTTTAAGGTAAGTATTTTCTGAAAGTTGATACCATATACTTACATTCAAAAATGTTTTCCATTAATAAACCTCTGGAAAGAAATAGGGATTTCTACTGACAAAAATCTTTCTTAATTATGTACAGTGGTTCAGCAAATAAATGAATGAATATTCACTCATGGTACTTCTGAATCCTGCGTGATTCATTCTGCTCAAATATACTTAAATCACTTCTCCTGCTACTTTTAATAATCTTTAGAACATAAGCCCTGAAAAAATCCTGACAAATGAAATAGGATGATTTTTATTTCATGCTGCTGCTGCATTGCAGACCTACTGCTCCTCTTCTGGTTCTGAGGCTCTGCTTTTCTCTTTCTATCCATATATACCTTTTCTCTCCAGATTCCTGCTAACTGTTTATCTCAGCCTTGTCTTGATGTTATACATATTTTCTCCCTGTTTACTTTGTACCAGAGAATTCTAATTGCCAATCCATCCTTCCTATTTTGGGGCCATATACTGAGACTTTTGGCCTTTTACGCATTTCTGACTTGCACGCAGCTACATATAACACGAAAGGGACTGTAGCAGATATATTTAAGAGAGTTCTACCTCTGCTTTTAAAGAACAACTGTGAAGCATGTGATAAGGTATTCTCTCCAGCAGTTATATCTGTAGCTGTCTCCTGTGCATGGCAGGTTGACCAAAGGAACTGCAGTGACAAAAACACAAAGAAAAACATCCTGTGAAAAGGCAGGTCAGAAAGGCCAGGAATGACATGGTGAGCAAAGCCAGGGAGGAAAACCTGTCAGGGAATCTTAGGTAATCAGCTGGTCATGCAATGACTGAATCATTGAGCCAGGCTGTGAAGTGAGGTAGACTGGCACCATAACATCTAAGAAAAAGGCTATAATATTGTATTCCCCTCTGTAATTAGCAAATTCTAGTTTGTGCATTAAGAAAGACAGGTGGTCAGCTGCTGATATTGCTCTATGAAAGACCTTCCCTGCTCCTTCCCAGCCTGCCCTTTAAATACCTGGTGCTGCTGTTTTCCAAGACTTAAAATGTGTCTGTAATTCACTTAGGACAGCTCCCAGGGCCTCACAGTAGCAATGTGACCCAAGTCACATTCAACTGTTTCATGTTTTATAACTACTATTTTTGTGTTGCTGGTGTGAAAATATAATTATTTTTACATCAGAAGACTGCAGGGAGCTATCAAAACCACGGAACTTTTGGAGTGTGCCTGCACCATGTTAGTTGCTTTAGACCTACCACAAAAAGTGGTAGAAAAATCTCTTAAACTTTCAAACATAAATGAATGAAATGAAATTAATTAGAGTGCTAAGCAGAAATATACTTTATTTTACAGACTCCAAGGAATCCTCACAGTGGTGTGCTGGGGGGAGGGAGGGAACAGGTGTCTGATCTGATTCTAGAAGAGCTGATGCAAACTCACACATCTCTCTAAAAATACAATGCCCAGTTTCTATGTATCACAATGGATCTGGGTGTTGCAAACCCTTCAGTGCCTTTGCAAAGTTCAGCTGGCTGGTGTTGCACTGGCCTGGGCTTGTGGTGACAATCCCATGGGATGCATTTAGAGGCACCCACAATTCTCCTGCCTGGCACCTTTCTCTCAGAAGAAGCAGCACAGCTAAAGGGTTGTCCCATAGAAGTGGAATACAGCATCCCAAATGAGTAACTTCGAATGCCTTTCATGTTTTAAAGTCTGAAACACCTTGCCAAAGACGTTGTGGAAGTTGAAAGTTGACTGGAATTCGTGGAAAAAAGAACCACATATTTATTTTATTAATGAGAACATCAGGGATGTCAAAGGAAGAATTAAAATGTTTTTATAAGAACATAATTTCTCAGTTCTTTGACATAAATCAGTCTCTGATTCATGGGCATTAGGGAAATCACTTTGTCTTCAAGGCATCTTGTTTAGGACCTTCAGAATTTCCAGCACTAGAAACTGCTGATACTCACTAACTCATGGGAGACAAATGTAGTCCTTGTCCATCCCTTATTACAACTTTGACATCTCTGTATCCAATAAATTAAAATTCTAGAGCCTTGCAACTGGACTAGAACCCGGATCATAGTACATTCACTTCTGAATGAACTATGTGCTCACCTTCATTCCCATGCCCAGAATACATCTTGTCTCCCCTCATTCTCTGGTATTCTCAGTATCCCACCTTCCTTGTAGCCTCTGCAGCTCTCAGTTCCCCCAGAGGAGGCAGATCAGTTGTTTTGTAGGACACCAGGTGCATGGAGCTCCTCCAGCACAAGTGGATTATTTAGATAATTCAGCTGCCAATGTCTGCAAGTGACAACTAAGTGTTAAAAAATTGAGATTTTTGTGTAATCTAGCAAAACCATGCATTTTCTCCAGGAGACAACAATGGCACATGCTTGACACAACGATGATGCTCCACATCCTCCCTCAGAAGCAAAGGGAACAAAATGATATTTCTTAGCAGGGCAAAATGATACATCTTCTTGCAATCTTCCTCTTAGAAATGCCTGAACTATTTTTTAATTGACACTTCCTGCACTTTTAAGGAAAATAATCAGGCTGAGGTAAATGCCTAGGATGGAAGAGTTGGGTGAAGGATGCTGGTTCATCATCTCCTTCAATGTGAAGACTAAAGATCATTAAATCAAACAAGCAGATGCCAAGGTCAAAACAAACAAAAGGAGGCACTTCTTCACACAGGGTATAGTTAAGCTGGTGAACTATTTGCTACAGGCCAAAAGTGACTGGACAGTTTCATGGAAGGAAAAAAAAAAACCCTAACACTGGGAAATACTGTTTATAAAACTAGCACCTCTGGTTGAGGAATTAGGTGAGCTGCAAATCCCCTCAGGCAAGTGCAAGCACTGCCCCTGCTCACTCCTTCTCATCCACTTCCCCCAGTGCCTTCCACAGGCTCCAGTCAGAGATGAGCTGCTGTGGTGGATGGGCTTTGTCCTTGCATGATTGGCCTGTTCCATGCAGAAGTTTAGCCTGGAGGGTTAAAATTTTGCCAAAGTACTCAGCTGAGATGGGAGGAACTGCCCTGCAATGGTAGGCAGAGCTGCTTGTTAACAGGACCAGTAGACACGGTGCTCACAGTACTAGATGAGTCTGTAGCACAGGAATTTTGCACTGACATAATCTTTAATTTTCCATAACAGGGGGAAAAAAAAAATCAGTGAGTTGTCTTTATGAGGGTACTAAGCTGATAGTGCATGTGTATTGTACCAGTCTGGTGAGTGGTGAGTCACTATGTTCCTAAGGAGTATGATAAATTGAATGGACTGTTCACAAGTTCAAGGGCAACATTTCCACCTTCAACACAAAAGATCCTTGAGTCAGTTAACTTTTTATTTCAATGCAATATTTGGCTTAAAGAAAATGATCTTCTGTAAGATAGTTCTGTGCTTCCAGGATTGCAAGGTAAGTGAGATGGAGCTACTGTTTTGTTTCTGACCTCTTTATTACAAATATACTTTATTTACACTTCCGTCTCTAAAATAAACCACACACCTCTAAATACACACACGGAGACACACATATATGTATTTATAGGTAATTGTATCCAATTTAGTAGTTTAATATCACAGAACATTGTTCTCAAATTATTGTTCTCATATATTCTTCCTTCTGTTTGCAAATATATTTTGTAATTTTAAATAACTTTTCCCTGCTCTAATTTCCCCCCCCCACAAAGCAGGAAACCAGAATTTCAGCAAAGCTTGCGCTCTTGGAATACCAAAAATAGTTTGCTCACAACAGTGGAAAGGGTGAAGGAAGTGAGAGGCCCTGCCAGTGGGCAAACAAAACGCCAGCCCCAACAGCACAGTGTCTTTACATAGCCAGTCCAACCTTTTTTTTCCCTATTTTTTTTTTTTAGTAAAATGCATACAGTATTTATAGAATTAAAAACATTTCTATATAAGGGAACAGCAAGAAGCTGGTTCTGGTGGAATTCCTACACTAGCAAAGCACCCCTTCCAAAGTGGCTGATAGCCCTGGGCAGAACTCTGGGCAGGATATTTGTGAGGGCATGTTGCTCTGCCAGCACCAAGAAAAGGGTGGAGAGAAAGACAAACAAGATGGATTAAAGAAGAAAGAGGAAAGAGAAAAAAAAAGAGGTATTTTTTAAAATATACCAACTGAAAGAAAAGGAAGGAAAGGAAAGGGTAAAGGACAAAGAAAAAGAAAATCAGAAAGAAGTAATTATCTCATCTTGATAATTCTCACATGGAATTATCTACTAAAGGAAGGGATCTCCTTACCTTTCCTATCACATCATCAATATTTTTTGGTGCCTGGTTTCTGTTGCTCTCAAGATGTTCTCTTCACCTCAGCCTCCAGATAAGCTGGTCCATGCAGCAAGGCAGTGATGAGCTGATGGAGGCAACTGGAGGGGGAAAAAGGAGAATGAAGTGCTAGGGAGCACTAGCTGTGAGAAGGAGACTGCTTTTTCCCAGCCTTGCCAGGCTGCCAGCATCAAAACAGAGCCACACACACACACACACACACACACGTGTGCACAAACACATGAATGCACACACACACACATCTTCAGTCTCTGTCCCCAGAGCTTCAGCCATCCTTCCTGAGAGGCCAGGACCATCAGCTTGCTTTGTGCTGCTCTGCACTTGCCTCTCAGCCTTGCTGCCCTCCTCACTGGCTGCAGCCACAAGGCCTGCCTGTTGGGCCCTGACAGCTTGGCTCCTGGGAAGAAGTATTCACACACGATGGCAGCTCGAGCGAAAAGTTGAAAAGGAATCAAAGCCATCTCTATTGAAATAAACATCTGCTCTGCGTTCAGTATCGTGGCAACAGGGCTCACAAAATGCACAGGCAGCCCTCCAAGGGCTCCTGGCACATCACAGCTATCAGTACCTGCTGAAAACAGGCTGATGGAGCGGTCACAGCACAGTGGGGAGCACAGACGGGGACACTCAGAAGAGAAAACTTTGGTCAAAGCTAGAAATAACTTCTTGGTTCCCTTGGAGGAATACAGCTCAGAAATCCACTGCCCCTGCAGTGATGCTGGCAGCTAGGAAGAAACGATGGCACCACGGTCCCTTCCATGTGGCTGAGGAGTGTGCTCATCAGCCCAGCCCACAGTTTCTTCCCAGTTGCCCCAATGCAGGCAGAGGAAGAAAGCAGTGGGATATGCCTGTGGAAAAGCATTTGTCCCTGGAAACCATTCAGGGAGATGTGTGTTTGATGGTTCTCAGTTTATATTCAGTTCCCTGAGGAGTGGTCAGAATAGGCAGAGACCCATTGCCTTTGCCTCTACCCACAAGTTCTGCCCGGACAACATTAAATGCAATCCTCTCTTTTTTGCTTTCCATTCCCATGTCCCTGCAGAGACAGCAATGTGACACAACGTTGAGCTAAGTCCAAAAGAGGCGGTGACAGTCACAGCCAGTGCATCCAAGTGCTGCATCTGTCATGTGTATCCTTTCTTTTAGTGATGGTGTCTTAGCAGGGGAAAGACCACAGCTTGGGTCATGGAGACTCACCTGAACCTCCAGCTGGAACTTAGTATTGATAGCAAGAGGTCTTTTTAATGAGTGAATTGTGTGTGGTTGGGGCAGGAATCAATGTGAAGAGACAGTCCAATAATACCACTTTACTGAGCTTCTTCGAGCAGAAATGCACATGAAATGCAGGAATCTGATATGTTCCTGGGAGAGGGAACAGAGGTATTTTTGTCTCCAGTCCAATTTACCCAAATTCCCCTCAGAGCACTAAGTGACAAACATGGCCTTCACTGAGAGCTTCAAAAGGAAATTGCTGTTTGCATAAAAAACATACTCAGTTGAGTTGGTTGTTAAAAGGGAGCTTGAACATGAGGAGAGAATGGAACAAATATCTTGGAAAAATGTCCAAAAGCCACCGGATTGTGGGAAATGAGACTCAACATCTGTGTCCCACTTGGGCTGTCACTCAAGAAAAGCAAGCACGCAGCTTTGTGTGAACTGCTAGATGTCACAGATGGTGGCTTTTGGGTGAAAAAAATCAGGAGATGCTCAAGATTTCAGCAAGGACAGTAAGGAGAAGGGGAGTAATCTGAGGCTTAGATGAAGGCTCGAGAACTTTGTCAGTTTTACAGCAAGACAGGGTAAAAGGATGACAGAGAGGAAAATGAAACACAGGGCTAGCAGAAAATCCTGCTAGGTTTTCATCTCTGTTTGAATATGTAAATACGGTGATCTGAAAATTTTCCTGGCTTCACAATTCTTGTTTCCAGGAAATGAACCCTCAAGCAATGCTGCAAACCAACCCAGCTGCCATCACAGCTGCGACTAGCCAGGGGGCAAATGGGGTGACAATAAGGTGACAGTTCTTAGTCCCAGACCTGCAGTCAGACTGGTACTGGCAGAGCCTGGTAGGAAAAATAAAACTCCAGGCAAGGGCCAGGGTTTCTCTGTGTGAATGGGTGAGATCAAGGCACCAGCATGGTGAGTGTGTGGATCTAAGTGCAGTGTGTTCAATGACAGCGGCTGCAGCAAGGAAGGGAAATTTCCACAACAAAGTCACTTTTCTGCCAGCTAAGAGCAACCAAAGAGCTGATGACTCATGAGTACACATCTCCCCTGGCTGCTTTTGGAGCTCTCCTCTATCTGGTCCAACTGCTACGTACACTTATCCCTTGTGCTGATGAGGAAGTCAGATGTAAACATGTGGATCAAGGCCAGCAAGGCTACTGGTGAGACTGTAAATGCCATGATGGTGACAATGTGACCTGTGTACTAGAAGGCTGCATCTATAAAACACACAATAGGTGGTTAATCCTTCATGTGTGCTAGTGCCTGGCCACCTTTGCACCCAGGAAAGTGGGTGTGTTTTTCATAGAAACATAAATAATCGTGAGACCTAGCTAAATACCACCCTCTGCTACCAGATGTTGAACAGCAGACTCAGCCCAGGAAACTGCCACTACAAAGGTAAAAGCAGGGGGAGGATATGAGTGAGAAAGGGATGAAGGGAAGAGGAAGCTTCACGGACCCTATTACCTGTCACTGCTAACGAGCTGCTGAATACTTGGGCCATTGGTTCCCCCTCGCTCAATGTGTGAATGAGGAACGATAGCAAAATAACCTACCAGAAAGTGCAAAAGGATCCATCCCCAGGAGATGGGTCAAGAGTGTGCTCCAGAGCCTGATCTTCCTGCTGTGTTTGACGAGGCTGCCAAGGGGCAAAACGTTTACTAGAGTGACTGAGATACTAATGGGAGTCAGGGGATAAATGGGAGAAGAGGGAAACAAAGAAGTCAGTGCAGCAGGGGAGAGATGACCTTTCACAAGGGGGAAGTGAGGAAAGCTTGTTTATGAGCTGCTGCCAGGAAGTCCTGTGACTAACCTTATTTCACACACCGATTTTATGGACTAAAGTTAAATTTGTAGGAGGCAGGATAAAATGCATAACCAAGCTGTGAAAAGGTGGGTTCACCCTTACTTTGGAAGGCTACAGTACTCTGAAAGCTCTCCTGCCGTGAGAGCATCCCACCAGAGCAAGGCTTTGCCTTTGCAGCAGAGAATGTTGCCTGGAGGCCTGGGAGCAGATTTTGTAACCCTAGGGAGGAAAAAAACCACAGCAAAGCTGTGTATTCTTGCAAAAAGAGCTGTTATTTTTGCAATTCAGAGAGAGCAAATTTGACATGCTGCAGTTTTGCACTATGCTGGTCTGATTGCTCCTGTGCAGTGCAACAGGGAATCTCTTCTCTTTCCATTTCCTCTCTCCTGCACCTGTCCTCTCCTCTTTGCACTCAAAGAAAAGTGATACTTTGTGTTTATACAGCTTCAGTGGCAACTTATGGATCATATGTAAAAAGTAGAGAAGGCACAGGAGTGTTCTCTAACAGAACTTTCCACTTTCAACACATACTGCAACATGGACAGAAGACTAGAGGTGATCTGGAAGTTTGTGCAAGTCAAAGAGGATGGATGTGAAGCACAGCATCACCATAAAATGCTTGTGCTCATGGCAGGGAAAGTTCAGGAGGATGCTGACAGACGTTTCAAAAACGTCAGGAGGAGAAGGAAGGCTCAAGGGCAACAATGCCAATGCAGAAAGATTGTAACAAAATAATGCTTGACTTGGTTAAACATCAACTCACAGATAAGGGGAATAAGCCAGCCTGCTGAAAGGGCTTGCACAAGCCAAAAGGATGAACTGTTTGGCTAGGCCATATAAGCACGTGTAGCAAAAGCAAGCAAACAAGTGAAGTGATTTTGCACAAACAGGCTAAATAAGAGGAAAAATGTTGCAGTGCCAGGAGGTACTAGCCTGGGCCAGAGGGTCCTGTGAGTGGAACAAGGGGCAAGTGGTGTCTCAGTTCTGTCACTGCTGCGTGCCCATGCTGCCTGCACCTGTGCATCTGACAAGGGGGTGCTGCCTGGCAGGTAAGCCAGCATCCTCAAATGTCCCTTCTGCCCCACATCCAGCCACCAAGGAGAGAAAACCCTGCAAAGTGCTCTTCCTCCTCTGCCAGCTCCTGAGGCAAGATGGGTCACAAATCTGCAAGTGTAAGGTCAGAAGGGCAAGCAACACACCCAGTCTGGCCCAAGGCGGTGCCAGTCTGCAGAGGTTTGTGCTTCAGCTGATTCCCAGAGCCCATGAACTGCTCAGAGGCAGCACCAAGCCTTGAGAAACAGGCCCAGCCACCAAATACTTGGCCTCATGCCCCTATGGATTAGGTAGGTCCCACCTGACCCGTTTATTATCCTACATGCCTTCTCTGGCATGTCTTCCAGTGATGCAGTTTGGTGATTTATGGCTGCTCAGAGGGATGTATTGCTGGCTGCTGGCTGGCTTGTCCCAGCCCAATGAGCAAATTTTGAACTTCCTGCTGTTGGCAAGTCATATTGCCACAGGGGTGGACAACCACCATGGCTATGTTTTGAGCTGCAGTGCTTTCCTTCCACTTCTCCCTGATGTGATGGGCAAAGGCAGTGGGAACCTGCTTTACTCCGATGTATGGCTGTGGAGGGAGCAGGGACACAGCCAGCAGCAGTGGGTGGCCCCTGGCAGAGATGCCCACCATGACATTGTCCTGCAGGAACTGCAGGGTTTGCACTTGCTGGAGTGCTGGGCTCCCTCATGCCAAGTCCCAGAGGCCCCTGTGCCCATATCCCTCCCACCCCTTCTGTTCCTGGCACAGGCAGAGTCACCAGGACCTCATCACATCCAGGTTCCACGGAGCTCCGGCAGCCTTGTTTGTGTAGCTGCATTCACCTCTTGGCTAATTACAGCTGGGGTAGATTGAAGCCTCTCCTGGTGCCTCCCCATCTGGCACAGCATGTTTTGTTGAGCAGGTAAGGCCCTGGCAGTGCATCCTGCTTCCCACCCACCTGCCTGTTCCCACCATGGCTCTGCACAGCCCTGACCATTCTGTGCTGGCACGTTGCAGCAGGGTCTGTGCAGAACCTCACCTGCAGCTGCAGTGCTTCCCCTGGATTTCCCCAAGGGTTTCTGCAGGTGGTTTCTGTAGGTGCTTTGCTGTGCTCCAGAGGTGCCTGTATAAATAGATCTCATTTAACCCATATGCTTTTGCTCTCAGGTCTAGCAACTTGCCTCCCTCCACCTGCCCATGCTGGTACTCCTGTGGCACACAAGTACCTGAATTTTGGAGCAATTTATTCCAGCTGGATATCATTGCTGTGGTTCTACATCCAAATGAAACAACTATGCTCTCACACACATATACAAATATTTGTGTGCATGGCCTGCAGACCTTTCTTTACATTACCATGATAAACACCCTGTTGTGTCCTACAGCACAGCTTCCTCGGCCTTTTGGTTTTGTCCCAGTTACTCCCTCAGCCTGGAATTTTTCCTCAGGAGGGACCTGAAGAGCAGGCCACAGCACAGAAAGACCCCATGTGGTTTCTCTGGAGTCCAACATAGGTGATCCTTTGCCCTGGACTGGATTTTGAGAGCTGCCTCCATGGCTGTCTGGTGCAGACCTGGCCTACATCTCCCTGCCAGGGACAGAGGTGACGCCCAGCTGGTCCTTGGCTCGGTGCATGCCCCTGGCACACACCAGTGGGAAAGGCTACAGCTTCCTTCCCTGCATGGATCCCTGAAACTCCCTGAGTGGGGGCCCTTGTGAGGAGCTCTATTCAACCTGCTCCTCTTTTCTCACACCAGTAAGATGGCAGGGATGAGGAGGTGGGTTGTCCCAGTTGCTGCCAAGGCAAGAGCTCAGCACCTCCCACCTGCCTCCAAGTTTATACTGTGTTTCCAGCGTGGTAAGGGAAAATAGAGCCTGGCAGCATGCCCATCCAGCAATCTGCAGGGTGGAGGAGGGTGAGGATCAGAGTCAAACTTACTGGGTCAGGTAAGGTGAAGATGGGAGCCTCACCCTCTGGGTCAGCCCCCATCCAGGAAGCCATTTCCACAAACACCTGCCCTTCTCACTACAAAGGCCACTCTGAGGAATAGTGACACATCCCTGCTAAGGTCCCATTCCCTGGAAGGCCACGCCACATTGGCCCTTGCTGCCTGAAAGTCTCCACTTTCCTCTGCTTTGGGGAATAAAGGAAAAGAGGAAAGGTGGGCAACAACTGATGTCCTTTCCCAGCAGTAACTCTCACCCCAGTGAGTGGGGAGAGGCAGCAAAACTGTGACGAGATCACTCAGAGGCAGAGAGCAGCTGGTGAAGCAAGGCCTCTCCCCAGTTATTTGGTAGAAATGTATCACATAACACCTGTGCCAGCACCCCCTTTGAAGCCGATCTGCTTGTATGAAACAAAAATGAGAGAAAATGACCAAGTCAACGAAGGTGTTTGAGCACAAAAAGGAAGCTCAAGTCAATTAGCTTCCCTCTGATGCCTGAAGTGGATGGGGACTGGGGGCGGAGGAGTGATAAAACAGCAGATTAGCTGACTTTCATGCATTTGCCAGTCTGGCCGGTTCCACGGGATTTCTGGCTGCTGACATCACAGCGCTCCTCCAGGAACCAGCCAACCTATGGTAGTTTTCAGGAAATGCCAAAGAGGTGGTCATTAGTGGTTTACTAATAGAATGTCAGCCTTCTCCAGTCATCTGAGGCTTTCAAGCAGGGCCTGGGCACTCCACTCTGCCCTCTGCCCTGAGGGACTCTTCTCATGTGCTTTACTACTTGAGGCTATCCTGGCAGAGCAGCCCGGAGTCCTTTCCTATTTATTTGGCCCGTTGAACATTTATTTGTTCCTCTTGATCTGGCAAGAGCATAAAGCATGTCTGTATTGTGTTGACAAATGGTTCCTCCAGGCACCAGCACTGGATGTCCACAATCCCATGGGAAGGCAGTGGTGCAGAGGTAACCTGCTGACCCTAGAGATGTGTAGCAGCCACCTGCTGCATGACCACAGCACCCATCTTCTGCTGCTGGGAGCCCTAAAGCAGAGTGTGGTGCATTGTCAAACAACCCAGACTGGCTTGTCACAGGTCACACGCTGCTTGCTCCTCCTTCCTAGAAAACACAGAGTCAGTTAAAGCAAAAAAATCAGATTTTGTGGAAGTATCAGAGAGTGGCTGCTCCCAAGGAGTAGGGGGTCAAAGGTGACTGCAAGTGCCCTCTCTGCAAAAGGGAACATGAGATTTACTGCTGACATTGGGTAACCATTGGGCAATACAGCCATGGGCAGGTCTCACCCACTGAATTTGCTGAAAAAAAAAAATTAAATTTCAGGATGTGGATGTGTAGGCAGCTCCTGGTAGGGTCACATCACTAGAGCCCAAACTGCTCCCTTCCCACCCTTGGGCTACATTTTACACCTCAGCCAAAGTCCCTTCTGGTCCCTCCAGGTGCTCCTCGGTGTTTGGGTCAAGGATTGTGCATCCACAGTGGAGAAGTAGGAAGAGCAGGACACACAACATCAGGAGGTTGGTGGGAGGCTGCAGTTCAGGGCCATTCCCAGATGGAAGCTCCCTGTGCTCTGAGATGCTCTTGGAGCTGTTAATCCCCCACGGGCAGACATCTCCCAGTTTATTCAAACAGCGGGAGGGATGTGCTCCCTCTGCTCACCCTCTAAGCCGGGCCTGAGCGTTGGTCCGAGTGACCCTGGAGCATGCACGCACTCCTCGGAGCACACCTGCATCCCCCCGAGCAGCCTGCACGGCCGTGAGCACACCGGCACGCCCAGCCCTGCCGTGCACTTGGGGGCCAGGGAACGTGCAGGGGTGGCCAGCGGGGACGAGGGGGTCCTGGATAAGGCCAGGAGGTGCAGAGAGCAGCCTGTGCTGAAGGTGATGGGCTGGGAAGGGGCGATCGCCCCGGACAGAAGCCGCTCGCGGGAGCCTCCTGCCACCCAGTGCCGGCTCCAGCCAGCGCCGCTCCCCGCGGCTCCCCCGCCGGGGCCAGCGGGGGCTCTGCAGCTTTGGGAACATCGGCTTAACAAAAGCAAAACCCAAATCAGCACTCCCACACCTTAGAAAAACGCCAGTAAAATCAAACAAGTCACCAAGACATACTCTTCTTCCAAAACCTCACAAAACCCGAACAAACCCACGGCCACAGAAGCGTCCCGAAGGTGTGCAGGACACGACCGAGGTCCCCGCGGATGACACCAGCTCTGTTTCCCCACACTGGCCGTGCCGTCTCGTCTCAGGGCTGATGACAGTGTCACCCCCAGGCCTGTGGCACTCGGGTCATTGGTCACCTTTGCACCAGTGTGACATTTCCCCTTGTCCAGAGCTGGTTTGATGGAAGNGGGGAAAGCGGCTCCGGGAGGAGCGGGGACAGGGCGAGGCTCAGGAGGGCGAGAGAGACCGGGAGCGGGAGAGAACGAGGCAAGCAGAAGAGGAAAGGGGTCCGTAGAGTCCCTGCTGCTGCCGCCGCAGCGCCGGGACCCTTTGTCCCTTTGTCCCTTTGTCCCTTTGTCCCTTTGTCCCTTTGTCCCTGAGGGGGAAGATGTGCTAATGTCCTTACAAACAATGCGATGGGTGAAGGTATGGATGTTAACAGCTTTGAAATGTGTCTTAATGTCTCTGCTGATTTTGGTCAGCAGGTTTGTTGCAGAGCCCAGACNCTTCCCCTCCGCTCCAGAGTAACTTCTGGACATTCCGGCCACTTTGGGCTGACTTGGTCAAGTCCCCAGCAGCGGCCCCACCCGGTACCTTCTCCTTCCCGGGATCCAGGCCGGCCCCCGACCGCCCGGGCCGGGCTTCCCCACCTGGAGCGGGCACCGAGCGGCGGAGCTCGGGCCGGGGAGCCCGCAGAGGAGGC
>VZRH01014904.1:1691725-1710168 GCA_013397555.1 Urocynchramus pylzowi | reverse complement strand
TTTTTTTTTTTTTACAGCATTCATTATTTCTGTGGTCAGTGCAAGGCATCATTATCCCAATTCCACAGTAGCTGTGTATGCCCTGGGAATTCTTTTCACATTACCTAATTTCTGAGCCATAAATCAACATTCTCTTTTAATTTACAAGTACTGTGAGACATTCTGAATGTCTGTGAGTCTTTTCTAATGTCTTTACTACTTAGTGAAAAATGTACTGTTTAGTGAAAAATTGTCTATGCTCACTTCAGTGTCATGGCATTGCAAGGTGGGATCACTGCTGCTGTTCACAGGAAGTGAATGTTTTTGAGGATTGCAGTTGTAGTAATTTTGGCTTCTTTTACAGAGCTATCAAACCTAGAATGCATGCCTGATGACACAGATTAAAGGCATTCTAGAGAGGGTTTCGTTCCAGTGAGATATGCCTGTTTAGAACATAAGTAATATATATATACATTAAAAAAGGAAGTTGACATCTAAGCCATGTGCTAGCAAGATGCTTTCAGGAAGGGAATCCCATCTTAAGTTTGGTAACATGGACAGAGAAGAACCTGCAGTGGATACAATAATCTTTGAAGTCAATTTTACCAAATTAGAATAAAAAAAAGCTTAGGAATGGTCTTTATCCGTGTGATTGTTGAATCAGTCTGGACTACATAAATAAATGTTACGTTAGTGCCAGAAATTGCTGTAATCTGTGTTTGGTGCAGCTTTGTCACCCTCTAGTGCTCATATCCAAGAAGTTGGTGAGCCTGCTGTAACTCAATAAATTTTTTGTTGTATGGACCAGTTCAGAGTTTTTTAAGGAAGAATAATTTGGAGAAGAGAAGCTGATTGCTGGCAAGTCATTTGCCAACATAGCACAAGAAATTTTTAACTGATGTGGGATCTAAACCATGAACTTCTGATTCCTAGGCCACAGTTTTAATCTCTGAACCAGTCTTTCATCATGATTTAACTTCTTGAACTGGGTTTCTGAAACTTGATACACTAAGTACTGAAGAAACAATGAGATTTGTTGTGGTAAAACTTCTTTTTGTGAAACAGCCAAGAAAGATGGGATTTCTTCTTTCTTTAATTTTATGTTTTATAGTAGTTTTGGTAACAGTTTTCCTTTGTTTCATTTAATTTAAGATGTTTGGTTCCCTTATTAATTATGTATTTATTACGATATTAGTTGCAGTGAACTTCATATTCTTCCTCAGCAAATAGAAAAATTGCAGTCATTTAGAAAATTAAGCATAAGAAGAAATAATCTCCATATGCTGCCAGATGCTAAGTTACTAGTCTTCATTTATTTGATGTAAGAAATGAGGAAAACTGTTTAAAAATAATGGATTATTTATTGTTGCTGTTGCTTCCCATCAGTCAGGAGGTGGTTTCCAGCTGGTTGGGTTGAGCACTGGGAAGCAGGTTTTGCAGTGGTTCTCCAAAGCAACTCTTAGAGAGGGGTCAGTACTGAGACATTTTTTCTGCAACCTGCTGGTGGTGACAAACCTTCAGTTTTATCAGCCTTTGCTTGCTTGTATCTTTGCTTCCAAAAGTAGCTGGGAGAGGTGAATGGCTTGAACAGTGTGTATATTGCTAGGAAAGTATTTGTAGGACAGGCCAGTTTTAATGGCAAGTAAGTGAATTAAAATCTGGGCAGGTGATAAAAATAAACCTTGCAACTTATACAGCAACATGAGCAGGGCAAAGTAAAGTGACCCCGTAGAGATCACTGTGCCAGCAGGAAACCCCAAATGAGCAAATTCCTGGAAAACATGCAAGAAAGGAGTTCTTGGGACACACCAGATGAAATACTGTCATACTGTAAAAGGAATCATTGTTTCCAAGAGCTAATTCTTTACGTTTGTGGGGTTTTTGTTTTTTTTTGTTGTTGTTGTTGTTATTGTTTTTTTTAATATTTCATACCTGATGGATGCTCATAGAGAAGGGAAACCACCAAGGATGAGAAGGCAATCAAAGGCACACTGCAAACACAGCATGCTCTTTCACACTCCAGTCAGATCTGGAGACATCTCTGTGTCTGGGCAGGTGACAACTGGAACCCACCCCAGGAGCAATTCTGTGGTTAATCCCCAGCCTGTGGTTACTCCCCAGCCCAGCCACAGTAGTGCATAAGTAAATGAGGTGATTTGGTAGGATGGGAGCCTTACAAAACTAATTGCAAATTAGTTTTGTAATTGTGTGTTACCAGGTTCGTTCCAGCAGGTTGTTTTGCCAGCAAAGGGTTTCAGACAAACTCATTTTTCTGCTCAAATAAAACAACAGCTTGTATTTTTTCCGAAGTCTGCTCATTAAATATAAAATTAGAAATCCATGGAAGAAAGTCTTAGAAAAAAACTGGGTCAGAGGGGGCCTCTGAAGGTCATTCTGTCCCTGCTCTGTTCAGAGCAGAGAAAGATGTGATTGCAAGGGGGTTCCTTTTGAGCAGGGAGAACTCACAGATCACAATGAGACCGGGGCCAAGGCTGTGCCCAGCCCTGGCAGCCTGCCTTTGTCACAGCTCTGAGGTGCAGCACCTGCTCCTGCAGGCCCTCACTGGGACACATTCCCTCTGCAAATCACTTGTCTGTAATTCTTGCATTTACAAAAATAAATGCTATTTCATCCTTCAAAACTTTCCTCCAAAGTGACAGAGGAAAACTTCAATAAAAATACAAAGGCCACATTCTCCTGTGCCTTCTAAAATAAAATGACTTCTGTAATATCTGAATTATTTACTATGAGCATGATGTTGTTTTCTTTCCAGGTGCTTTCCTAACCTACCCAGGGCTATTTTTCTCATGCTGCAGAAGCTCATGGCTGTAGCCACTCCCAGATGGCACACACCAAAAGGGGAACCCCAGGAGCTTCCCAAGGAATTGCTGAAAACCAAAAAAGCCCAGAGTTACCACAAATTTTACCTTCTCCTTGAGCCATGGGTGCTGGCAGCTCTGAATCTCTTGGGGCCTGGAGATGACTGTCACTGTCCCTCCTGCTGCCTGCTGCTGCTTTTGCACTGAGAGAGCAGTGAGATCTCAGAACTTGCCACTGGTGCCACGGTCCTGGGACACAAACAGGAGCAAATGCAAGGGACAGCACAGAGCTGTCCTTCTCTCTGCAGACTGCTGCATCCTGAAAAGCCAGATCATTTATTTTGTATTTCCTTTGGCTTTGTCCAGTTTGGGATTGCTGGCCCTGCAGTCATTCCCTCTCTGCTCTCAGATGTTTTCAGTGCCACTTGTGATTGCTTCAAAGGGGGCTCAGCCCTGTGCCGTGTGCTCTGCATTCCCTGTATTCTCATTCCCAACTGTTTTGCTTTTGCAACTTCTGCAGTTCTGCAGCAGAACTCTGCAAGTGCCATTTGGGTTCCTCTCCTCTCCTCTCCTCTCCTCTCCTCTCCAGGAAGGAAGGAAGGAAGGAAGGAAGGAAAGAACCTGACATTATAGCTTTGCTCAGGTTTCTTTTTGCTCATTGACCCCCTCATGTGTGGACAGGTACATGCCTGGTCCCAGCCCTGCAGCATGAAGCACATCAGGAGCCCTCAGCAGTGTCTGTCCTGCTGCAGTTCCTGGCACAAGGTGCTGCAGGCTCCAGCCTGTTTGTGTCTGTGGGACAGCCACCATCACTTCCTCCCCACTAACTGAGCTGTGCTCCCATTTCAACCCCTTGGTTTATTAAGTGGAAGCTACAGTAGAATTATGCCTCCCAGCAACAGCTTATTACTCTCTTAATACCCAGCCACACTCAATACCTGAGTCATGCCAGTCTTTATTTTCAGGAGCAACCACACTCCATGCACATGCATGATCAGTTTAGGGCTCTCTTATTTATGCCTCCAGGACAAAGACACTGAATGTGCCATCATGCTCACCACTTTGATGGGGTTTTTTAAAGCTTACAGAGCACACATGACCTGCTAATTGAATAGATTTTCATCAGTGCAGAAAATAAGAACCACCTCTCACCAGGCCCATCTACCCATTGGATTTCCACCTTCTATACCAAGCCAGTCTAATATTAGCAACACTTGGATCAAAGCCCTAAGAATTACTTTAATGGTGAACACATACATCCCTTCCCATCTCTCGAGTCTTAAACACAACTCAAAAAGTTATTTTCAAAGGAAAATATTTCAAACTTTTATTTTTAATGTGTTATTGAGCAGAGACAAGACCTAAACGTTTGAACTGGAAAAAGGGAAAGCCATGAATGAAAAAGAAAAGGCATTTTACAACAAAGAGCAAGAACATTGTGCCACATGGCTGTCACAGTACTGGGAATCAGTGTCTCTGGTGTGGGGTATCCACTTGCTGCTGAAAAGTGTGTCTCTGAACCACAGCCCCCTGACAAATCACCAGCAGTCTCTTTTTTGACTTCACTGAATCTTGGAAATGCTCTGGGTGAAGGACAAATAGTGGTGAGTTTTTACATGCCTCCTCTAAATGGTAATAGTAAGGTGAGGTGACATGGAATTTGTTTTTAAGGAAATAGTTTAAAATCTTTTAGGAACACATTTTGCAAAGGTATTTTTCTGTGAAACTCCACAGGAGCTGATTCAGTAAAACTGTGCCAAATCTGAAGCTTATAAAAGCAACCAGGAAAATGCTATTCCATATGTATGTGTGCTTCTACTCACCTGTGCATAAAAATCCTGTGCACAGGTATATAAAGGATGGTGTCTGTAAAATTTTTATGTAGATGGTTCTTTGAGCTGATCAAAGATCATAAAATTCAGCAGATTTCTATATGACACTTGGGAACAGCTGTACCTTCCTTATTCCTCCACCTCTTGAGCTGATACCTGGTGATTTAAAGGGCTCACTCCACCAAATGTGGCAGCTGCTCCTCTCTTACAACCAGGAATATTACCCCTGAATTGTCTCCACATTTATTGTTGTTTTCCAAGCCCTCATGAAAACAGTTATGTCCTACAAAAATAAACTCCTACTTTAGCATTCTTCAAAACTTGATTTATGATTACAGTATTACAAATTGATTACAAGGTTAACTTAATATAATATAAGAATATTTATATACATAGTGATGCAAGAATCACATTAATTTTTTCCAGAAAATGAAATTATTTTTTCATAATTCTTAATGATTTATCTTTCCAATGTCTCGCTAACATTCTTATTCTGTGTAAGATTGACAAACACATTATTTGATTTGAAGTAATATAGAAGAGAAAAGCCTTCCACCGATGTGATTCTTTATAAAGGCAGGAACACTCACATCAGGAAACCTGTCAATCTGAGCTCACATTGTTGTTAATTAACTGTGAAATGGGAGAAGCCTTTTGATACAGACAGGCAAATGACTCCAACATCTGTAAACCAACCCCACAGCAACCTGGAACAACTCTTAAGTGCTCACATTCCAGCACTTGGCAAGAAAAGACTGGACCAAGATTTTTAAAAAATTTGTTTGTTTGTTTATTTATTTATTTTTAGCTTGACATATCCTTACTCACTGCCTATACTGAAGAGGGCACCAGGGCATGCCTGCAGGAAGCAGCTCCCAAACAGCACCTTGGGCTGCTTCACTCCCTACAACTGGAAGTGCTGCCTGGGAAGATGCACAGAAATGCAATGCAGCTCACAGGCTCTGTGGGGCCAGCAGTTGTTTTCTTTGCAAATCATGTCCCTTCACTGCAGAAATTCAGTTGTGCACATGTTCCTCTCTTGACAAACACTGAATTTGGCAAACTGTTTCTTTTCGTCCAGATATGGTCTCACTGTGCTTTATGGCCCTTTGTTTTTTATTCCTGCTTCTGTGCCCTTAAGTTGCTTTTTCCCTGTCTTGTTGCCTTCAGCCACCACCCTGGGCCTGCCCCTGTCTCTTGCCTGCTTGCCAGAGCAAGCAGGTCACCAAGCAGGCATGAGGTGGGTGTCTCTGGTAGGTCACCAAGCTTTGCAGCACAGCTCTCCTGCACCCTGGGGAGGGCATCTCCTCTGCAGCAAGAGGCTGAGCTCCGCTCCCTCTCCTGGGTCTTCCCTCAGGGCAATGGGAGGGACTGAAGCAAAGGCAGCCCTGACTAGAGATGGTGCCCGTGTCAGTCTGTCTGTCAGACAGGCTCAGCTGGGCAGTGCCCTCAGGCAGGGCTCAGCCAACGCAAATCTCTGGTGACACAGCCACCAGCCTCCCAGGGGAACCCGTGCCGCCCACCAGCTGCGGACCAAGGTTGCTTTCTGACTCTCTGTGCCTCCAAAATGCAGTGCTATCAGTGGATATTCTTTCCTTTAAGCCCCTGGCAATGTATAGACACGTGCTGTGCTGTCCTTTGCTCACCTCTGTTCCAGAAGAGTCTCTCTGGATCTCCTTGTCCACTGCCTGGAAGCTGATCCAGCCCTCTCCTCACCTCTGCAGCTCGGCCTGAGACAGCAGGGCTGGAGCACACACGATATTTGAGACAGATTTATAGGGAGGCTCTGCTTTGTTTTCTGTTCCTCTCCTAACAATTCCTAACATTCCAGTTGCCTTTTAACCCAGAATAGCCTCTGGGAGTGGGAAATGGAAAGGCACAGTTCTCTTGGTTTCATGCAACAAGTTTCCAGGGAACATTTTCTGCAGGAGCCAGTCTTGCAGCCCACATATTGGTGGGAGAGAGGACTCCTAGGAAGGCTGGCTGCAAGAGGATGTGCCCAAGGGTCTGCTTCCCAAGCTAAGATGACATTTGGTATTTTCTTTACTTTTCATAGGATGTCTGGTTTGATGCTAAAAGCCACCTTTAATGAGCTTCACAGATGGGAGAGAATGCCAGTGCTCCCTCCAAATTTCTCTGTCGATTCTGGATGATTTTAGTGTCATATAACCAGTAGAAGAAGTGCATCAGGTTACTCCCCAGAATTTTGGGGCACTTGTTTTGCCAGACTAGCACAGGGCAGGGTCCCAGAATGGTGCCCTTGGAGGAGCAGGGTGGAAGGAGGGGCCTCAAGAATGACAGGTATGGTTTGGAGCAGACCCATCAGTCAACCCATCCTGGAACCAAAGCAGTAGCCAAGGGATGCCTCCCAGGGGCTGGCATTCTGTCCCACACTGAAGGGGGTTCCTGGAGCTGATGTTTGTCAGGTTGGCTGCAAAGCAGAGTCAGGCAGGGCAGGAACTCCTGGCCGAGCTCGAAGGTGCAGGGGAAGTGTCAGTGGAGCCTGCTGGCAGCAGCAGGAGTTGTTAGTTTTTAGGGTCCTTGGAGGCATTCAGACAGCCACAAACCACAGGCATGTATTAAACAGAAACCTGAGACCCAAAAGCATCTCAGGCACTGCAGCTCCTTCCCGCTGGAGCTGGGATAGGCTGAGCTACAAGGAGAGCTTTTTCCAGATATCAGCCCAGTAAAAAAGAGCCACAAGGGGCTGAGAAGAGACCAGAAAACCTGCAGACTGAAATGTGAGAGGTGGCTTAAACTGGGCTCCAGACAGCAAAGCAGCCAGGAGAAGGGAAACAGGCAGTGGCAGGTCAAATGGTACTTTATCAAGTATCTCATTTCCAGGCATCTCATACAATTTCTGAGCAAACCAGAGGCCTACCTCAGCACAGTGCTGGGTGAGAAGGGGGTGTAGGAAAGGGCTGCAAGCCCAAAGGATTTATCACATTTCCCATAGGACCAGACCAACAAACAGCACTCCCAGACAGCACCAGGCAATCCCAGTCCCTCCAACTCAGCTGTTACCCTGGGCAGGATGCCCCATTTTCAGGGCCAACCCTGCTCCAAAACAGCATTATCTTTGTCAGGAACCAGTGCTCTGCACCAGATTCAGAAGCTTTGTGCCCTGGAAAAGGGATATCCTCTTCCAGAGCTCAGCTAATGGGCCTTGATCTTCCATGTCCAAGACAGTCCTTTTTTTTCCCATTTCAAGTCTCATTTGCTGCTGCATTATTCCCACTGCTCATCTGGATCAGCTCTGGACACTTTTATAGGCAGCATAACATCAGGTGCTAACACGTGGAGACAAGAGGAACAGAAACACCAGATCTGGAGAATCTTCAAGACCTGAAGTTTAGGATTTAGTATTAAGCCATGTTCTAAAGCAGTTCCTTCCCATTTGTGTCAGGTTTTGTGCCAGCTCTTATGATTACACTGGAAGTCCCAAGATGTTTAATGGTGCAGTTAAAACCCCAGTTCCTGGAGGCAGGTCAGGAGATGAAAAATCTCAACTTTCCTGTATTAAAAAGTCAATTTGCAATGCTGTGGCTGTGCCATAAAGACCATGACTGAAGAGTAACTTAAAAGCTGGGGTATCAGATGCCAAAAAACCAAGAATCTCAGTGCCCCTGCCAGCATTTGGAGACTTTTGGCCCTACATCCCCTGTTTCTGCAGCACTTTGTTGCACTGCAGAAATGTCCTCAGCTTGCTGCAGAGGCACACAGGTTTGAGAAACATGAGCTTGGCCCTTCTCATAGGTCATGACTGAAGAAGACACCAGGCTGAAATCATTAACCCCTCTCTTGCTGGGCTCCAGGAGGAAGGTGTCAGGGTACAGGCTCCCCCCCTTATGCCATCAAATGATCAAATGGCACTGTCACTCCCCAGCTACCCCTCCCTGGAGGCTGAGGATGTCCCTTAACCTCACCATGGATTGAGGAGCTGCAGGACTGAAGATGGAATGTGGTGACTGGCAGAAATCTCAAGGGGAACCCACGACAGATTCCAAAGCAAAGCCAGGTACTGAGGAGAGAGGGAGTCTGCTTTATGTTGTCTGTGGTCTACCTCAGCTGCTCCAGGCACAGAACTTCTGTCATTCTTACCAGGAGTGTTCAGAAACCTCCTGGAGCCTACTGTATTACTGGCAGTGCAGGAACTGCATGCATTTTATCCTCCCACTGACTGTCATTGGAGAAATGAGGGGCTGCCAGAGCAAAGGTGTTTGGCAACCCACAGGACTTGGGGCATCCAGCATCCACTGCTCTGAAGACCCTTTTTAGCTTCATTTTTCCAGCCCAAAGGAGTTTGTGGTCTTCTCTGCCTGTCCCTGAGGCAGCCTTCTCCTCTGCTGAAATGGCTTTCCCCTCCCCACTGCCCTGTGCCCTCCAGGAGTGTCTGCTGTCAGAAGTCCCTTCTCAGCCTGCATTTTGCTGAGCATTTGCAGTGGTCTCTTTCATGACAGTTCTCTAAGCCCTATTAAAAGTCCTTTTTCAAACCCACACATGGAAAATTCCCAATCCTGACACCCCATTCTCAAACGCACCACAGCTGAATAAGTTGCCTTACCCATGAGACATGAGACAGGCTATTGCTGTAGATGGACAGCCCTAATTTGAATTTTTCAGACCTTCATGCAACTTCCTACTCCCTTCAGGGTCACACCACAGAGCACAGCTCTGCTGGGAGCACAACCACATAGTGCCACTAGTCAAGGCAGCAATATTTAACTCCAGCCCCTTCTGCACCTCCCTAAGTCAGCCTTGCCAAGGGGGAATCTGCAAGAGCTCATGGATTTCACAAGTCCTCTGGGCCTGCAGAGAGCATGCATCCTAAATTCAGATTTTCCCCCTTCCCTAGACCTGGCACAATGATTCATCTGTGCATTTGCTTAAAGGATTTCAGTGTCGACCAATCCGAGGTTTCTTTGTTGACCACAGTTAATTTTGGTATGCAGAAAATGCCTGGGTAAGGACAGGGATCTAAGCTGCATTTCCAGTGTCTGTGAGCTGCCTGCTGTATATTAACAACAGACTAAACAGCTCTCATCAGCTGAGGCTCAGTTTCCATCATGACAGTTTTGTAGTTACAACACTTCTGTGATATGAAAAATAACTTGTGAAAAACCTCACCTGAGGCAGGAATGAGCTGAAACATCTTTAGAGGTCTGGTCTATGGGTATGTGGGCTCCTGTGGGTTTCTTAGGCTGCATGGACTGAGGCTAGGGAAGAAAATATGGTCTGACATGCAACCAGCCTTGGCTGTAGGATACGTGGCATTGCTGAGGGTTTTCTCCCTGTAGGAAAGACTGAGGCCAAATATCTTTATTTGCATATTATTGGTGATGGAAGTTGCTTGTGTGCACTGAAAAGAGAGCACAGTCCAAACAACTACAGACTGATTTACTATTTTTTGCATAAGCTTATAAATTGTCCAGAGCTTGCTTCTTTTTTTTTTTTTTTCTGAGAAACTGCTGTCATTTGCAAAAAATGTGACTAATTCCACCTCAACACAAGAAAGATGCAAGGGAGGCAGATTCCTCAGGGATCTCAGTTCTTAGAGAAGAAAACAAGCTTTTAAGAGTTCACCAGCTCTACACCACAGGAAAAAACATACATTTGTTTATTTTGCTGATAGTGATGAAAAGGGGAAGGATCATTGGGAATGTGCCCTGCTTGGATATTGGCATCAAACAGTTGACAAGGGCTAGAGAAGGTGGAGAGACTGCAAGAGGAAGGGAAAAAGAGACAAAACCCTGCTGGAGCTGCAGAGGGTTTTTTTGCTCAAGGCACAAAGCTTGCCTCTGTTTTGTATCTGTGCTCCCTGATCACCTCCTCCCAGGCTAGGAAACCCTGGCAGCAGAAAGGAAGCTGGTGAGACAGAGGAACTTGGCACCCCTCCATGGCCATGAAATGCTGGAGGGTGCATCTGAGTGCACCAAGAACACCCTTGTTCCCAGGGTCTCCTCAGGCAGGGGATCCCCAGCCCTGCCCAGGTGTTTGGATGACCCTGCTTGCTGCAGCTTTTGCCTGCAAGCCCTGCTAAGCAACCCCAGTGGGGAAAAAAAGGAGCATTTTGGGCTGTGTTTCTACAGCAATCCAGAAACCAACAGGCCCAGGTACAGCTACAGCTGATTCTGGAGATGCCCTGGATTTTACAATGGATCTAACATTGCATTTAGAAGCACTTTGATCCATCCTGAAGGGAAAAGAGATTTCTGTGTTCTGCATACAAGATGTTCTGGTATTTAGATCAGCCCCACCAGTCTTCATTAAAATAGACACTTGTTGCAGAAAGTTGAAAACAGGATGATAACAGAATGCAGTCACAAACAGAATGAAAATGTAGCAATTTCCACCCAGCACCTAGCTTTAATGCAAGGTTCTATCTTCTAATTAGAGCCCCCAGTCACATATTCCTATGTATGGTTGTCTTTGTTTGAAAATAGGCTAGGTGGTATGGTATTTAGAAAAGTGCATTTTTATATTAATTTGTAATTACAAGCTGATTCCTTGCTGAGCTGCTCCCTTACTAGGCCCAGCCAGGAAGAAGTACTGAAAAGATCATGAATTGAGGTCTAACTGATATACTGGTGGGATAGGGCAGGATTTCACCAGGCAGCTGCAGAAAGCCCAGGAGGAGCCAAGCCAGAGTTTTTGCTCTGAGCTGTCCTGCTGCAGTCTGTGTTAGAAGTGAGCTCTGCACAGGCTTTGGTGTGCACGCAGACCACAGCTGCTGGCCACAAATCACCTCCTTTGATGAGCTTGATCCATCCTTGTGTCTGCTGTGAGGACCTTCCCCTCTTCATCTCCTGTGCAGCAGCTCCTCATTCCTGGGCAGGGCCAGTCCCTGCTGCAGCAGGGCTTGCAGTGTCCTGACAAAGGCAGAATCCAGCTCACAGCATCATGGCCCATGGCTTCTGCCCACCTGGGCTTGTCAGGACCACGTTCCACCAGTGTGACTGCTGCCACAGAGGGGTTTTCTGTGCTGGAGCCACCAGAGCCCAACCCCATCCTGGATCCATGTGCAGAAAACCCTTGCATAAGTCTCCAGGGCAGCACTTGCTCCATCTCCTCAGTTGTCTGGTGTATTTGCCTGGTTGCTGATTTATAGCTGGATAATTTCCTGCTCGTCTGGGCTACTAAGGATTTTGGCTACCTCAGGGCCAGGGGCAGATCCTCTGTTATCTCAGCTGTGGGTGTCCTGCTCTGCTCAGCCACACACACTGGCAATTTCCAACCACGGAAATCTGGCAGGAGGTGGAGCCAAGAAAGAGCCTGGAACTGCTAAAAACCAGTTCACAGTTATTCATGATTCCCAAAGAGGTCTCCATCAGAGACAGGTGGTGGAAGGGCTGTGGGAGGTTATTTCATTCCAGACTACACCACTTGATAGCTCACAATAAACTGCCAACAAAACCCTGCTTTTCCTTCAATGCCCTCATTTGGATAGCAGCCATCACCTATGAATAAAATCCTTACAGAAGGCAGCTTGAACCAGGAATGGGAAGTCTGAATTTCATTCCATTTTGATCACAAACATTTTCAGCTGTTAAGGTGAACTTTCCCCTTACTCTTGAGGAGAACCAGAAATGTTTTAATGAAAATGATGTGTTTGGTCAAGAAGCTCTCACTGCTGGGAATAAAGGAAATAAACATTTCTATATGGGTTATTTATTGCAAAGAAGTGTTCTGGCAAGATAGAGGCTATTTAGTCTTTTTTTCAGATTCTTTTGTATACATTAAATCAGGTCCCAGAATCATTCCACAATTTATGGGTTCCTTTCCACATCCTATCAGTCTCTGCAGGTGCCATTATAACAGGTCTCCCTTCCAAGAGCTGCTATTGTCTGCATCCATCTGTCCTCTCCTTCCCCACAGCCACTGGGAACTGTGAGCTGTAACTCCAGACACAGTGAAAGAAAATCTTTAAAAGGTTTTCAAAGAATAGTCAACAAATTATAGGAGTTAATGTGACCTGTTTGTCAGGGCTAAGAGAGGCCCAGCTCAGAGGTGCTGCAGCTTTTTGCAGCAGCAACAAATTTTATCCTGCCCAAACTTGGGTGAACATCTTGAGAAGCCCAGACATGACTGGTTTTTCTGCCCACAGCCATGTGAGTGTTGTCTTTTCCACAATCCAGCCCCAAACCTGCACTGCTGAGTGGTGACTGCACTGCCACACTGCAGTGAGGGGCTCCCCTGGAGCAGGGGGGGGACTGGGGGGCACCACTTAAGGTAGAAAGTGGGTGACACATCACATTTACAGCACCACAGCCACCTGTCCCTGTGGCTGCTGCTCCTCAGGGTCACTTGTACCTGATGCTGATGGATGAGGAGCACATTCAGCTCCTGTCTCTCACAGCAGGTAAAGTGACACCTGAGGGGAGTCCATCCTTCATCCTGCCAGCAGCAGATCTGGACAATGCCATTACACAGATGAGCAGGTAAGAGGGCACCTGCAGAACATATTTTGGGCCAGAGACTTTAATTTCAGACTGGTTTTTGTTCTGCATTTCTTTAAGCCCTGCAAAAGCTCTGATGACTCTTTCCCGGCCTACTAGCACTTGTATTTTTTTTAAAGACATTAAAATAGATCTGACCATAAGCCCAGATGTACAGACAACAGGAACTTTGCATGTGTCAGGGTTTCAGGAATAGATCTAATTTTTGTGTCATTTTAAACCATATTTAAACAAAGATGTTTCTGAATATCAACTGGTCAATGAAAGCTCTTTGGTTCAGTCTTGCTGAGTCAGATTAATCATCTTTACTAAGCTATAGAAAGGCCTGATAAGTCTTTTCTGGTGCCCCTCCCCCTCAATTTTTTTTTTTAACTCAGCATTCCCAGAAATTGCTGGTTGCTTTTTAAAACAACTGACAAATCAAAACCCACACAATACAAGAGCACTAAAAGACAGTTCCATGTGTTACTTTGCTCAATTTGCTTAAATCACATTAGCACTGTCAATGAATCCAACTCCCTGCCCTAAAAAGTTACAACATCTCAGCCTTTGTGTTGTTCACTTGAGTTTTTTCTGCAATATGGACTCCACCTCGAAACTGATTGTGCCCAGTGCTGCCCTTTGCTGGAGTTCCTGCTGCCTTAGCACTGGATGGCTTAGCAAGTGTGTGTTAAATGTTATCATAAGAGCTGAATTGTAAAGTGGTGAAATCATCTGGAAGTGCAACAGGCCTTAGAGGCACAGCACAGCTCATGTTCATTAGAGCAAGCTCAGTCACAAATATCCTCTTGATATTTGCCAAGAAAATCTGTTATTTTCCAGCAAACACAAAAAGCTGGAAGCAAAGGGTATTTTTCATCGTTAGCTCCTGTCCTTTTTGTTGCATGTTCTCTGTTCCAACCAGGCAGTGCAAAGTGAAAACTCCACAGAAGAATTAAAGCAAATGGGTTGAAAATATTTGTTCAGGCTTTTAAAACAGAAATACCCAATAAGGGCAGAGACCTCTTAGCTTCTGCAGAGGTCCAGGGCATTGGAGACAGCAGGAGGGGTCCACTGGGTGCTGCAGTGCTTGAGTGACCTGTTTCTCCCCAGGCTTCCCCTACCACTCTTGTCCCAGAGCCACAGTCACCAGTCAGCTTTGCTGCTCAGTCTCATCTTGCTCAGAAGTGCAATTCACTGTCCAGACAGGGCAAATAAAGCCCCTTGTGTGCAGCCAAATAATTTGTAATTTCTTTTCAAATAATTTTCTATCTTCAGCTGCCACTGTGTGCTATATTGGCAAATGCAATGCATTCGTTCACGATATCCTGATAAACATGTCAGCAGATTTGGGAAAGCAAATTTGTTTTTTCTCTTCCAAAGCCAACCAATGCATGCCTGTGTTTTCCTTTTGACACAGAAGTGTGGTTTGCTGGGGTTTACAAACAGTTACTGAGCAGGATTTCGGTCCCCATTCAAATTCTGTCTATTTTTGGATCTAGAATTTCACGGTAACATTTGGTCAGCTTTGAGTGTCTGATTTTAGCTAAGAAATTCCTTATGCTGTCAATTACAAACTTTATTTCTCGTGTGTACCCACCAAACCAACACGTTTTACGTTACTCACATTGTATAATTTACCGTGTATCAAAGTCTTAAGTTCTACAATGTATCACTAACAGGTTACACAAATCTGCCTTTATATCTACATCTGATCTACTACAGCTAATTCAGAATAAAGCCTGCAGCTCTCTGTGTCACACTGCTTGCAGACTGAGAACTGTTCTCCTGCCCTCCTGTGCTGGAGCTGTCTCCAGTGCTGTGAGAGCAAGAAAAGGTCTCTCCCCAGTTGTGTCCTGGGGGTGACCATCCAGCAGCCCTGCTCCTGCTGCCTTGCACCAGCCCAAATCAGATCAGAATCCCACGCTGCCAGTGTAACACCCAGACAGACATCTTCTGCTCTGCTCTGTAATACCATGCACCCAAGGGACTAATTAGGCATTGTTTGGACACTAATTGCTTGGCAGCCCTGTTTGCCTTCAGATACCTTGTTACAGCAGTTGCTTGGGTTTATTTGTTTCATCTAATCCACGGGAGGCAGCTGGGCAGCCGCCAGGTCTGCCCCGAGGTGTTTCACTGCCCCACTGTAGCATCGGGGGCAGAAAATAATGCCCGAGCTGCAGGTCTCTGCGTACAAAGCATTTCTCCTGGCTTGCCAAAGGCATTTGGGATCCATGGAGCTACAGTTTATGGCATGGAAGTGCTAGGCAGGGCTGGGTCCCTTGTCTCGGGAAGGTGACGTTGTTCAGGTGGGGCTGCAGAGCCACCCTCAGAGCCCACGGGCTGCAGCCAGAGCACAGAGCCCTGAAAGAGCCCAGCCTGCATGGACAGCAAGGAAACTCTGCATGAGTGGAGGTGCACACTATTAACTGCATCATTAGTGTGGAAACTTTGCTTAAAGCCAGCAAGTCTTCCTCCAAACCAGAAGACTGGAAAGGCTGAAAAGCCCAGTTCCTGTGGGAGGGAAACTGTAACCTTTCTAACTCCGCTGTTATCTGTGCGAACTGTACCATGCAAAGCTTTGTTTTCCCAACACGTGGATCATCGTGTTTGAGGTTTCAGGGGGCAGAGCAATTTGGGCTTTCTGCTCTGCCCTGTGAGCAGGCTCACTGCAGTGCTCCAGACAGTGTGTTCCTGCTGAAGTCTGTGTCTCAAGCTTACTAAGGATGGCTTCCCATTAAACCCAGGATCCAATCACTTGGGATCAGACAGGGGCTTCTGGGCAAGACCAAACAAAGACCACTGCTTAAATTGTAGAATAGCAGCTCCTCCAGGGAAGCAGCTCCATCTAGGTCAGCATCTTGAAGATTTTGGCTGTGCCATGTGTGTCTCTATTAAATGTATAAGTTTAGATCCACTTAGCATTTTTCTGCTACTGCAAACTACAGAATAAATCTTAGCTGCCATGTGCTGCAGAAGCCAAACAGGAAAGGGTAAATTTCCTGTGGCAATTACTTCTAATCAGAGATTTATGCCAGCATCCTCGAGAATTATCTGAAATAATATTTTGAGGGACTTTAATGATCAGAACTGAGTTGCTCAGAATATTTTCCTCAGGGAAATCAGAGTGTTTCATAGCAACAGACCTACCACCATTAATGCCCCAAGCTTACTGACCCCCTGCTCCTCCCAGACCTGCATCTGCCATCCACCAACATTCACCTGCTGGAGAAAGGTACACTGGGTCAGGCCTTGGAAGCAAATTGCTGGAACTGAACAGGTTTAAGGAATTCAGGATAATAAATAAAAAAATCACAGAGGCTGTATTTTATGCTGGATCAGGGACAGTTGAAACTTGTTTATAATATACACTACCAATTTCCAAATAAATAATAATTGTTAGTGGATTTGTCACTTTCTTGGCTAAAGTGAATAATTGGGCAAAGTCCAAATATTGATCCAGAACATTATTTGCTTCTATTGAACATACAAAAAACCAGTGTTTTGTTGGGAGGCCATGACTGAACTATACTGTTATTTTTCTTTCAAAATCTTTTTCCCCGGACTTGGCTGGCATTTGTTTTCAAAAAGGAAGCTAAAGTGATTATTCTAAACAATAGACTTATTAAACATCATCTTAGTATAGTAGTTTGAGATTCAAATTTTGTTGCTGAACTTTCTGGCCAAGCCAGGCTTACTATTCTTGAACAAAACTGTCATTTCTAGGTTTTGCTTTTTTTCCACTCGTGAATATGAAATTCTTCCACTTATCTGCACAGGAAAATACAGGCTTCTCCTTAGTTGGTAAAAATGTCTTTTCTGTGTATCTTGATATTTTCCAATTCTGCCATCAGGAAAGACAGAATCATAAAATGGTTTATGTTGGAAGAGACCTTAAAGCTCCTCTAGCTGCAGTGCCCCTTCCATGGGTGGGAACAACTTCCACCATCCCAGGCTGCTCCAAGTTCTGTCCAGCCTGGCCTTGGACACTTTCAGGGATGGATGTGGATGGAGCCACAGCTCCTCTGGTGAGCTGGTAGACCCTGCTGCAAGGACAGAGCTCAGCTGGCAGCTGACACCCAGAGCAGTTTATCTGGTTAAGATTATACAAACACAGCTCTGCTCTGGAACTAGGTTTAGATGTTTCCAAGCCCAAGCCAGGCCTCCAGCAGATATTCCTCATGATTTTTTCTTTTTATACATATGAGATTTCTTAGAATAAAGTCTCATCAAAGAGTTGTTAATGAAACCTCTGAGCCATAACATCCCAAAAACTGCAGGAAATGCTGGAATGGTAAGCAATAACTATTTTCATAAAAACTGGCTGTGTGTTGTGTTCTCCCTCTGTCATTGACGACACCCCTCACCTACAAGGTCTCTTAACAGCCTCTGTGATACTTTGTTGTTTGACAAGTGCAGCCAAAGATCTGCAAGCAAAGGCAAAATCTGAGGAGCAAGTGCCGGGGCTATCCCAGCCCCAGCAGCAGGGCTGGGTGCCTGTTCCTGCTAGGGTGAATAAATACAGGGGCATAACACAAAACATCAACAGCCTGGAAAGGAGCAGAGAACTGAGGGAGGAACTAGGAAAAGAAAGTCAATACTAGCCTGTTCTGCTTTATAATGAAGTGTCTGGGGATGCAAACGAGGAGCAGGTTCTGGAACTGAGAGCCACAGGTACTGCTTCAGTAACAGCCAGCTCTTTGTAGCTCCTCCTGCTCTGTGCTGTGGCTGCCTGCAATGAGAGACAGAGTGGGGAGCTCAGCTAAGGACTCTTGTTGAGCTCTGGAGTTCTCCCACCTGGAGCCAGAGCTCCCTGCAAAGCTGGGGAGGCTGAGGAACTGCTGATGAAAAGAGCTGGCTGAAGGACTCTGTCCTGCACCTCACCTGGAGAGCACACTGGGTGGGTCAGAAATGTCCTGCAGGTCTCTGTGCTGCCTTGGCTCTGATGCAAAGCACCTCTCCTGGCTTGCAAATGGCATCTGGGAGAGGTTCAGCTCTATATAGAAGATGAAAGAACTGCTTTCAAAGAGGAAATGTGCAAATTAGAGCTGTAACTGGATTAGGCTGTGAGCACAACTTGGGTTTGGATTATTTATGTCCCATGTGCTTAGTCTTGATCATACTCATTACAGCAAGTACAGCCCAGGATTGATTAAACTTGGAGTCAGGGCAGATGAACAACAGCCTCTGGGCAGTGGGGTCTTGTGGCTGCTGTGAGCAGGTTGGAGGGAGGTGGCAGTGGCTGTGGCTTTGGGCTTGCTTCTGAATCACACATGCTATTTCAGGATGATCACAGAGCAAAAAGACACAAAGAAGTCACACCTTTTTTTTTTTTTTTTTTTTTTTTTTTTTTTTTTTTTTTTTTTTTTTTTTTTTTT
>VZRH01014904.1:1662415-1691625 GCA_013397555.1 Urocynchramus pylzowi | reverse complement strand
TTTTTTTTTTTTTTTGTTTTTGTTATTTTTAATGCATCCTTACCTGATATGTTGTGCTGCCTCTTAGTGTCTCTTCCTTGCTCCGAATGGAAGATCCACAGAGATTCCCAGAGCCTTTGCCTGTAAAAAGATTGTTGCTTTTGCCTGGCACTGTTACACAGGAAACAGATGAACATTGCTCTGACCTGCAGGTGCCTGACATGCCAAGCCCAGCCACAGATACCTGTCCCTTCTTCCTCCAGAGCAGCTGCTGGGTGCATCTCTGCTGACGAGGGTGATGGAAGAACAGCTGATCTCATTTGGAGCCTGTCCCTAGAGCTGCTCTAAGCACCAAGGGAAAATAACCAGTGGGTTTGACCCATCCTGACTGAGGTGAACTCCTGTTAGGGGAGCTGAAATGTTTATGGGCATATGCCCTTTATTTATCCAGATGAAAATACTTGGACACATCTGGAAGCTTCTTGACATACTGCAGATCTGTGGATTTACAGCAAGTAACTGTGTGCAGCCCCCAGCAAATGCAAGTGAAAACTCATGATGGTGCTTTGCTTGGCTGCTGATTTGAACACACACAGCTTGCCACCAAGCCCTTCCATGGCTGCATTGCCACCATCAGCACTTTGGTTTCTGTTTGGGCAGGAGCCTGTGGGGAGGTCAGTGAGCCCTGCTGTGAGCTCACCACCTCCCAGGGCACTACTTTAAATAAAGTGAGATTTGGAGATTTTTAAATAAAGTGAGATTTGCCCACTGCTTTAAATAAAGTGAGATTTGGATTGGGGAGATCATTTCATTTTGTGGGGAAGCACATTTTGCACAATAAACAAAGAAGAGAGAGAATAGGTTTAGACTTAAGTGAAGAAATGGAAACTATAGATTACTATTCTGCTGTCTGTCTGCTTGAAATGAGAGACTTTGGGGTTTTTTTACATAGCAGATGTAAATGTAGGCTCCTGAGTCTGTATTTCAAGTTCTGGGAGTACCCAATACCCAGAATGTCCCAATGATGTAAGACAGGATGTTTCTGGGATGAGGAGAGGACCAAGGTGCTCAGTCTTTTTTTATGAACAAACTAACTATAGAAGAGAATTCTAACTTTTGGCTTGCTAATTTTTGTAGCTAGAGTCTGGAAGCAGCTTCCTTTTCTGAGCTGACCTTGGAAAATGTGTTAGGAGTGTTTTCTGCTTTCCATATCAGGAAATGTTATTTGCATCTTAGACTCTTTTTTTTTTTTTTCCCTTTTTAAAAAGAGCAGAAAAAAGCCTTTTCATGTGGCGACAAACTGCAAACTAAGAACTTTTTTTTCCTATTTTAAAACTAACCAAAAATTTTTATAACTGAACCTTCTTTTTCATGGTGGAGACACTGTGTCCTACTGGTTCTGTGTTAACTGCTATAATTTGGTTAATTTAAGTCTGTGTTATGCATAACACTAATATGCTCTTTGTGCCCTGGCCATTGCACATACCAGGACTGAAAATGTTAAAATACTTCTGCATTTTTTCAGGACTGGTCCCTCAGTGCTCTGGAAAGGTATCTCAGGGATCAGTGGAAACAAGCTGGCTGGCAGAGAAGCCAGTGCCTTTGGACTGGCACTTGGAATTTGGAGCCTGACCTGCCACATCAGCAATGGCAAGTCTGAGAGGAAAAGCTGTGCTGGGGAGGAAGAGCAGTGACAGGAGGGTGTTGCTGGGGCTGAAGCTCAGGGTGATGGCTCTCAGGGATGGCTGTGAGACACAGCTGAATATACCTTGGGCTGTATCCAGAGCACCTTCAGGGGATCAGGGCTGAGCCTGCCTGGCACTGACCTGACAGCGTTGCCGTGGATATCCCCGTGTGGGGATGAGGAATCCCCACAAGGAATCCCCACAAGGAATCCCATCAAGAGCTCCCTGTGCCACATCCCAGCCCTGATGCTCCACTGGGTGCTGGGCTAAAGTGGGAGCCATACCCTGGCTACCTTCTCCTGGTCCCACAAATGCCACTGTGAGGCCTGGGCTGGCTCCAAGGCCAACCAGCCAGCAGAGAGCTGTCTTGTGTTCCTGGGGGCACCATCATCCATCCCATGTGCTGCTTCAGAAAACCCAGTTTTAAGAAGCTGGATTCAATAAAGAATAATATTAGCAAAATCTGAGATAGTCACCAGTTCCTGACATGTGCTCTATCTTTGCCAAGACAGGGCAGATCCTGCAAAGAATGTCACCACAAACTAATATGTTTTAATAGAGAGACTTTTCAAATAATGGGTGGGGTGGTCTCATTTAATAGAGAGACTTTTCAGTGGGGTGGAGAAGCAGCTGAGGGCTGCATGGCAAAAGCACAGGGCAACATTGACAGGGGTGCTGCATCATTTTGCAAGGGGACATGAACTTTTTTCTCCTGCTTGTATAATTTCATCCCAGAGTTGCTGTGTCACTATCACATAGGTTTTGGTCACCAGGCCCTAGGAACTCTGAATATGAAGAAAAATTCAGCTGACAACCATCTTGTTGCTAGAAGAAATACTCTCTCTCTAGAAGACTAGCACTACCAACCTCTCTGTGATGACCTGGCTCCTAAGAAGTCCTTTAGAGAAAAATCTGTCAGCAGTGCTGCAGAGTTCAGACAAGCACAGGAGATCTTCCTTGCTCTTTGAGGCATATGAACAAAAGTCTCATTAATGTTAATAGTAATGAATTATTCAAGACTTACTGCTATTTAAAGCCAAATAGATGGCATCACTCACATCTGGGAATTCTACATGTGGCTATATTCCAAGCAAAAATAAAAGATATGGGATGATATCTGTTGGAAGACAGACATGTGGGCTCTACATCCTCATTGAGCATCTCCTGCATTTGGCCTGTCACTGCTGATTGTACTGCAGCATATTTTGTAGCAGGTGAACAACCACTCTTTCTGTTGCTATTAACGTGATGGAAAAATTTACCTTCTTTCTATCTTAATGATTATTTAGCTCCATTACTAGCTATTTGTGCCTTAATTTCAATGTTACCATTTTAGGTCAGTTTTGAAAGTGCTTGTTGTTAAAAATGCATCCTCATGTAGGCAGACTGTGATGGAGCCACCCTCCTTTCTCCTCCTGGATGGACAGACTGCTCAGCTCCATGCTCTCAAGCTCAAGGTGTGTTTTTAGATTGCAAGCAATTTTTGTGACTCTCTCCTGAGCTTCTTCAAAGCATTGAGCATCCTGGAATATATTTGCATCAGAATGGAAGGTGCTGAGCTTTGTTTGCCTGTTTTTCCCTCTTCCACTCCCTAGGCCAGTAAAGCCAACTTCTGCTTCATATGCAGAAGTACCAGTCCTGCATGGATCTCAGGTTCAAGTTTCCATGAATTATTTGTGTGAGAAAAGCTGCCTGTCAGTTGTATGCCTAGCAGGGAACCATTTTGTTTTCTAAGGAGTTTCCACTGAAAAAGGGGAAGGGTGTTTTAAAGCAGGACCTGAGGCTGACAGTGAGGTTTCAAGCTGTGCCAGCACAAGGTCTGAGTTTGCATTAGTCTAGACAGTGGCCACCACATCTTGCAAGGGTGGCTGGGAAGTACCAGTGCCCTCAAACCAGAGCAACTCACCAGCAGTCAACAATGTGACTGGGTTTTGGTTGGCTTTTTTTTCTTTTTTTTTTCGGTCCCATTATCCAAAAAAAAAAAAAAATTTGGAACAATGAAAATTACCCAAGTCTAACAAATCACCTGCCTTGAGCATAATTTGTCAGTTCCTCTGACATTTTCCTGCTTTGCTGATAATTTGTTCTAGCCATGTATGTGATGGATGGTCAGGGATGGGGGGAGCTCAGCTGCTCCAGTCTCAGCCCACCTGATGGCCATGAACAGGGAGCAATTGCCCCAGGCTGCGTGGGGCTGCTGTGACATTCCCGAATTTCAGGAATTAGAAATGCTGATGGAGTGGTTTGTCAGTCTCCCTGTACTGCTTTTTTGCATTGCTGCCTAGGACAGGCAGATGTAGAGGGTGAACTACAGACAGTTCTGGGTGTATCCAACAGCCCATATTTTTGAGGGAAAGTGAAACTAGACAAGAGGTTGATAAGTTTGCAAAAAAGGGGCTCCACTTAGACAATTAAAAAAAAAATTTAGCTACTTAACAACATATTTTAAAACTTTCCATCTTATTAGTGAGAAGATGACTGCACTGGCATCTGCAAGATTAGTTAATGCTGATCTTCCATTACTTTTGAATCTCATTTCATTTTACTTTTAATCAAAAATCCATGAAAACTACTTGCAGAGGTAGTATGGTACCTTTCCTATAGCCTTTTCACAGTAATCTCCATTTTTGAGGATACTTCATTTTGGTTTTAGGATGAACTCTAGCACGATAGCATTTCTTCCTTTGCACTGTTGAGGTTACGGAGATGAAACTTCAGGAATTCAGCAGTCTAATTTCAACCCTTGTCAGACCTGTTCATGGAGTAAATTAGGAGATTTTTCTTCAGAGAAAGTCTTTGTAGGGGCAGGAAGCTGTGAGTGTGCAGTGATGGGCAGAGCTGCGAGTGACTGTAAATTCAAAGCTCACATTCATCTTGCTGCACAGTGATGATTTTTTCCCCCCCACTTGCAGAAATTGAATTAATTTTTGAATACAAGCTGGATTTGTGGAAAAAACCCTAAATGTCTGGCTGAATTTACAGCAGCAGAGCAGAATTAGGAAGGTTGCAAAGTTTGAAGTGTAGGCAATGGAACCTTGTACCTCCATCTCTCTCTGCCTTAAACCTTTTTTCTAAGTGAAGAGGAAAGTGTACAAAGACTTCTGCAAGGTAAAAATCTGTGTGATTCCAAAAATCTGGTAAGAATAGGAAGAACTGGAACACGTTCATGACAGTAAGCTAAACCAAGACAGAAAGTTTGTATTGCAAATAGCACTTCTTATAATGCACCTTTTTTTTTTTTTTTTTTTAATTCAACAGCATGACACAGGTCTCAGAAGCACCTTTGATGGTTTCTGGTTGTTTCCAGTGATACAAGTGGATCTAGCAGCCACCAAAGGCTGTATTTTCTTTATCTCCTGGAGCACAACAACCTCCTTGATGGGAAATGCTCTTTACAGTAGACTGTATTCCAGCAAACAAGACTTATGACATGTCCATAAAAGAAACACAAAAGAAGCTGGATGATGTTGTGATATATACTGGAAATGTTTCCCTGGTGTAAATTGGTGCTGGTTCACTGCTTCAAGCAAAGTCCTTTTCTTTTACAATAGACAAATATAGAATTGCTTGTACTTCTATAATACTAAGAGCCTCCAGGCCCAATGATGTGGTTAAATTTTGCCCAGCCAGCACTGAAACTCATCTTAAAAATAAAAAATGCCACACTAGATGGGTAAACTGCTAGAAAAATGTGACACTTGGAGAAAATCTAGATGATTTTGTAATAGGTAAGGACTGTTCAAACTTGAGGAAGGTCTTAGTTCTGCCTTCACAGAACGACTGTGAGTATTGTACAATGAATCTGGGATTTTCATTTGACTGAAACCTCTCCTACAGCATAAATTGATGGTGGATGAGCAATTGACCTGACCTAGTGCTGCAAAATGTTCACTTGAGATGATATGTTCAACTATGTGTCACCTTTTCTTGTCCCATTTGTGCAAGCATTGGTGGGTGCAGGGCTTTGCCTACCATGATATTCCCAGTGGCTGCTGCTCTGACAAATCAGGGCACTTGTGAGACAGAAGGGACCATGGTTACCCCACGGCTTCCACTGTAAATGGGGTCAGACTGCTCCATGCCTGTCTGCTCCCTCTCTTACCCAGAGACAGGTCAGTCCAGCAGCTCACAAACAACTCTCCATCTCAAGCACTCACAGCCTTTTCACTGAGCAGCTATGGACAGCAAATACATCCATAGAATGTACCTGTTCATTTGAGGATAACACAGGAAGAGAAAAGCTTCCTTCATGTGGCCTGGTAAATTATTTGCATGAATCATTCAGCCAGTCAAAGTGCATTTGCTAATAAAAGAGAAGGGGAAAGGAGATGTGCTAGCGGCAGCAATGTGTTGTCAAGCCAGGATGAAAATGAAAGCAAGAAGTAGGGCACTTTGCTGCCTTCTCTCTCTCCCCTGCATTAGTACTCAAGGAAGTTTAGACCCTTTGAAAGCCTAAGAGCTTTGCACTCCAGCAGGAAACTCCAGAAATAAAAGAGAGGGCACTGTGGTCATGCGGTCCCTTCCTTGGGGTTCTGGAGTGTGCACAAACACATCATTTCTGTTTGCACATTTCCACTGAGATGCTGCCCAAAGGCTCCAGCAGGGCTGGCTCGTGCCACCTCAGGGGCTGAACAGCATTTCTCCCCCAGGCCAGGGGGGCTGAGGGTGACCAGTGAACACTGGTTCAGCTGTGCCCAGTAGCAGCTGCTGAGACCTGTCCTCTCTGCAGCTGTCAAGCAGCAGGACTGTGCAAACAGTAGCCAGTTTCAAACCTGCCACAGAGAAATATAGGAGCAGCTGGTGATTAAGAGGATGGAATTATCACAACAGGTTTCATACTGCTCTGTGTGACATGATCAGCTGGATGCAGCACGCTGCCCACCAGCTGAACTGGCCATCAGGGATACATCAGGGATGCTGCAGGTTTTTGACCCATTGCTGGTCAAGATGTTGCTTCCATTTGGAAGTGAAATATTAGCAAAACTGGCTGAGCATCTGCAAAATAGCATGCCTGGCCTGTGAAAAAAACAGTGTGAAGAGCCAACAATTTTACAGAAAAGATTCCAGAGTTTCTTTTCCCTCTTTTCACCTTTCACTTGAGCTGTAGCATTTAGGATGATCACATAACTCAGAGGATGTTTCAGATAAGTCAGAAGGGACATTTCTGTGTGCATGGTACATCTCAATCTCAAGAGCTGGAAAGAATAATCTCTGTGTATTCAATGTGCTGCACTGTCACCTTCCCTGTGACAGCGTGTCGTGGCTCATGATGCCAAGGGTGGTGGCAGCCAGGCTGTGGGAGCTTTAGGAATATGTAGCTGAGGAATGTTGCCATCTCCATCTCACTTTGGGTCATGTGTGTTGAGAAGGAAGATTTTGCTACACACAACTGTGCACTGGGGAGTGCATGGGGGCAGAACCTGGTGTGGGACAGGAGCTCTCTGTGGCTGACAGCTGGATGTTTTTGCCCAGCTGAGCCTCAGTCTTCTTATCTGTTTTTTGAGCATAAGAGGTACTAAACTCATTGGTAAAGTGTTTGAGACGCACTGGGGAAATCCCCTTGATAAGATGAGAGGTTGTTATTAAAACATTTTAAATGTCTCCAGTTTTCATGGACTGTTTTCAGTGCTTGCTTTGCCAACATAGTGGAAAAAAAATGTTTATTAATACCTTTTTCTTCTCTTGGCTGTTCTGCTGCACCCTGTGCCCTCATGCTCCAGTCTCCTTGTGTAGCCCAGCACCACAGGTCACTGTTACCTACACAATCCATGGTTCACCTAACCATATGGGTCATTTTTCCTAGATGATCCTTGCTCCTGGGGCCACTAGAACAAAATATCCCTTGGGAAAAGGCCTCATCTCCTGCAGTTCTCATCCTGATACCTGGCAATGGTAGGAGCCTTCCCCAGGGCAGCAGTATTTGCTGTGTTCTCAGTGCCCCACTCCCCAGGGCTGCAGCTCCTGCTGCACATCAGCACATGTGACCTCAGCTGGGTGCTAATATCGACTACTGACAGAGGATGTAATGTGTCTGCCCAATATTCACTCTGTGCACATCAGGGTGCATTAGTTCTCTAATTTATGACAGCTGCCAGTGTTTGCTGACTTCCTCCTCCGAGGAGGTGAGAGTGGAAGCACTGTGCCTCCTCACCAGAGCCAGCCTCTGACCATGGCTGCTGTTTGTTATTCACACACCAGAGACCACAACTAACCCTGGCTATTACATACATTATTCAAGGCAAGGAGACAGCAATTGCATTAAACAGAGCATGATGAAACAGTTCAGCAAAGGGCAGCTTTCCTCAAATGCATCTTAAATGTCTTAGTGCACTGCTGGGACACCTAAAATGCTTCTGGATTTACCGTATGTATTTCTTGCTTACGGGAGACAGTGGTTTTCCTAGCAAGGCACACAGACTGAAAGCACTTAACAGCAACAAAAGGAGGCCAGTTCACTTGATGACTGAATACAAGTTGCTTCTGTGAGAATCAGAAATAAAGAACCACTTTTGAAACAGAACTGCACTCAGAGGCAAGGAAAGGGACATCAACCCTGGGTGCTACACGAGGCTGTCAATTTAACTGCTTCCAGGACAGGGGCAGCAGCTCCTGGCTCATGCTTCTCATCAGCCCCATTTGGGGTCACCCCTGACTTTGCTGTACAGGACATGATACCCAGCCCAGAGGACTGGGCTGCTCAGCTCCCTCCACCCATGGCATCCCATTTCCCCAGCTGCCTTTCTGCACTGCTGGTGCTCCTTGCAGACAGATGGGGGTCAAGGTGATCTGCCAGAATAAGTTTTCAAACCTTATTATGGTGTGCACTTGTTCTCAGTCAGGATTTACGTGCCCAGCATGCTCCCTGCTTGGCCTCTGCTTTCTCTGTAGCCATTAAAACTAAAGGACCTCTGAGGGTGACAGCAAGGAGAGCATTCAGAATTTAAGGCTAAGGAGGAAAGCTGTGGCAGGACAGCATATTGCCTCCTTGCCTGCAAGTTCTCTCTCTTTGCCTTTGTGAGAGGCCAAGGAAGGAGACACTTCTGAGAGCATCAAAACTTGCCCCAAACTCCCATTTCAGGAGAAGCTGCTGGCCTGAGTCCCTTCCCTGAGCTAAGCCTGAGGGTGAGGCTGCTGTGAAGAGGTTGCTTTGGCCCGGGAACCAGAGGCCCAGCGCAGCACCCCGACATCAGAGCTTCCCCTGGTGTGGCCCTGGGGAGCAGGGCGAGGGCTGAGGAGCTGATGTCCCACGGGTAAGGGCAAGCTGTGACAGGGTAAGGCTGTCACAGCCACGTGCCAGCTCTGCCTGCAAGGACACCGTGTTCCAAGACACCACCTCTGCTCTGCTATTTCCTTCAATTGACCCCACGGCAATTTCCCAGCTGGAAGCAGCTCCCTCACACCCAGTCCTGATAAAGTTATCACTGAGTTCAGGGCCATTAGCACCTGATTTTTTTCCCTCTGAGCTTTCACGGCTTTGTAGCTGATCAAATCTGAACAGGATGCGTTTTGCAGAGATGCCCTCATTCTCCCATCCCCAGGAGCTGCCCCAGGGCCCTGTCCCCAGGCTGCAGAGGGGCAGAGCACTGCATGGCACTGGAGGGCTTGTGAGTTGGATGGAAAAAATGTTGAGCTGTGGGAAGCAATGATCTTTCAATAAGCATTGAAATTTGTACAGTCAGACATTTAAGAGCAGCCCTGGCAGAAAAACAAAGAGAAACTCTGGGTGAGCTAATCCAAAAACAACAAAAGAAATTTTCCTTTGGCCCTCCTGGGTTAGAGCTCTGCCTTTCCATAACTTCAGCCTGTATTGCTGTCTCTCACATGCACCCATCTACTCCTGCTCAAAAAGGGTCCAGAAAGGAAACCAGCTCTGCTGGGGGAACACTGATTTGCAGATTTTGGAAGAACAAAAGAGGAGAAAGAAGTGGGGAGGAAAGACATGAGATGGCACCCAGCAGGGTGGGTCAGCCTGTGAGGGCTGCCTGCACTGCAGGGGCTGCCTGCCTCCTGCTCCCCACCTTGAACACCTCTGGCAGTGTGGGGGGAGAAGGCTGGGCAGGGAATGGGGAAGGAAAGGCATCTGGGGAACTGCTAGTAGAGCCTAGTTTAGTTAGTCAGTTGAGCTTAGTTCAGTAACCTGTAATCATAACACGTCATGAACGACACAGGGCATTGCCTCATGAGCAGCCTGGCTTGTGCTCCCACCCCAGGCTGGACAGGGTTTGGTCCCCTAAATATATGTACTTGGTAAGGAAGGAAAGCTCACCTCCTGCCAGCCTTTCACAGAGGCTTGAAAACGAGGGTCCTGTTTGCTTTTGGGGTATGAAAGGTTTTCCAGAGCAAGTCCCAGGAGGGCTGAGATGACTCCATCCCTGAGCATGGCTCCACAACTGGATCCTGAGCCTGCATCCTTGGTCTGGGGGTTGTTGTCAAATGCTTCCTATCACACCTTGTGGGCATTTCCAGGCAAGCTCTGCCTGACTTGAGAAATTCCTGCTTGCCTGGAGGTTATTATTTGCAGCAGCACTGGCTGCTGCAGAGAGCTGGATGTGAAAGGCAATGCCCCAGGGAGCATCCTTCCTCCAGACAGCTGCTTTCTGCTCTGGGCTACACACAACAACATCACCACAGCTGCACACCAGGGAACAACCTAGGGAGATACCTGCATGGAAATGCCCTGTTCCTCCTGCATTTAGGTGCCTGAATGCAGCAGTCAGAGCTGCTTTTGGGCTCACATAGAGACACACAGCTCACATAGTGACAGCATTCCCAGGGCTGCTCTGATTCCCTTCCATATATACCTGCATCCCTCTGCTCCCAATTTAGCAGGTCATCTACAGCCTGCTGCCTGGAGCAGGCAGGATACAGGAGCACAGTCTGACTCTTAGCTTATCCCTAATTTGTCCAGCAGAGAACAAGAAATTTTTTTTTTTTTCAGTTTAAACAGACAAAATTTACAAGAAATGCGGGATTAGGGAAATATTTTGATGTCTGGCAAAATGAGAATTGTTGTGTTTGAGCAAATCTGAGGATTTAGAGAAAATAGACTCACAGACTGACGTTTTTAATATCCTTTGCAGTTTCACTTCTGATTTTGAAAAATGCTGACCATTTTAATCAAAATTTTAAAAAGCAAAGAATAATTATGTATGAAAGAATAACTTTCCTGGAATATTTCAAGTCACTGTGGAAGATGACTTTTTAGTTTCAAGAGCTTTGAAAGAGACAAATTCCTTTGCCCTTCACAGCAGCAAGTGAGTGTGACTCACGGCTGGGGAGCTGTAGCCAGAGCAGGAGTTGTCCTTTAGGACAGCCAGCAGCACAGCTGAACTCCACAGCCAGGGGTGCATGGAGCTTCTTGGCTCCACAGCAGATCCATAACCAAAGAATAATTATTTCTGCATTAGTCTTTGATGGCTATTATAATATTTTCATTGTACATTTTTCTCTTTTGCAGTCAGCAATGCTGACATATAAATGAAAACTTCTCTTGAGTTGGAGAAAAGATGGTGATGTCCAGTGTCTCTGCACGTTTATCTGCCCCTGCCCCTTCCCCAGCTTCTTCCATGGTCGTTATTTCTGTCAGTTATCTGCTTGTGCCATTTGTCAGCAGGAAAGGTTGCAGGGTTTCCCTGCTGGGTGGGACCCTGTGTGGGCTCCTGCAAACCCTGTCCCTGGTGTCCTTGTGAATACACATATCCACATATCTTATGAAGTAGTAAAAAATAGTCAGCAGACAGCTCTTATAACACACTGGTTTCTTTTCAGAAAAACTCAAGACATGTTTGAAAGGAAAGGATGCTCCTGTGAACCTCCTCCCTTTGCAAAAACTGCTCCCTTGAATGACTTCCTGAAACATCCACGTGGCTCCAGGGAAAGTTCCACAATTCTGAATTAGAGACGCTTTGCTCTGCAATCAAGACTTCAAACATTGTCATTTAGCAGCCTTCTGAAATAGACTATTTCAGTGTCTTTTGCTCTTCCCACAATAGCAGTAATGTGAGGAAATCTCACCAGCACAGCTGCTCTAAGTAGTGACGTGTACGAAATAAAACAGACTTCTTGGGCCTGGTACATACATCCTGCTGCTCTAGATGATTTCCAAACACAGGACACAATGTGCATGGATTGACAGCTCATAAACTATTGAAAAGGGATGCTGGGCTATTTCTGTATCCTGAAAGTGTGCACTGTCTGAAGAAAATGAGAAGGAATAGTTTTAGTTTTGAGATTACCAAAGCATCTAGCAAAAGGATTTAGACAGTTAAATACATTTAAAAATACCTTGGAGGTATTTTCTTTGCTTTTTTTTTTTTTTTGAATACCTGCTTAGTAACAACTTAACCCTGTGTTAATGCAAATGTACAAACAGCCCAAGCTGAGAAAGGCTCAGTGAATTCTTTAAGTGGGAGAAAAAGGAGACAATCTATGGCTCTGAATCTGGGGGAGGGTTCATTGTCTGCACTTTTTTCACCCTCCATGGACCCCCTTTCCTGTGCAGTGGCTGTAGATGGCTGCATAGTCTGCAGAGCCAGACTGTGTGTGCTCCAGGCCCTGGACTTCTGCATGCCCCATATGCATAACCCCTAGAAATTAGAACATTAAACCCAGGGGATCAGCCCTGAGCCATTTCTGACAGGAGTTAATAAATGGCACAAGATCTGCTTAGGGACAGAGGGTAACAGGCTCATTTGTCAGCCTGTCCGAAGCAGTTGTCTTCTTTGTCTTCAGGATATATTTCAGCATCTCAAATATTTTGCAAGCTGCTAGCCCAGGCAACAGCACTAAATTCTTGCAGACACCACAGGGTGGCTTCTCTGGGTCAAGAGGCCACATTATGCTGCCACACTGTAAACCTGGCACTGGGGCACATGCTGAGGGGTTTTGTCCACATAAGCAAAAGCAACATTAGATATCCATTGATCTACTGAAATTAACAGATCTGTTGATACATTGGACACTGTAGGTGGGAAATCAGCTATTTTCATCAAGAAATAGAAGAGACTGTGGAAGTCTGTGATGAGGAAGAAACCCTTGTGATAGTGGCAAAGTCTTGGTTAGAAGATCATCTGCATTCAGATACCAGGATCAGCAAAACCAAAGAGAATATTGGAACAGCACTTAATGATACTTTTTTATGTAAGGATTCAAAAAGACAGCACAGTGGAAAAACATGCATTTCCTTGAGATGTGCCAAGAAAACAATGTGCATATTACTGGTGTGACTGTGCCAAGCACGTGGTGTGGCTACCTGCCTTGGGCACAGAGAGTCTTGGCAAGCCAGGGCACCTTCGATGATCAAATTGTCAGGAAGAGATTTCTCCATCCAGAGCAAGAGTTCAGTGACTTTTTCAACATTTTGCCTCTCACCAGAATATTCCTGGCAGCAAACTTGTTTGTTTGGATATTTGTATAAGGTGAATCATAACAAAGGAATCAGATGCAGCTGAAACAGGCTGCTGCTCAGTCCTTGTTCTGCAGCTCATTTTCAAAGAATGCCACTGATTTACTGCAATTGACATCCAAAATCCTACAGATTAATCAGGTCTTTGCTTCTCAGGTACATGAATTTGATTTTTCTGGCTATGCTGAGTAACAGGAAGGTCATTATTTAAATGGAAACAGTGGAAACAGTAAGAGAAGAGGAGAGAAGAGGAGAGAAGAGGAGAGAAGAGGAGAGAAGAGGAGAGAAGAGGAGAGAAGAGGAGAGAAGAGGAGAGAAGAGGAGAGAAGAGAAGAGAAGAGAAGAGAAGAGAAGAGAAGAGAAGAGAAGAGAAGAGAAGAGAAGAGAAGAGAAGAGAAGAGAAGAGAAGAGAAGAGAAGAGAAGAGAAGAGAAGAGAAGAGAAGAGAAGAGAAGAGAAGAGAAGAGAAGAGAAGAGAAGAGAAGAGAAGAGAAGAGAAGAGAAGAGAAGAGAAGAGAAGAGAAGAGAAGAGAAGAGAAGAGAAGAGAAGAGAAGAGAAGAGAAGAGAAGAGAAGAGAAGAGAAGAGAAGAGAAGAGAAGAGAAGAGAAGAGAAGAGAAGAGAAGAGAAGAGAAGAGAAGAGAAGAGAAGAGAAGAGAAGAGAAGAGAAGAGAAGAGAAGAGAAGAGAAGAGAAGAGAAGAGAAGAGAAGAGAAGAGAAGAGAAGAGAAGAGAAGAGAAGAGAAGAGAAGAGAAGAGAAGAGAAGAGAAGAGAAGAGAAGAGAAGAGAAGAGAAGAGAAGAGAAGAGAAGAGAAGAGAAGAGAAGAGAAGAGAAGAGAAGAGAAGAGAAGAGAAGAGAAGAGAAGAGAAGAGAAGAGAAGAGAAGAGAAGAGAAGAGAAGAGAAGAGAAGAGAAGAGAAGAGAAGAGAAGAGAAGAGAAGAGAAGAGAAAAGAGAAGAGAAGAGAAGAGAAGAGAAGAGAAGAGAGAGAGCATCATGACTGCTGTGAGACCTTCAGCACTGGCAGCACAAAAGTTGTGTGGCCTTTCTGCAGAGTCTTAGGCCAAGCAGTGCTGCTGGACCTCCAGCTTTCTCTGCAGTGCTGTGGGAGACCTTTGCAGGGTTAGAGAGGAGAAGGCAGCATTCACCAGCTCTCACCCCCAGCCCAGGGTGGTCCCTGTTGGGCTGTAGGACTGATGCTGGCTTCTGGTGGTGCTCTGAGTAGGCTCTGTGCAGGTTCTTGGTACTGTGGCCCACATCCAAAGAACACAACAGCATCAGGTTACAATTCCCTTGAGCATGGCATCTACACCTACTGTCTGGCAGCATCAGGACTGTGACACAGCAAGGACTGCAAGGAGCTCCTCTGTTTTGGTGCTATGAAGGGTGATGCTCCTCTGGATTTCTAGTCCAAAACCCAACCTGCATTACCAGGAAGATCCACCTTAAACAGCACAGAGTGCACCCTTCTTTAGCTCAGATGCATATTGTTTGGGGATCAGATGCTTTGGTTACAAGAGAAGCCATGGTCATCACAGGGTGCCTTCTACAGAGTGAAGGAGGGACATGGCAGGAAAAGCTTCTCAGACTGCACTGGGGGAAACTGGGTGGCCTGCTTGGGTTGTGTCACAGGTTTGTGCATGTACTGGATTTTGAGGGCCAGCTGTCCAGCAGCAGTACAGGGGTCTGGGAGCTCCCCACTGCATGGGAGCTGGCCCATGGGTTGTGCTCCAGGATTGCTGTGTCAAAGGGAGGAGAGACAGAGGTGATTTCTCCTCTCTGTCACCTCACTACAGTGTGCAGGAATTTGCCCTCCCATGGAATGGTGTTGTTGAAACTGAAGGATAATGGTTCAAGGAACTCCTGCCATTTAGCATATGGTACCTTAAAATCTTATCAGGATCAAAATGCCTCTGATACAAAAAGCCATAACAAAGTTGTTTTTAAGGTTTGACTTCCTTTGCCTTGCAGTGGATACAGCCCAAGGTAAAGTCCAAATTGAGACTAGCTGAGGGACACATTTTTCCTAATGCTGACACTGCTTTTCTAACAGATCTGAAGCTTTGCTGTGGGCGTAAATGCTGTCTCTGAAAGCTGCCAGTGCAGGGTGGGACACCTTTGCTGAGTGCTCCCCACCAGGCACCGTGATCCTTAGGATGCATGGCTATCAGGGGTGATGCCCCTGGGAAGGGAAAGAGGAAAAGCCTGTTTGTACCAGGATCTGCTGTGCTGGAGCCCTCTACACACTCATGCTTGCCCTTCTCATCCATACTCTACGTAATCAACTCATGAATCTAAAACTGCTCTCCAAAACTCTTAATAAACAAAGATCCCTCTTAATTCAGTTGTTTGCTTCATGCTTTAGCTGTTGAAAAAGTTATATCTTTTTTTCAGAACAGGGGGGCAAAGTACTATATAATGAGTTCCCAACAAGGGATCTGAAAAACACTGCTACAAAGTCTGCAGGCTGGGGGTGTCCTGGCAGGGAGAAGGGAAGGAAAGGTGCCACGTGTCACACCCTTTGCCCCTCACTGCACCACCCTCAGGCTGAGCTGCCTCTCACTTTGCAAGTGCTGAATTCTTTGCCCCACCTAAACACTCAAAGGGAGATTAGGGGAGATTAGGCCCCAGGTGTGTCTGGCACCATTCTACCCTGAAAAACATAGAAGCCAAAAACCCCAGGCTCCCTTGCTTGGCACATCCTTGGCTCCTCCTGGTAACAGCAGCCTCTGAGCTGCTGAGCCTATCTTGCTCCATGGCAAAGAGGCTTTGCTTTCTCATCGCTGCCTCCAGCACTGGATAGTCCAAAAGCTAAGCCAGAGGGGTTTATTGGGTATGAGCCCTTGCCAGATGCAAAGGTTAATGAACTCTGGCACCCAGTGTTATTTGCAGGGGGTGATTGTATGTTCATGACATGCCATCAGTTCAGGGTGGTCAGGAGCCTGTTTCATCGCGTGCACACTCGGGCACAGGTACAGGCTTGGGCTGCCTCCTTCTTCTTAAAATCTTTAATGATTTTTTTCTTCCCCTGGATAGTCCTGGAGCTGCTGCCCACGAGTAGTTCTCATATCTCCCCTTCCCAAAATGAGTGCACAAAGGCATTTGGGGAGATCAAAAAGTACTCAAGATTTTGACAACAGCTACTGCTGAAAAACATGTTTGATTCAACATCTTCTGTTTTCCCCTTTGTTTCACCTGAGGACTTCTGTAACTATTTGAATTTCCAATGAAAGATTTTTAAATGCATTTTTTCCATTACAAATAACCTTAAGTATAAGGGGTGTTAAATATAGAGGTAGGAAACACAGGAATGTTCAGGTTGAACGAAATGCTTCTGATTGCTCAAGATTAAATATTTTTCTCCTCCCTGTCTTGCTAACCCAGACATGTTCTCTTTCTGGTTTGTTTTGACCTCTGAGCTGACAAATGCTCCCTCCTCTGTGCCTGCTCGAGGGTACATTGGGTGCACCTTTAGTAAGTTTCTTGTTTTTCCCCCCCATCATTCTCATTTGCCTTGAGCTCTTTGAATTTAAAAGCTTTATCTCTGCTTTCCAGAACATTTTCTCCCCTGCCAGCTGAGAAAAGGCATGCTCAGCACTGTGATGGTGGAGACAGCCACGCTGAGCCCTGTGGGCAAGCTGGGATGTGGCAGAGCAGACTGATGGAGCTGTGGAAACCTGTGGTCTCTCTGAACACCACTGGTCTCTCTGAACACCAGCACTGAGGTTTCTTTCAGGAGAAAAGAAAGACACTTATACTTTCCCTTCATGGATTTTTTTCCTTGTAAAAGAGGCAATTTGACCTTAGCAGGTCTTCTTGCACCTTGGGCAGAGCCAAGGCCATGGACCTGCATTACCCTTTATACCTTTCTTGTAAGTACTCGCATGGCCAATGGGGTCACAGTCCTCCCTTATCATGAGTTTAATATCACCTACTAATTTGCTAGGTCAGAGAACCTATTCTGTCAGCCTGCCTGGGTGGGCAGAAGAGGAAGAGACCCCATGCCCATGCTCCCACACGGAGGGTGAGCATGGGAGCAGCTCCAGCTCTCATCCCCAGCGAGTGGGTGGCTGCCTTGCTGCACCAGTGGTGCCCGGCTGCATGGGTGCCCCTTGCCATATTGCAGATCAACTCCCACTCCTGAAAGCATCCTCACTTGGAAAGACATCAGGATTCAGAGGATTTGGAGCTCAGCAAAGCATTTGGAGATACATTGTGTCACAATAAGGTTCCTTGCTTTGTGGTTCACTTTCTGCCCTTTTCCTGACACGTTCACTCCAGGACAGGTGGTTATCACACACTTAAAGCTTCTTCCAGATCATCAGGGGCAGCCAAAACTGGCAGCATAAAGATACAGGCCAGCAGACTGACGTGTGGAAGTTTCAACATCTACATTGGTAGCTTGTCTAATCCTTCTCAATCCCTCATCATGGAGTATTGCCATCCCTGATCCTCCTGCAATGTCATGGAAGAGGCCTCGTTGACAAAACCATAAATGCAGCAGTTTTACAGGAGAGCTGCTGTATTATACATTCAGCAGATAATTGTGCTGCGAGGACTGAGATAGCACAGGCAATAAAAAGTAAACAGTGAGTGTTTGCCCAGCAGCTTGTGGCCTCACAGCAGGCTGCTGGAGGGAGCAGGGAGCAGCTCAGATCACCTACTTCATGGTCAAGGCCAGGGAAGCAGCAAAGGAGATCCTGGGGAGGATCTGCTGCCAGCTGGGTAGATCTGTGTTTGTGGTCCTTTACAGACAACTGCAGCCTCTGGTCTCAACCACCCTGCTAAAACAGGCTGTGGTCTGACCACGTGGGACTTCTCCCACTGCCTGCTTTCTTCCACACTGAGCACTGTGTGAGGAAGAGAAGGCAAGCATATTATGGACTGTCCCGAGCTGAATCATGATTTTCATACAGCAAGAGAGGAAGTACTACACTCTTGCATGAATAAATTATGCTTTTAATAATAAATGAAAAATCAGTTTTGCATACATGTGGGTGTGCAGGAGGGCTGAGAGGAGCAGCACCCATGAAACAGGTGATTCTGCAAGCCACCCATACCACAGGCAGCTGCCTGTACCCAGGGTCAGCTGACCCAGCTGTTGTCCCAACAGTTGTGTCATCCTAATCCCCTAACACGTGTTAGCATTCCCTTGGCATGCCCAGAACTGCCAGAGATGGCTGCAGCTCCTCTTGACCAGAGCAGCTGGGGAGGGGTGGCCTCCAAGAAGTCTTTATTTTCATGCTGATAAAGATCAAAGTTTTTCTCTCCATGGTTTCAGGGCAGTTCCCACTGTGGAGGAGGGCTCTTGGAACTGAGTGGTGTGTCCTGGGGTGGAGGCAGTGGCCACACTGATGAAGCAGAGCTGCAGGTGATGCCAAGGGCAAATCTCAAAAGGCAGTTTGGGACAGAGGCACTGTCAGCCCCTGGCAAATCCATGGCCAGAAGGAAAAGCTGTCACTACAGCCACCCAGATGACAGCATACGTGTCACCCAGGGGCTTGTCTGTTTGCAGAAAACATGGATTCATGCTGCCATGACCTTTCACCTTCCCATCTTCATCACCTTCAGCACCTTCATCACCTTCAGCCCATCACCCTCCTGTGCCCCTCGGTGGCATCACCACTGCCTCCATAATCATGGCTCTGAGAATCCTCATGTGTGGATCAGCACCCACCCTGTTAGATGGCACATGGCCAGGGGACATGGTCAACATTGTCCCAAATTATCTAAATACTCTGAATAAAGAGTGAAAGGAGGCAGGCAGACACACAGTGGTGGATTCAAGGAGGTGGCACTGCTCAAGAAGAGTTCAAATTTTTAAAAATCATGCAAAATATTGCAAGACTTAACAAAAAATTTCAGGCTGTGTTAAGAAGAATATCCAACCCAGAGGTTGTAAGGACTAAGGAGCTGGGTGGCTTTAGCTAGGGTGGGACTTGATAAGGGAAGAATTAATAATTCTGTTTTGCTCACTTGGAGATTACTATCATGATGAGAAGAAGATGCCAGGGTTTCAAGCTGACATTTAAACTTGAGGAACTGTGAATGCACCAGAAAGCTGCATGGATGTGAAAAAACCTTCCTCCCAGCTGGGGATGTAAAAAACCATTACAGGCTTGTTTGAATTGCAGGGCAAAGGTTTTATTTAGTGTGTGCTACACAGCACATCTTCCAGCTCCCAGGTCTGTGAGGCTGGGCCCCAGTGGGGAAGCTAGATTCTTTTTCCCAATTACAGGATGGGAAAAATCACAGTTTGGCTGGCAAAACAAAACAGGAGAAGGATAAGTTACTGCTGGAGTGAAAATAAATAACTCAGTTTGCATCAACTTGAAGATTTTCAACACCTGCTGCCTCCTTGAAGTGTTTAACCTCACATTCAAAAGGAAGTGATTGTGTTTTGAAATATTGCACTTGAATCTGTGGTTAGAATTTGTATTCCCCAGGACTTGGGGTGATTTGCTGAGTTTGACCTGACTCCACACTTTCTGTCCTTCACTGGAGCAGCCTCTTCCTGAAGGACTGACCCCACGCTGGAAGGGACCCACGCTGGAGCAGGTTTTGATGAACTGCAGTCCATCAGGACCTCTCACAATGTGTGATTTCCAACTCTTTGTAAAACAGATCTTTCAATACAATCCTTGAGTAGTTGCATTAATACAGGAATTAAATTCACAGGGAACACAGACCTTTACAATCACTTGTAAACAAGGTCAGGTTTTTCAAGCTGCCTTCGTGGCTAGCTGGCCTGACAAAGCCATCAGACAGTATTGATGTCATCACCACCAAAAATGGTGTGTTTAAAAAGATAAAGCAAATATGAGCCACTTAGCAGCTTCATGACAGAGAAAGCTACCTCAGATTTTTCCAGTACCAATTTGATGGACCATAAGAGTATAATGATTGTAAAAAACTCTTTTCACAGATCAGGAGGGGATATTTAGTGGCTGAAAAATGTTTTTGTGTGTTAATGCCTTTGGCAGTGCTTCATTCTCAAATTTCTTATGAGATACATGTGTGAACACAAAAATGAAGTCAATTGTAAAAATGTTCGGGACAAAATCAAAACTAAACCAAATGTTGCTTGCCTTACTTCTAGAAGAAAGCTTTTTATTCATAGCTGTCACAGCAGTTGATGTTGGTCTGGATGGAACATCAAAAATATGAAAAGTGAGGACAGATAATGCTAAAACAACAACAACAAAAAGCAGGAAGAGATCAAAACTCTTCCCACTGCCAAGCCAAAAATGGGATGAGATCTCTGTGGGACAGATACATATTACTTTGTCCATCAGAGGAATGCCCTGCTCTCTCTGGGTACTTGGTGCTGGCAGCTCTTAACCCTGATTTGTCTCCTTGTGCAGCACAGGAGGTGCTGAGGTTGGGAGAGCTGCAGCTGCAGACACCACCTTGCAAAGCAGCTCCTGGGGACTGGAGCTGGGCTGCACATGGCCATCTCTCCTGCAAGTGTGGCCCTTGGAGAAGCCTTGGATCCTGTAGCCCTTGTCAAAAAGCTGCATTTCTAAAGAAATACAGCTTTGGGCTCTTCTGCTGGAGTGGCTGCTGGGGCAGGGACACAAAAGTGGTGCCCTTAAACACCTGGGGGCAGAGGGTTTGGGGAATATCCCTGGCTTGTGTGTGGCGTGGCTGAGGGCAGGGGCACAGTGCCCTTCTAAGAACCAGTTTGTCCTTTCTGTACAGGTCAGTATGGCCAGGGCCTGGTCATTTCAGGTATCCTCCACACATGGGAGTGGAAGGCCTCTCACTGTTCTCATCTGCCACTCTTAAAAAGACTGGCAGTACCTGCTGCAGAAGCAGGAGGACATGGAATGTCCTTGCTTGAGGACAACACAGCCTGTTTTCTAATTCTGCCTGTTCCCAGCCCACTAGAGAGCCTTTTTTTTCCCCACAAGAGTGTTATTTTCTTCTGTTTTTAAGCCATGTCACAGCTCTGAATTCCCTTTGATCCAGCACACCCCTATCAGCTCTAACAAAGGGAGCAAGAGGGGCTCCTGGGAGGAATTTCTGTCTGCAGCTGATGCTGAGAAACACTTTTTATAAGCTGTTTACTGTCCTTTTCTAGTAAATTACTTTTTTTTATAGAGCATGTTAGTCAAAACCTGCAGACTGTTGTTGGGATGGAATGTGAAATGCCAGGACAGTGTCCAGTTAAAAGCCCTGTGATGCAAATTACACGAATGCAGAAGATGAAGTTTGTGCTCACCCATCTCATTTGGCACAAATGTCCTTCAATGCTGTGAAAGCAAATATCCATGCAAAACAGATTTTGTTATGACTTCAGAAAAAATTATGTCCAAGTGAATTTTTAACTTTATGCATCTTCTTCATTGCTGAGCCCCCTCACCTCAGCCAGGATGAGGTACAATGCTGCTCTGGCCAAAGAGGATTTTTTGGGACACAGAAGATTTCTGTGAGCTTCTTTTACAGACTGTCCCAAGGCTGCACACTCCTCAGAGGGGTTGAAGCACTTCCTGCAGGACTGGGCTTGCTTTCAGAGGTGGGGACTGCTTTTGGAGAGAGGTTTTATGTTTTCTACAGCCGTTGTCACCACAGTAGAGCTGTTGGTTTGTCCTCATCTCCTCCTGCCTAGGAGACATTAAACACTAGCTACAGGCTGCTGGCTGAAGTGGAGGCATATGGAAAAGGCTTTCTGCACTACTGGAAATAAATATGGTAATGATTCCAGAGTGCAGAGCAGAGGGAAATTGAGCTGGGCTCTTGACACATGAAGGCCAATCATTTTACAACATGGAATTGCATTTTCTTGTTCTCTTTCAATAAAATACTCCTTGTTTTTAAAGTGAAGCTTGCAGGACTTTTGATGCTGGTTAATCATCAAAGGTGGGTATTTAGTGGGTTACCAGCCCACAGCCCGATGCAAATGATTTCAGCAGCTGACAGTCACAGACTGCAGTGACCCAGCTATCTAATAACCTTGCCTAGAGTCAGGCACCAAGAGAAAAATTAATTTTAACACGTCTAGATCAGCAAAAACTAGAACAGCAAGAGCTAAGCACAGGGAGTACAGTGGTGGGGTCAGGAAGGCGAAAGCATTGCTGCCAGCTGGATGTAACACTCCCCATGCTGCTGCCTGGAGGACTGATCCATGCTCCTGTGCCAGGGGGATGGAGCTAAACACCACTTATGGGGCTGGAAATGAGGTTAACTCCGTTGTACACCCAGCTTGCAGCTGCTCCATGCACTGTGGCTGCACCCTCTCTGCTGCTTGGGATCCTGCACAGATGGATGGGAAAGGAAAGAAATCCCAGTGTGACCAGCACTAAAATTTGTTTTCCTGCAACAAACAGGAGTGGCAATAGCAAGAGATAAGACTGGAAGTGCCTTGGAGAGGGTAACTAGCCATATCCTGCAGCAGTAGACATCAACCTGACCCACCCTGGGCTGATTTTTGTTTGCCCTGTCTCTGTAATTCCTTATGTTCTTTTCTATCACAAGGAGTTCCTTTGCTTTCTGCCCCATCCCACACACAATTACCACAAAAGTCACATTACTTTCCAGCAGTTCTCTCTTTCCTGCTGTGTCTTTGGCAATAAAGTTTAGGGCATGCAAAGCATGGATATGTAAATGTGGGCTAATGCACCTGTCCATGTACTCACATATCCTGAGGAGGCTGGTACCCACCAGAGCCCTCTGGTTTTGATCAGCAGCATCAGCCCTGCCCCAGCAGCACTCAGCTACCTGGAGATGCAACTCAGGGCAAAGCAGCTTCCTTGGGTCTGCTCAGATTGGGGCTCCTGCCTGATCTCTGCCCTGCAGAGCACAGGAGAAGCAAACAAAGCCTTGCAGTTGCTGGACCTGTTAAAGAAGCTGCTCCACTGTGAATTTGTCCCAGCCACTGCATGGGGTTTCATGTGTGCTGGGCCCAAGTGGAGCTACGTGGGGTGTTTGGTTTGGCAAGGGTGGTGCAGCCTGGCCTCAGAGCTGGGAACAGCCACAGCCTGGGCTGTGAGACTGCAAAGAACTTCTGTGCTAGGCAGGGTGTGAGGAGCCAGTGTGTCACAGCCACACCTCCACACAGGGTCCTGCTCCTGTCACACAGGGCACAGCTCCTGCACAAACACACACACGGCTGGAGAGAGAGCATTGCTTTTAAAGAAAACTTTGGTTTTTTTTTCCCTGCGTAAATATCCTTATCCAAAATCAGCGTAAGAGAATTCTGTGAGTCTTATCTTGTTCTGCCATTTTCCTGCCTTACACAGTCACTAATAGTTCCCTATTTATTAGCACTGGCACACATCCACACCATCTCCCAAGCCCTGGGCTTGCAGGAATGTAGACAGCCCTGCTTCACTTCCGCTCACCATGGATTTTGGAAGCTGTGGGATGGCTGAGTTTTGTAGGAGCTGAAGGAACTTAGTGCTAGCATAAGTAAAAAGGAAGGAGGAGGCAAAAGTTAGAGTGGCAAAACAGTAAGAAAAATCAAGGAGAAAGTCCAGAGAAAATGAGAACAAAATATTCACAGATATGTTACAGACTAGAAGGACTAAAAAGCCCAAATTAGTTAGAATCACAGAATAATTTAGGTTGTAAAAGACTTTTCAGATCATCAGCGTTAACCCAGGGCTGCCAAGCCCACAACTAAACCATGTCCCTCAGTGCTACATCTACAAGACTTTTAAATCTCTCCAGGGATAGTGACTCAACCACATCCCTGGGCAGCCTGTTTGAGTGCTTGACAACTCTTTTGGTGAAGATATGAACAAATTAGTACGTATTAGGAACATAAGAAAAAGTGTCCTTGAGCAGCATGAACACATCCTCAGTTATCAAGCATAGCCTCCAGCTCTCAGCCTGCAGCAGGCAAATATAATCCATCAGCTGCCATGCAGTCTCTGTGTACCTCATTTTAACTTGAGTTAAGCCAAAGGAAGGCAGAGTGGAGAGAAAAATAAAAGCAAGGCCATTGCTGCAAGCCTGACCAGCACGAAGGTCAGCACTGTACACTCAAGATTCCTTCCTCTTGGAGGCCCTGTACATGTCCCTGCTCATCCCACCCCAAGCTCTCTATACCATGCAGAATAGCCTGCATAAGCAGCTGTTGTGCTTCCTGCCTCTAGTCTTGCCCCATGCAAAACCAACTGCATGAATTATTGACTCCCAGTATTGGCCTGTCTTGCCAAACCAGCAGGCTTTTCCCATTTCAAGCCCCTCTTAAAAACTTATTTTCAGGATAATGTTGTCCAGCTCTGAGCACATTGCCAGGATTTAATAACAAGAAGCTGCATGCAGAACATCAGGCCCTGGTAATAACCAGGTTACTGCACACTAGAGTGTCACCCGAGATAAAAAATGACCAGTTGTCAGCTACATGGCACAGACTGTATTTTCCACAGTTTGCTGCTAACTCTGCTTGGTTCTTCTGCCCTAAACTACCTGCATCTGACCTTCTGCATCCCATGTTCTCTGGAAACATGATTTTCTTTGTAAGCAGTTGCTTGTACCTTAGCTACAAGAAAGGAAATGCGGGTTCACTAACTCCTCAGGATCTGATCTTGATGGGTTGATAAATCAAGTAAAGAGAAGAGACAAAAACACTTTTTCATTGTCATGCTTTTTTTTGGTTTTTGGTCCACAATGGTGAAGGAGGGGCATTCACCCTGTTGATATGAACTGCAAATAAAATCTTAAGTCACCCATTCTCCCATGTGCTTCGGAGGTCAGTGAGTCCTCTATAAGCTCAGCCCGGAAAAAGACTGTAATTGAGGACTGTACAAAGGCATCACATGTGTAGCTGTCTTGCCACTGATGAGTTGGAACTGAAGAGCTCTTGTAATGCTTCATGAGCAATCCCTGAAAAACTCTCCTTGACAAGAAAGAATACAATTTTAAACAAATAAAACATACACTGCCGGATAGAGACAACATGAGACTCTGGAAAGCTCCTTTGCCAAAGCAAGAGCAGATTAAATACAAGGCACTGGTGGTTTCACAATACAATCTAGAATCCATGAGGTGATATGTTATCTGGCAGCCAGGACAGTGAGAGGGAAGGCAGCCTGCCCACAGCCTGGCAGGCTGTTAACTTTGGTGGGTAATCTGCACTCATGAGAGGAGTCGCAGAGACTTCTGTAGATTTTGAATATGGGTTCCCTATGCTGGACAAACTTAATGGATAAACTTACTGGTACTTATCTCACAAAAGATGTTTTTATGTAAAGAAGTGCCCAGAACTATTTGAGTAAATGTTTCTAGTAGGAGGTAAATTCAGTTTTCTGTAGTTCAAAATATTATGCAGATTCCCATCTGCTTTCTTGCAATGGGAAAAAATAGTTCCAGATTATTAATCTATTCACAGTACCACTCAGTTGTTCTCTCTGCTTGATGACAAGTGTTTTTGACATTAATATCCTAGTTCTTATATTCTGCTAATGTTGTGGGTAAGTATTTGCAGAAAACAAAACAAAAGTCTAGTTGAGAACAGATGCCCTAATTCTAATGGAAGAATTTCACACCAACTCCTTAAAGGCCTCTTCTGAACCCACATGAACTCCTACAATGTGTTTTGCAGTTTCTCTCTCTCCCTGGCATACTGTGCATCAGAGACACAAGTTTTTAGTTGCCCTGCCAGGCTTCCTTTCCTCCTTCCTGATTGCCACCACCCCTCACTTACAGTCTGTGGTGATCTTTATCTTAGGGCAGCTATCTTAGCCATGGGATATCAGCATTGTTCAATAACCCAGCCAAGAGCAATGAATTAACTTTCATACAGTGGAAAAGCAGCACAGGAGAAGCATTGCTAAGCTGCCAGATAAGAAGCTTACATTTCAACAGAGATAGTAAAAATTCATTTCAGTTCTCTAGGCACGGACTCACACTAACATTAACCTGGCAGTGGCAAAGTCTCTTAAGGGCCCATCCAGCTTCCACTGGAATCAGTAACAAAGTCATACTGGAGGCAGGGCTAACCCTCCATCTGCCTGGTGATTATTATGGCAATAAATTGCATTTATAGAAATCCATATCCTTACAAATTCAAAAAGTCCAACAGGCAGTCTCCTTCCATCTGTAGCCAGGGCATTTTCTAACACCTGTTCAATTCATTGTACTCTGCTGAAGAAGAGAATGAATGAAGTGCTGTTTAAACAAGTCTTCAAAAAGCATGGCCTATTTCTTTCTTCCTAAGTTCCTATGTGCTAGTAGTTTGTGAAGTCAGAATCCTCTGTCTGCATATTTTCTACAAGAATATTTCACTATAACTTCATTTAAAAGTCATACTAAATAACACTAGTCCTGTTGTAAGTCAGGTTGGAAATACCTGTCTCCTGTCTGGCCCCAAGTCCTCACGGCACTGTGTGGAAAGTCCCTCTGTGCAAACAGTGCTCTTTGTCACTTTCTAAATTTTAAATTTTTATTTCAAATTTCTAAATTTAAATTTTTAAAAATGTCCCAAATACAATTTCAGGAATTGGCCAACACCAATATTCCAGACCCACCCTGTGCTTCAGCCTGTGTTTAAATTCTCCATGGGACATTTCTTAAGGGGACTGGTTTTCCCCTGAGACCTTTGGCAAAATTTCACCTTTCACCAGTTACATCACCTGTGGATGCAGTGAAATAAGAATCCAATTGCCTGCTGTCAGGTGATCTTGAAGAAGTCTGTCCTCTCTTTCACAAAGCTCTAAGAAAGGGAAACCAATATTTGTGTTAGAGTGTTTTTAACCATAAATAATCACCAAAGAATGTGCAGTTGTGTGCTTTTGCAAACAAGGTGTTCACTAATTATGTGTAAATGAAAATCCACATTTTGACATCTTACTCAGAATGTGGTAATTACATTAGTACATAATAAAAATATTAAACTACATAATAAAAATATTAAACTAATCTTGATGACTATATCAGGGTACTAAGCAGTGATAACTGAATGAATGGATGTGTCTACTATAGCTCAACTTTCTTTGTGCAAGAAGACATGGGGAAATCCTAATAAAGAGGCAACTGGTAAATGTTCAATATGTTTAATACTTTACTCCCTCATTTAGAGAACAAAGAGTTGCCTGTTTCACAGTACTGGTTTGGACAAAAGCAGGGCATGGAAATGTGTAATCTGCATTTTCTGAATAGTCAAGATTCACAAAGATGATTTCATGTCTCCCGTTGTTTTATGTTGGCATGCTAGCAGAAGGGGACAAGAAGAAAACAAATGTATAATTTTTTTTTATTGCTAAAATCCAGAATCAGAATCAGAAATGTTCCCAGCTCTGTTGTGTTTGCAATGCAGTGTGAAGCACTGGTCTAATCTAAACACAGGACTACCACCACAGAGCGTAAAATTGAACTAATCTTTTAAATCAGTCTAAAATTACCACTCCTATCTCCAAGACCCAGCCTAACAAACTGATGAATATGTAAGAGTTTCTGATATCCAATGAGAAATCCATCTGTATAAAAAGAATAAAAGAATGATGGGAAAAGAGTCTGATTTTTCTCAGGAAGCTGCTCCTGCTAATGGGATGAGGAAACTCCCACTGTGAGCCATGTCGCTTCCATCATGTGGGACAACTTTATGAGACCGTGTCATTTTGCAGCTTTGGAAAAAATGCTGCAAAGTGAATTTTCCTGGCAGTTTTGACAACAAAATGTGTTTTGCCTTATGTTATAATGATCAGACTGACAGCCTTTCTGTAAATAATTCATATAAAATTTCATAACATAGGACAATGCAATTCAGATCCAGAAATGTGCACCTGTAACATTGCCAACAGAGAACAAAGTACTCATTGCAATCAATTTCACTGGGCAGTTCTAGTTAAATATGTCCTACATTTATTTAAGTTTGAAAGAGAAGAGAAAGAATGATCTAATGCTGGTGTGTGCCTTGTCTATTAATAGTCTGTTAGGTAACTGTCACCTTTTGGTAAGCTTAATTTTTCTGACACTGGTGGAAATAGTTAAACAGCAAAATATGAGATGTACTTTTACATTATACAAAAGCTCGCACCTTCCATTAGTGTTCCTGGTTGTTATATGAATTTATTACTTTGTGCTGTTCTCAGGTCCAGGCATGGGGATGTCTCATCTTTCTGGCCTGGAAAGGGTTTTTAGTGCCTGAATGCATACTTGCTTTTCTCCTAAAACCAGAAAAAGACATTAATATCTGAACCCAAGTTTTCTCCTGGTCCTGGTGGATATGCCAGCATCAGCCACGAGTGCGAAGCTTCCCGTTTGGGGAAACAACTTCCCCTTTTTCTGCCCAGGTCTGAAGTGCAGGTCTGGCCCCATCTCCTTCTCTCTGTTCACCTCCTTCTTCCCACAGCAGGTGTCTGCTTTTTCTTTCTCTGTTCAAGGCCTATTTGGATTAACTTCTGTTCTCCACCACGTTTACGCAAAAGCGTCCCTAAGGCCCTTGATTTCCTGAACCCTCCTAGCAATTTTTGGTGTGAATATCTGTGTAGCAAATGTAGAAATTAGGACAGTTATGAGGTCACCTATCTCAAATTGGACAGCTGGAAGCTGAGTGGGGAAAGGCCATGGCAACGCTCTCTGTCCAGGAGCACAGAATAACAGGCTGCAAGGGACAGACAGGCACCTGCACTCCTCTTAGCCCTGAGTCTGCCCCGGCTCTGCTCTGTGGGAAGCTCCTCGCCCGATGTGCCCACCAGCGCCAGCTTCCCCTGGACATCCTCAGCATCAGCCCGCAGGGTTGTTCCTGGGGGGACAAGGGGAATTTGCAGGAGAAGCCCAGAGCTCCTCTGTCTGCGTGGCAGGGCTGAGGCAGCCGGGGCTGCCTGTGCATGGGAGACAGGACACGGTCTTGCAGGGGAGGAGGGACAGCACAGAAGGAGGGGATGCCTGTAGAGAAGAAAGGACGCCTGCTCGGAGGAGAGTTGCACGCAGGAGAAGAATGAGGGATGCTTGCCGGGCAGGAGCGAGGCTTGCGCGGGACTGGGGGATGCACGCAGGCCATGAGGACGGATGCATGCAAGGGGGATGAAGGCAGGGAACGGCGGGGCGAAGCCACGGCAGAGCCGCCCGACGGCGGCGGGGACGGGGCGTGCCCTGGCTGGAGCCTGGGCACTGCCCTGCCCTGAGTGACTCCGCGGCCGCCCACTCGCAGCGCGGGGCACCGTGATGTGCGGGCGGGCGGCCCAATGGGGCCGGGG
>VZRH01014904.1:1568543-1662067 GCA_013397555.1 Urocynchramus pylzowi | reverse complement strand
CGGGCCCGGCCCAGGGGATGCGCTGCCCGCGGCCCCGCCGGGGCTCGGCTCCGCTGGGACGGAGCAGCCTCGGGGCTTTGTGCGAGCCGGGAGAAGCGGAGCCCGGCCGAGGGGCCGGGAGGTGCCGCTCCCCGCTGTGGGTTCCCGCAGAGCGGCGCTGAAAAGGGGTTCGGTTTGTATTTCACTTTTATCTTTTGTGCAGGGTAGTATTCCCAAAGCAGAGAGTGTGAGGAAATGGGAACGACTTCTCGTCTAATTGAAGCGGGGTGAAATAAAGTGAAGTCGTGGGACAGCTGTGTGGGTTTATTTTTATACATCTCTAATTTGGACTGGGAGAGGAAGTGTCACCCCACTCCCCCTAACAATGGCTTCTTGTTGGGAGCCTGGGAAGGGAAAGAGAAGAGCACGGAATTTTTCAGGACTTAAAGCTTCAAACTTTCCTTTGCTGGGGCACCCTGATGCTGGCTGGAAATATTGTAATGGATAACATCAGTCCCAGTGCTCACAGAGATAACAGCTCTGCAGACGTGACTGTGCTCCAGTTTTAAGTTTTTCCAAGTATAAACAGTGGTGAAACATGTGCATGGGAGCCGACCTCCAGTTAGTGCTTCCTTGGGACGGGCTGCATGTGCCTGCTCTGTAAGAGCACCCCTGCCTTCAAGCAGGTCATCACTTGGACTCACTGATTTCTTAAGAGAGCTGCTGGTATAGATCTGAGCAAATGCCATTGAATCTGCCTTTGAGGTTGTTATTGCTGTTACACAATTCCAGTGGAATTTGAGAGCTGGGCTTCCTGTTTTTGGTCAATCTGTAGAAGCGACTATAAAAGATAATAGATATCTCAACTAAATTGCTTTTGCGTGACAACTTGGAGCCATTGTTCAGCCAGTAGCACTTGTGACTTCTCCAGTGAGCCTGGTAACCTGAGAAGCAGAACTCCTTAATGCTGGGAGACTTGCTCAGAGTAACTTTAAAGACAACAGCTGGAACCTGGATATAAAGAGGGAATAGTTACCGAGATCAGCATGTGCTAGTGCTGTGCATAATGATGTATAGAAATTCAATCTGTTTTGAAAAGAAATCTTGTGCAAAGAGGAGCTGCTGGTAGTTTGTGAGTGGAGAGCAGTGATTCAGGGGGATTAGTGGACACAAGGCAAGTCCCCTGGGTGCAATATTCTGCAGCTGATTCTGCCCTGGGGGTGTTTGATGGCCTTATGTGCTGTGTGTGCACACACAGAGACTTAAAATTCCAGATCTGTCTGTTTGCATCTAAATAACTCTTGGGAAAAAAAAAAAGTAATAAAAGAATTTGTTAAATGAAACTTTTTCCAAACGCTGTTGTTATCATAGCCTGTTAACCTTGCCAACGGTTTAACAATTTGAGGATGTTGCTTGGTTGTAACCAAGCTCCTTTGAAGGAATTTTTTGCTTGTGAAAGATGGATTACTCATTCTTTGTCTGAGCTAAGAGATCATAATGTGATTATCAAAGTCAGTTATTTAGTGGTAGATATAAAGAATTGTGTTCAATCAGGGTCTTTGTTCTCTTATCAAAGTTAATCTGATGAAGTTTCCCCTCCTGTAAAACACGCAAACATCTCCCCAGATTAAGAATGCCCCAAACTCCAGAAACCTATTTACCAGTTTTGGCTAGATGAGCTTTACAGTGGACAGGGCTCTGGGGACTGATGACTTCATTAGGTATTTGGATAAATGCAGAGGAAGCCCTTCCCCTGGGGCTCCCTTGCTGACTTCTCTGCTCCGGCTTTCAATTGTTGTGAGATTAAGATGGTGAGTGAAGGAATTGCAGTCTTGTTAAATGAGTTTGTGCTGAATCCACTCATGCGGGATCTTCTAGTAACTCTTTCCTGTGTTTACTTGGCTTTCTAGTGCAGTGACTTAAATGGCTTTGGAGAGGCGGAAATCCAACAGTTCTAACTTTAGCAGAAGGAAGCAAAAGAGAGTGCTGCTCCGTGATTGATTGGAAGGGATGTTAGGAACAGTTAATTCAGTAGCTGTGCTGAAGCAGCTGCTGGTGATCTGAGTGATCTGTGTGCATTGTGAACCACTTTATGTGCACTTGTTGTGTGGTAAAACTTCAAGTGCTCCACTTGGAGCTTCGGTATGGCAGTTGCATTATTGACAATTTATAACATAGTGCGTTGGGAGAAGATAAATACTTTTCTTTTACATGATTGGCAGTGCGTTTAGGGAGGGTGTGCCCATCATAGATACTGTAATGTGCTTCCTTATCTAGGTAGATGATGTGATCAGTAGCTCATTTCACACCTGACGTTTTCTTGGTGGTGATATTTTAAGTAGTGGTAATTTATTTGGTGACGTGTCCCAACACACAGATAATGTTCTTGGTAATCTTATTTTACACAGCATTAAATAATAGGTGGTGAAACACAAAGGGGCTGTGTTTTCAGCAGAGCCAAAGACCAAGTAAGTTCTGCTTTATATCAGTATGAGGTGTTTCTTGTTTGTGGTTGGGGTATGGGTTTTTTTTTAAGTTACAATGTTTTGCATCTCCTTGCTTCATAAAACTGAGAGATGTGGATTGAATCCTCTGAAGACATTAGTCCCTTTTTAGATACAGGCCTGTTAACTTGATTTTTCTTGCATGTGAATTGCCTGTGGCAGAGGAGGTGATGGAAAAGCAGCTTCAAGCCTTCTATTATTCCAGCACAGGATTTGTACAGATCCATCAGCACCCTGCAAAGCACAGTCCTGGCTCTTTTAATGGTGTTCACAAGGGCAGCTCTTGACCTGCCGTGTAGGGAGGCAGTTTAACCCTGTGTAGGGATATTGTGGTGCTTCTGATCACAGGAGAGTGGAAAGCAAAGGTGGGAAAGGAATGAGGGAGATGCCAGCTGCTACAGTGTTGCTGTGCAGTTTGCAGAGGGTTGGACAGGTGAAATTTATGTGGCTGCTACTTGGTTTTTATCTGTGTACCACCAAGTAGCTCTAAGCAGCAAAAGAAACATGGTTTAAATTGGTGTTTTGTTCAGGCTTTGAATATTACTCTGCCTCCACATATATTAGAGCAGTAGTTCAGCATAAAAAAAGCAGATTCTCATCTCTCCAGGCCAGCTGTTTAAACATGTGACTGACAAGCTATCAACCTGCCTGGTGCAATAACAGATATCAATTTTTAACTTTCTTTCAAGTTTCTTGTCAAATTGGGAATAGCCACAACAACATGATATGTTAATATTTATCAACCAATTACTGGTCTTTGCATGCTCAGCACTTTTTGGACTAAATACTACTGTGCATTTAGTGATCTGTGTATCTTTTTGGACATTGAGCTCATGACGTAATTACAGTTCTAATTATATCAAAAAAGCCAAACATGAATCCAGAAACCCTACCAGCAGATGTGTGAAAGGTGGATATTGAATTTTGAAAGTTTAGCAAATAGCCTTAATGCATACGCAAAGCAAACCATTCCTGAATATCTTTTTTTTTCCCAAGCATGTTGCAAAACTGAGACCAGCTCTTGCAATGAGGGTGATGCAAGGTTGAATTAAACCTTGAATTAATTTGTTGGGTTACTGTAACAAATGTCACAACATCACCTATCCCTGGCCCCCAAGCCCCTTGATAGGCATCTGTTGACATCTTTGCACACACATTCCTGTTGGCACTTTGGGAGTTGGATTATTGCACAAGCAGCAGTGGTTGTGTTTGTGGTGGGTAATGTCTTGGCAGAGCTCTGCCTGCAGCCCTGCTGGTAGGGAAGGGCATGAAAGGACTGTTTACCCTGTGACCATCCCAGAGAGCTGCTCAGACTCTTGTGCAGAATCAGCTGCCCCTGCTTGCACCATTAAAGCTCTTTTCTAACCCAGAGGTACCTGCTGCTCTTGCTGCTGGTGGGTAAGTAGGTGGGAAGTGTGAAAGCTGAAGGCAGTTGTGTGATGGTCCAACATCTGGGCCCTGGGTGCTGTGGCTGGGAGAAATGATGCTCAGGGGGCATCCTGGAGGTCCTCTGAGCAGCAGCAGCTCAGCTGACAGTGACTGGGCTGCTGTAATCACTTTCAGCTGTGTGACTTCTGGTCAGGAATGAACTACTGTTGTGTCTGTCCCCTGCTCTGTACACAGGGGTTTGGGTGTGCCTGTGGGTGTACTGTCTCTCTTGGATTTACTGAATTAAAAATTGGTATCTGCAGTGTGCAGGGAGTGAGTATGAGGTGGGTGGTGTTTAGACACAGTAGCATTAGTTCAGCTTCAGTCTTAGCAGCTGCCTACTTTGTGCTCTTCAATGCTGAAGTTGTAGGTGATGGGTCAAGCCTGTCCTGTCCTTGCTAGAGTTTCCTGCCCTGGATATCCTTCCTGCTTTTAGGTCAAGTTTCTCTGAAGTGGAAACTTGGATAGCACCTTTCCATGTGTTGTGAGATCCACTTGGAGCACTGCAGAATGCTCTGTGAAAAGTCTTCTGGTTTGTGCAAATGCTTCCCAAGTGAAGGGCTGAAGGTGTAGATTTCCTCTGCTTTACCTGGGTGGCATTGCCATGCTGTGCCATCAGCATGGGGGCAGGGGATCCTGGCTGTCAGAAATCCTCCTTCCTCATCTCCACTGTGCTGCAGCCCCCAGTCCGCCCCATCTCCACTGGCAAATGGCACTGGCACACCTGGGGTGGGTGTGCTGTGACACTGGGGACATGCTGCCTAGGGAGGGTGATGGAGGCCCATTCTTTTAACTGTTGATTGAAGAGATGATTTGTTTATAGCCAAAAGATGGGACTTACTGGTTTGTGGCTGCAGAGCCCAGTCGGGGCAGCAGGCGCTGCGTTTGAGATTCCAGGTGTTTGGTGTGTTCCTGTGAGATCTTGCCAGCCATGTAAGGAGCAACCTGTACCAGCTAAACAAGAAAATGTGGTTAATTGATGGAGCTGAAGACAGAAGTCCCCACCTAATAGGCCTGGAGAGGGGGGTGGGAGGAGAAGACGTGCACATCTGCTAGTGCCACGCTGTTTGAGCTGGAGGGGGTGGCATTGGAGGTGGTAGAGCTTCTCCCTGTGGTGGGCACATCTGACATCAGTGCTGACCATGACTGACATCAGTGCTGACCAGCAGCTGCCCTGTCATCAGGCAGGGTATGCTTGGCTGCTCTGCCTTCTCCAAGCAGTTCTGTTCCCATCAGGGGTGTGGACTTCCCTGGGCAGGGTGCTGAGGCGTGGTGACCAGCCAGTCCACTCAGTTACTGTGGCATCCACTGGCCTCCTGGGGATCTAAAATCTGTTGGCTTTTTTTGGTAATAGATTAAAAATGCCAAGGATGATAAGCAAGTCCTGTCTGGCCTGCTTGGAAGAATTATGTCATTTGTGCTCCTCTAACAGCTAGGGTTTCCTGTCTGGGTTTGTGGGTTCATGCCTGGGCTACTTAAAGCTAGTTTTGCACTGGGTTTGTGAGTGGCATGATGATGATAAGGGGGCTTCCATGCCCTCAGGAGAGCTGCTATCAGTAGAGATGGAGCTATCCACAGTCATTCTTTCCCTTTTGTTTGTTTTGTCAGGTGATTCCTGTTAGTTTGTCTCTACCTTTCAGCAGCTGGGCCATGAGGGTGACCACTGCCTGTGAAATGAGGCATCCTTGCCCAGTGGGCTGCTTGCCTTAGGTCCTCTTACTTGTGTCCCCTTGTGCTGGCTGGTCTGCACTCTCCACACCCTGTTGTGCTGGGCAGTGGGCACATTCCTGGGGGCAAATTTACTCCTCCTGCAACATCCAGGCTCTCCCCATGGGCTGTGGTTGCCTGTGCACTAGTAACATTTGGGAGTTAGGATGGAAGAAATAAAATAATGATTGATTTGACATGTGTCTGAGGATGTGGGGAGCAGGATAACTGTCTGAAATGGGAACCTCTGGTTAGGACTGCTGCAGATTGCTCATGTCAATCCATATGGGCCATATGCTTCTAACCAGTCTCCTTGTCTCATTTCCTTCTATGAAATGCTTACAGCTGTTTTTCCTGCCGCTTCAGTAGGTTTTTTGTTCCTGTAAAAAGAGTGACAGCTCACAGATGCTGCTAGGAGTCCCCACTGAATAGATGGGAAGAGAGACTATTACTGTGATCTTCAGGAGAAGATAAAGTGTAGTGTCTCTGCTGGAGGCCTAATTAGTGATGTTTTAAGTAAGCTTTTTTTGTTTTTTCTTTTTAAAGTTGACAGTAGACTTAACTGTCTCATTCATTGTTTCCTGATCACATTCTGCCCTTAGTGTCCTCCATAAGAGAGGAGGTAATTGATGAGGTTACTTATGTGTAGAACAAGGAAGGATGAAATGAAGTTGTTGATAATCATGTGTTGAGGTGTTCAACATCCAGTTTTGCTGCAATGCTTATACATAATGTGTGGGTTAAACTTCACGATGTTGCTTAGATGGTGACTTTTTTTCTGAAGAAGTCTGTGACCAAAGTGACAGCAATGCTTGAGGTTCATCATTGTTCAGATGTACACAGGTCCTCCACCTGTCCCTATGTACATCTCTTTGTCCTGTCCTTCCTGCATTCTCCCAAGAGAAGTAATTGCAGACTTCTGTAGTTGGGTTAATGATCCAGCCCTGGCCAGGTGAAGAAGGAGCTGTAGAGATGCTGATGCCTATGCAGGTGTTTCACAGTTCATGGCTGGGTGGTAAAGGGGCACCTGAAGACAGTGAGAGAGGCTGTCTGTATCTGCTTTTAGACAAATGACCTCTGCACTGCAAGGAATGTGGGGCTAATGTGGCAAAGTAAATGTCTATGTTGAGTTGGCTTGAATGCCAAGTTAAGACAGGGTCTGTAGCAAATAAAACCTAGAGGTATGTTATGTCTGAAGTCCATGTGATCTTGGATTTGTTTAGGTGCTGAGAGTACAAAAAACCTCCGCTTTTAGTGGGTTGGTTGCCTGTTGGCCATAAGCCCTAAATAAGCAAAACTTGCCAGATTGCAATCCTCTGCTTTGCCTTTTTTGCAGTTCCAACTGCACAAAACAGTGAGGTGTCCCAGCAGCTGTTGTACTGGTGTCTGAGATAGGAAACCCTGTATGGGATCCTGGTGGTATCTATGGCTGGGGACTGTTTTCCTGCCTCGTCCTCCCAAGGGTCTCACTGCTGTGGAAGGAGCCACGGATTGGCTTTTCCTCCTGTAAAAAATATACTGGGGCTGTGCTCTCCTCAGCTGATGTTATAAATTATAAACTGCTGTGGGAAATGGAAAATAGAGTAATTCTGATTTGTGTTCTTTTAGAGCCCTGTTCTTTAGACCAAAATACACAGGATAAGTCTGGCCCTTCCCTCTATTCACTTTTCATAGCCTCCTTTGTTTTTAATTTATATATCTTTTTATTCTAAATTCCTCCCATCCCCAAAATAGAACAGACATCAGCCTGCAAGAAAAGATTGCCAGGCATTGGTCTTGTGGATTATAGTGGCTTTTTGGCCTGGTTGAAGACTGAGCCCCACCCTACGTAGGCTTGGATTAAAAATAGTCTTCCTTTTCATCAGGCTGAGAACTGTACACAACACATCTATGTCTTGGTTTCTGGGGTATTGGCAGCCACAGGAAGCCCTTCAGCTATAAAATACCTCAGAAAATCTGTTTGCTGCTAATTAATCCAGAAGTGCTAAGGTGACCACTGTTGGAAAGGTGTAGAGCCAGATGTCTGACTGCCAGCCACGTGGTTATCTTAGATGTTGGTCAAAGTTAAGCTGTGCTTCCTGGAGGACCTGAAACAATTGAAAACTCTAGTCCACAGCCTATGCATTAGGCTGCCAGTTTAGGAATGTCTCAGCTCAGGTGCTGCAGGGTCGTCCATTGGCCAGGAGACTGCCCCACAGCCTCCAGCTCAGTCCTGTCTGTCCAGACCTGAGCTGCACACTCCTCCCTCTTTGTATAAAACAGAAAAAACACTGAGGGCAAGAGGCTGACCGGTATCTGGGGTGGTGATCTCATTCCCCCCTGCCTCTTGGAAAAGCCAGGCCTCAAACCCAAGCTTCTTAGGCAAGTCTGAGTGGTTGGCCATGGGATAGCAGAGGGAAGATCTGAGTGTCTCCTTGCCCTGGGCATCTGTCCTCTGCCTCATGAACCTCAAGTGTTGACTTCTTGTGTTGTTTCATTTGTTTTCCACTGTCCTTGGCCATGCTTGGTGGGGCAGTGAGTCCTTTTCCAGGGGGGTAGGGAATGCTGCTGGCAGGCTCAGGCTGCTCCGTGGGGAAAGGCAGGATGCAGCTGACCCAGGATCTGGAAGCAGGCAGTGCTGCCTGGCAATTCCTCCAGCTCAGACACAGCCTTTATGGTTGTTTAGGGCAGGGGTGGGAGTAAATGAGCAGGGGAGTGTGATGGGAGGAGGGCAGAGAGACTGCCCAGTGACTGTTCCATGGCTGTTCATGACTAGCGTGCTCTGTGTGCCTGGTTTATGTGACCTTGGTGATCAAAGGTCTCTCTGTAATCAGAGAAAATGCTGCCTTCTCTTCAGTTTTTGTAGACTCTGCCTTGGTCTGTTTTGTTTCTGGTAATTCCATTCTGGAGTAGACTGTAAAAAAAACTTAAAAATGTGAAATATTGTATTGTCTCATAAAACTTTTGTAAACAGTCATGAAACTGTCTAGAAGGACACTAGAAGGATTTGATTTCTCCCAAAGCCTAGGGATGAGCTTTCAGCCTTTGTCTAACTCAGTTGCATGCTTTTTACTTTGAGAGTCAAGGGATATTTGAGATATTTATTCATATCTCAAATTCTTAAAGTGGGAAAACTGACTTCTTCTGTAGGTCTTTACTAGAGTGTTTTTGTTAGTTTGTTTGGGTTTTTTTTTTGGTTGTTGTTTTTTTTTTTTTTTCTAGAGGAAACTAAATTTTTATTGAAAAGATGCTAGCCAGCCTGTTTTAAAAAATTGTATAAATACAGGAACTTACACAAGGCAAAGTGAATTGCTGCCCACTGCAGGGTCAGGTCAAGATAAGGAAAAACCTGCCAAACACCAACTTGGGGAAAAGCATAAAGAAGATCTGATAATCTGGTAGATGAGACAGGCTGAGAAACATCAGTAATGCTGCTGGCTTATATCAGTGTTTGCCATACCAGCTGCAGGATGGGGCTGTGGCTCAGATGCTGTAGGTAATCCTGCCCCTGGCCTATGTCCTGTTGGTTTTGTGCTTCTTCTGGAATTTTGTGTGCTAGAACTGCTTTTCCTGCCTTGTGTCCAAATGGTGGGGAGACTGTCTTGCTAGGGGGAAAACAGAAAGAATTGATTGCAGAGTTCTGGGGACATCCTCTTGGATTGCTGCTGAAATTGTTGTATCTTTGAGGTGGTGGGAAAGGAAGTTATAGAAAAATCCCCTTTGTTTTCTCTTGTTTTTGTTTTTGGTTTTTTTTTTCTGAAGATTGACATATGAAAAATATTTCTATACTAGAAAGCACATAGGAAGGCATGTGATTCTGCATTATATCTGTGTGGCTTATTTTTTGCCAATATATTATTGATTAAATTAAGGGCTCTCCAGAGCTGAATGCACAAGATGTTTGAAATTCAGATTGAAGACCTTGGATAAAAGAAGCTTGTATCCTGTCTGGATTAGATGGAAGGGGATATGCAGTGGGTTCTTCCTGAAACAAGTTTGCACAGTCACTTTTGTGCCATTTCCATGTTCTTCCTTGCCTGTTGTGTTATCTGAAAACTATAGCTGAAGTCCTTTTTTTCTATGTGCTCGTTCCCTCAAAGTACCTTTTTTGATCAGATTTGGGGTTTTTTGATGTTTGTATTGATCTTTGCCTCAGTGATGTTGCTGGTGCATGTGGTGCTGTCCCAGCCCTGGTAGCAGAAGCCCACATACCAGGACTTCTGCTCCATGGATTCTGCTCAAAATGACGGGGAAGGGGAGTTGCTGATCTGCCTCTTCCACTCTCTCTTCTGTGCTACAAGGTAGAAGAGTGTCTTGCTCTACTTTCACAAACAGTAGGACTGAACTTGTTGCCTTTGACTCTGCCCTGCAGGGAAGGTCAGGAGCTGGAGGAGGTCCCGTGGGTTTTCACAGCCTCTGTCCCTGTTTTCATGGAAGATCTTGGTGCAGCCCCTCTCAGCAGATGAAACTGCTGGGCAAGCACCAAAGTTCTCAGTCTGTCCAGTGCAGTGCTAACCAAGTGGAAACTTGAATTCAAGCTACCCATCCCTGTAATTGGCATTCATATTTTGTGAAGCAGTGCTTCAGCTAGGTCTGAAAGATCATAAATTCTGGCTCCTTGTTTATGCTGCCATCGCAATCTTGTGCTCCTTCTTGCTAATCAGCCAGGAAGGGTTTGTGGAGTGTTGTTTGGGTTTGGAACAGGGCTGTGGTTTTGAGATTCCAGGATGCTGAGTCTTGTCCCAGGGACTGGCTTGGATGCTCTCCTGCCTTGGAGCCTCTGCAGCAAGATGTTAGTGAGCAGGCTGATATTCCAGCCCATCCCTGTTTTCCTTGGGCTGAACCAGTGTTTGCCTTCTGCTATAACTATTGAGCAGCTGCAGTGCTGTGGTGATATATACACATATATATTGTGCTATAAATCCTGTAGTTAAACATTTCCTTGACCCAGCACAGAACAAGGTGCTTGTCTCCAGCTGGTTACAGAAATAAAGGAAGTGAGTTCCAAAACAATATTGCAATTAAGCTGTTTTTTCCTGAATTTTGCACAAAATGTTTTGCCTCCAAGAATGGATTGTGAGGACTTTTATTTTAGGGAATGCATAGGGTGTTGTGGGTATGTATATAAAGTTACCTTGTTGTGATTGGTATTGGGCAGGCATTCAGGAAGAAAGTTGGCCCTTGCTTTTAAGAACTGTTTCTGAGATAGCAACATTCTGAAGGTCAGTAGAGAACAAATGGAAATACATTTACAAAACCATTCATGTTTCTCAGTGCTCCGGGTAATAACAAGCAAGTTTCTGAATCCTCACTTAGATAGAATTCACCTTTCCATAAGGAGAGAGGGGAAACCAGGCCTTCTGAAGACTGAAAATACTTTGAATAAGCAGCCTTAATGTCTGACCTAAACTTTAGCCTGTTCCTTTCTGCACTGTTTGGCTGAGGCTGGGACTAAGCTTTCCTTGGGGACATGGATGGGAGGTTCCTGTGCAATCCTGCTCCTGCCCTTCTTTTGCCCACCCCTTTGTAATGTTCTCGTTGATCTGATTTCCAGCTGGGCTCTTGCCACTGTATTATATAAACCAAATGCTCAAGCAAAGGCAGCATAGTCAGTTAAGTTTTCTTGCTGAAAACTTGAAAAACTGACATTGCTTCTGCCCAGCCAAGAAGCTCACAGAAGTTTCTGTAGCTGTGCTGGACGGATGGTAATGGCAGTGCCCAGCCTACATTAGTTAGATCCATCACTAATGGCAGCAACTTTTATTCCTCCCTCCCCTTCCTTCCCTTTCTCTAAGTAGTATATACACTTTTTCTGGGTTATATAGGGTTGTTTTAGTTGCTGCCTTTGCTCCCTGTGTTCTGAAGGTCTGTGTCAGAACAGTTTTGAAAGGCATGAAATGAAGTAAGATTCTGCCCTGTACAGTCCTTGAAACCTGCTGTTATGCAAGAGCCTTTACAACCAGTACCAGTCAATGATTCACTTCAGCAATTAAAGCTCTGTGCATTGGTTTGATATCAACTTGGCACACAGCAAGGCATTGCACTTTCTTTAGGGCATTGCCCTTTCACGTGTAACACTCACAGCTGATCTTCTTGCTCAGCATTTGGACCTCTTTGGTGTGATCCATGTTGAACCTTGTGGTGTCATTGCTCCCAGCTATAGATCTACCTCTTCTGCCTTAGCTCCAAAGTTGCTTCATGCCTTCTGTCAAATACCATGCCTTGTTTGGCTTTATGTAGGATCTGTAGATGTTTGGTTTTTGGTTTTGTTTTGTTAACTTCTAGGATGAGAGTTTCTTTAATAGTAATTCATAAAGCATTAAACTCAACAGCAACAACAGACTAGAGAATGTAAGAAATCTGCTGTCAAAGCAAAGACTGGCTTCACAGCAGAGATCAGTCTACTAGTAGCTGGTTTTTATGATCTGGAAAATGTGAGATGGCTTCCTAATTAACAGTGCAATGAGCTGTGTGGTGAAGGTTGCGCTCTAGGGACCTGAAGGCTATGGGTGACAACTTACAGTGTGTGTGTGAGTGGTAATCCAGCTCTACCCCACCTTTCTATATATTTGAAAAGAGTGCAGTAGTTGTGGGAGCCCCTGGAGTTACCCTGTCCAGTGGGTCCATCCTATAGGAGACTTTCTGTTGGGGTCTGAGATAAAGAGAGCAATTGGAGGGAAGCCAACAAGTGCATGAACTAAATACCAGAAGAAGTTTCAATGTCCCTTGAGATGAGATTTTGGACTAGTTGAACACAGATGAGCTGTGGGCCCCCTTGCACAATATGATGAGCCACGTGCCTCTGGCAGGATGTCCAGATGAGATACCAGTCCCTTCCTGGAGATCCTCCCTGCCCAGGCTGGGTGTGTGTGCTGCTGCCCAGGCTGGTCAGTACCTGAAACCTTTCTGGCAGTGGGAGTTCACCTGCAGATGTTGGTGGGTTGTGTGGGACTGAGGAGCCACCCAGTGGCAATCTCCCACTGGCCAGGAGTGGGTGCAGCAAACTGGTCTGCACAGTGGTCAACAGCTGGCCAAATGTCCATTTGGTGGCTGGAGCAGGCTGTGACTGCAGAGGTGTAATCTCTTCTTGCATATAGGTGGAAGGTATTAAGCACTTTCAGACCTCTGGTTCTGCATAATTGCCAGCCTTGCTACAGTCCATGGATCTATTTTTCAAACCACATCTTTTTAACCGTTGTAGTTTTATTTTGAAGATTACACTTATTTTATTAGTAATCTAATAGGGTGCTCATATAGGCAAGTCCCTGGTGGTGTTTGGCATTATAGAGAACTCTTGTTTTCAGTTGACTTTTTTTTTTTAAGTTGAAATGAGGTGCAGTGCTTGGCTTTGGATAGCAGTATTTATGTTTTAGTATTAAGAAAGTGAATCTTCTCAGGGGCAAAATATGGCTCAAGTAGCTTAATACTTTGCAAAGGTGTTGCTGCTGCTCAGGCTGCAGAGTATTTATCACTGATAGAAAGTTAAAAGGCTTATGACAGACTTGTATGAAAATATGAACCTCTTCTAAACAAATCTGTACTCCTGTAATTTGCATTGTGCAACCATTTGCATTATGATTGTTTTTTTGGTGCTTCTTAAAGCTTTCTTTAGTGTATGTTAAAAGACCTTAGTTCAAAGAACTACATTCCTATTAAATGGCAGTTTTTCCATATTAACACATTCCATGAGGATGCAGTCCAAGTTTATGTTGTATAGTTCTCAATTGTAGATGTGTCTAAATTGAGTGTTGCTAAAAATGGATCAGAATGGTTTCCCTGTTCAGAATTATTATGTGAACAGTCACTTGTGTTCTGCAATAGTGCAGTTCTAGTGTAAAATACTATTTCCTTGAGTAGTGACTGAGGGTGGATAGTTATCTAGAGCATGCTCTCCAAGAGAGCAGAGGATTGCCCAAGTCATGTCAAGGACAGACTTGGGTGATGGACAGAGCTTGCAGCTGAGATGAAAGATGAAAAAGTATGTTTTGGTCTCCAAGACCCTCCTACCACTCTTTCTCCAGTGGCCTGGTCTGTGGGGGTGCCTGAGGTGGCTCTGACTGGGATGCTGTGCTCACAGTGGGCCCTCTGCCCACTGCCTCCTCTTCCTTGTGCTGATGTCCATTTGACCCCTCGGCCAGCCAGGGTGGGAGGACTGAAATGGTGAGGAGAAGGAAAGGGACAGGATGGCCTTTGGATGATGTCAGCCCTGCCTGGTGCAGTTTTACTGTGTTGGGGCAGTTCCTCTTCCCATGCTGCAGTAACAGCCATTAGGCTTCATCTGATGCTGTTGTAATCACCCAAAGTGCTTTCTTTGTGATTGTTGCAAGGTGCCCTTCGTGATTGGTTAGGTGGAGCTACAAAACTGGCTTAAAAATATTCTCTACTCCCAAGTTCCTTGCAATAGCTTCTCCTTTGGCTCAAATATGTAGCAGACAGGATGGGAAAGTGCCTCAGAACTGGTGATGCCCTGCTCAGGCCTGCAGGACTGGCTGGAGAGATCCCAAAGGCACTGCAGACTCCTGCAGTGTTTTCAGTGCTGTCTTCTGCTCTGGGAAGTGCAGCTCATCTGGCAACTGCTTTTCCAGTGGATGTGCAGAAGGGGTTTCCAGGTAATCTCTGAATTTGTTTCTCCCTTTACAAAAAACCCCCATCCAATGCTAAATTCCCCATGGCCCATGATCTCCAGAGAATAACTTGTTCACTTTTTTTTCCACTTATCCCCTCTCCACACCCACCTTTTTTGCCTTTTGAATTTAATAAAGTGGGTGACTCAGTACTAAATATAAAGCCTCCTGCTTCCGGCATCATCTGCCTGTGGCTCATTTCCTGGAGCTGACATCAGTTGAAGCCTCCCGATTTCCTTATGAAATATCCTTTGCGTGGTGATCTGGGCATACTTGTGGACTTCTTTGGTGACTGCTTGGCTCCCTGATTTAAGCTGTGAATAATTAGCTGGTTAATTGCTAAGCTGAGCACTGGTAGAGCACAGGGTAAATCGGACAAGTCCTCAGATCTGCTTTGCGCTGCAAAATCATACTCAGGTTTGCAGGCGTTTTTTAAATAAAAAAAGACCAACTTTCAGTCCCTCCTGCATATGCAAGGTTTTTATTAAATAAGCATGAGCCTGACTAATGTCTTGCTTTCTTCCAGATGACAGGCTCGCTGACAGAGCAGCTCAGGAAGCTCTTAAGGGGGAAATCTAGCAAAGATGGACCTGTTTTTTCTTTACAAAGACTGATAAACTGAGGAGTTAAGGTCAAATGCTTGCTCTTCAGTTGTCACATCTTTCCATAGCTATTTACATTGATGGGATATATACTGCTATTGGTTGGCACTGAGGGAGAAAGCAAAAAGTGCATAAACCCTTAATTTGTATCAAAAAGCACAGGTGAGAGTCTTTCTATCTGTTAATAATTTCATTAAAATCCTTATATTTAAAAGGAATTGTGGACAGAACTGGAGGAGAGGAACATCTTACACATGGTGAATGGTCACTGATGTCAGTCCAAAATGGGGTGGCCACTCAGCTTTGCTGTCTAAAGCCCTGGCTCATAGAGTGTGGTGTTTTCTCTCTGGTGAAGCAGACTATTTAAGTTAACTGTTTCTTTCAGTTAGGTACTCTTTTGAACTTCTAACCCTTCTCTCTCTCTCTCTCTCTCTATCTTTCCTTTTCAATTTTTTTTTTTTTGTAAGGAGAGGGGATGTTCCTGAAAACCCTTGATTTGCAGCACCAGCAGAGGCAGGAGACTGAGCCACCTTTGCAGCTCCTGAAGGCTTGCCCAGGTCTGCTGATGCTCTGTTGGCTCTGAGATTTGCCAAGGCTGCTGTGGCCCAGCCCTCTGGCCATGGAGGCTTCTCTAGCATGGGGATGCTGGAGTGGACCAGCATGTCCTATACTCCCATGGCTGCTTGACAGTGGAGCTGGCTGTATCCCAGCAAATACATATTTTAGGCAGGGACTAGAAGTGCCAGCAGTTAAAACCCATCCCAAAAATCACTGGGACAGATGTAGCATGCTCAGGGATTTGTTTGTCACTGTGGATTTCATCACCAGTTATCTTGAACAGCTTCCAACATTAGCATGGGATATCTTGGCGTTAGTGAGGAAAACTACTTCTGGAGTGGGCAGGAAAACTTGGTGTCCAGAAACAGATGGTTGTCTTCTTCTGGACTCACTGGGGAGAGCAGTGGGGCTGCACAGGCCACTGTAGCCAAAGGCCAGCACACTGGATGAGCTCCCTTCCTTCCCCAGAACTTCACCAAAGGGTCTGTTCTTGAGGGTTTGTGGTGAAAGATGACTCCTGAATTTACCCTTTCTGCTCCCCTGTCACCTGGAAGGTAGCAGCTGCCACTCCCACAGCCATCACTGAGTACCTTCTGGAGGGCAAACATGTATCAGTGGCCTCCCGGTGAAACTTGGCAGCTGGAGCTGCAGAGGAGATGTGTCCCCTTGCGCAATGATGTGCTGGAGGAATCCTGCCAGTGCTGGAAGTTCTCTTTGTGAGTAAACCTACATCACAATGTTCCATGCAGGGGAGTGATGTGTCACCTGAGCACCTCAGGCACCTTCTTCTTCCCTAAAAGGCTTTTTTTTTAAAGCGGGAAGAAGAGGAAAATACACTGCTATACTGGCTGTACGAAAAAAAAATTCCTATTTTGGAAGAGTGTGGGGAGTGGTGTGAGAGCAGGCGTGTGGAGGAAGTCTGCTGGGAGTGCCCGGGAACTGCGCGTTCGCTGCCTGCCGTCGCCACACCCGGGCGTGCTGGGTCTCGGGACATGACGTGGGGATGAGTGGTGCTGGCACCACCGAGGTGCTGTTTTAGGTTTGACTGTAATTGCAGGTTGGACCGCCAGGACTGGATTTTGAGTATTCACAGAGCAGAGTGCTCTTAAAGCTCTGGAAAAACTGGCTATCTCTGGTCCTTTGCAAATGTAGAGGATGGGTATTTCATGTGCACTGTGCATGAATTGAACTCCTTGTGGTGGAGCCTGAGGACCTGTGCTAGCTGGTGACAGGGGAAGGATGTCCTCTCCCTCTCAGTCAGAGGAATGATTATACCTGATAGCCCTGTAGGATGCTTTACACTTACCTGGAAGAAGAAAAGTGGGTAAGCAGAGGTCTGAAGACACATGGGCTGGTGGCTTTTAGGTGTCTCCCTCTGCAGTGCCAGTCTGCCACCTGCACACCTGCAGGTGCTGTCTTGCTGTTCCAGCAACACAGATGACAGAGACAAGGAGAGGAAGCTTTTCTTTTCCCCCCCAAAAGCAGACATTGCTCATGCAATGGCTCTGTCACTGATAGAAAATGACAGAATATCTTTCTTTCACTGATAGAAAGTTCCCAACCTAGTTTGGGGCTGGGCTCTGGCATGCTCTCCCCAGGAGCTGTCAAGCCCCAAAGCCTGGCTAACCCTTACAGGATGAATTTATGCTGTGCAATATACTCACATGGAGGATGGAAACTGGAGACACTAAACTTCATGAGATGAGTTTCTTCATTTTTTTTGCTGATTTTGCTGATGATTGCCCCTAGATCCTGACTGCATGTCACAGGCTGGATGCAGTCCCTGGTTTTGGTCAGAGCAGCCAGCTGGGCTCCGTGCACCCAGAGGCTGATGAGATGCTGAAGCTGGCTGCTGGTGCAGAGTTGAAGTTGCTCTTCCCTAAACCCTGTCTGATGTGCACTCAGCCTGGTCTCTGTGGACTGCAGAAGTGTTTTTCCAATCCAACTTCTTTCTTTTTAAGTTGCAGCTGCAGTTCTGGGCATGAAACCCTCTATTTTGGTTTCCATGATGTTTACCATCCTGAGGAAGCTGGCAGGCTGTGGGTTTGGGGTTAGGTTTTTTGTTTTGGTTTGATTTTTTGGGGTGTGTTTTATACCTCTTTTGAAACTTTACAGCTGGAAGCTAAATTTTCAGGTGATACCCAAGAAATGGTACCAGGCAGTGACTCACTTTCCTGGCTGATGTAATTTTTAAAGAGAAACAACAAAAAAATCACCCAGTGACTGACCATAGTGACCATAATTTTTAGAACAGTCATGAGTTCTTCAAATTTTTTACTAATTCAAATATTGTGTTTATTAGTAAATGACATATTTTCCTTTTAGCTATGGAAATGCTCAAACATTGTGGACTAAACAGGAACAGAAATCTCTGAAATATATGATTATAGTTTGGGAGGCCGACTTAACCTTTCTGGTGATTGATTCTGCTCCTGTTCATTGCATCAGCAGCACACAGAACATGATGTTTCTGTTGCTTGTGTCTTCCTGGCTAGCAGCAGATGTCTGTTCCTGTTTCATCTAGAGAAGACAAGGATTAATTGCTGAGGTAATGCAATATATTACAGTATGGGCCAGCTCTGAACTCTCTATTTTATTTAATCTAATCTATTCAGACCATTTAAAATTTTTTTTTAAAGTTTTTGTTTTTGAGGAACTATGAGGTGAAATAGCAGGCAGCATCCTCCTTCAGTGCAGACTAAGGCCATATAGGTCGGGATCCTTAGTATTCTGTGAGCTTCTGGTTGTTTCAAAGACATCCAGATAAATAAGTGCATAAAGCCAAATACAAGCTCCGTGTTGCTTTTTGACTGGACACGCTGAGAGCTAGCAAATCAAAATCCATTTGTTTTAAAGAGTAAAGAGCAGAAGAGGGTTTTTTGTTTAGTTTTGTTTTGGGTTTGTTTTTTGTTTTTTATTAATTAGAAAAATAGCTTGCTTACCTAAAAGCTCTGCATCTGACTGCTTCCTGATCCCAAGTGCCAAGCAATAAAAGACCAGGAGCTGTTTTTTGGGGAGAATCCCCTCTGGGTGCCCGGTGCTCAGGGGATGCTCGGGCCGCTGTCGCGCATCTCTTCGCGGCATGACCGCATCCCTGGGAAGCGACCTCCCATCGCTGGGCGGGGAGGGAGCAGGAAGGAATGCTGGCTGCCCAGCTCCGGGCTGGGGGCGTGGGAGACGCTGCAGAGCTCGGCCCGGGCGAGGGAGCGATTCGCCGTCCCTGGGAGGAGAGAGGAGCGGTAAGGAATGCTGAGGAAGGCGGGCGGCCCGGGCGCGCTGGCTGCGCGGCGGCTGCAGGCCCGTGCCAGAGACTGTCCTGCAACGACTTGTTCTGCTTTGCTTTTCTCTGCAAAAAGTCTTGTGATTCCTCCTGCTGTAGTAGACGGAGGAAAACAGCTGAGGGCAGAGCGAGTTTCGGGTTTTGATGTGTCTGAGTTTGGAATTTGTCAGTGCACCTGACGCTGCCGCCGGCTGTGCATCACCGGGGGTTCAGTGTCTCAGGCGAGGGCTCAGGGTGTGTCTTCTCAGAACTCTGGGACACGGCTTGTTCCATCTCAGTCTGCACCAGGCTTTTACAAAGCAGAACTGCTTAAACTTGCATGTTAAAGTGTTAAATATTTAAACCTCTGCCTTGCAGAAAGCGCGAGGAGCTCTGAGTGCTTTTGGGAAATGGCTGTAGGCTGCTGGCTGTGGTGGCTACTGAACTTCTTGGGGTCTTTCCCCTGGAGAGGTTGGGCTCTGAATGCTGCCTTGCCATTCCAGCTGGAGTGGCATGAGGCATTACAGGCTGGCAGGATTTAATTTCCTAACAGATGAGTTTATTTTGCTTGCTGTGGTTTCTGGCTAAACCTGATGCTGGAAGCCAATGTAGACCCTCCATAAACACTTTAGTAGTAGCTACTAGCTTAAAACACTTGCATACCAGTACTTTTAAGTATTGAACTGAAATGCTGAATTTTTTTGTTCTAAAAACTTCATTTGTCTGCAAACGTGTAAAACACTTCTAGTATAGCTTTTTCACGTCCTGATTTTGTTTGTACTGAATGTATTGCTCTGAGGTTTTGCTAAGTTATGTTTTATTAAACTGATACTGTATTATTTCTTAGCCAAAAGGTTAAGAAGAGATATTTTACCCTGCATTTATTCTGCAAAGCATCTGTCTCTAAAGAATGATTTCCACAGCTGGAGGACTCTCACACCCTCCTGAAATTCAAAGTAGTGGTGAGGTTGCATGCTGTTTACAGTGCATACATCTCTTTAACCACAACATCTGTCCTAGGGGTATTGGGCTGAGCTGGGAAACGGAGGGAGAAGGAGGAGGAAGAGGAGGCAAAGCAGCTTGAAGGGGACCTAAGGAGAAGTTAGTGCTCATCTCCAGGGGTGCCTGATGCATTTTCCTAGCCTTGATGCTGGATGCATTTACCTAACCTTGAAACCTGCTAATGAGAGTGCATTTTGTGGAGGTTATTAATGCTTCTCCAAAGTCCAGGAGTCACGAACTGGAGCTTGCCTGATCCTGAACTGGTGACTGCTGTCTTTGGCTCCCTATCGCTCCTCCCCATATTAAGTTAAATTATAGAGAAGTGTGGGGAACACCCTGCAGTTAGACTAAATGTGATTTCACTGTCGTTGCAACCTCCTGGGAGGCAAAGCCAGCAGCTTTCCTTCACTTCTGGCCATTTCACATTAATTTTTGAGATTAATGTTTCTGATTTTGTGAAGAGTAGATAGGATCTACACCATCTATCCTACAGTAAATAAGTGGTGAATTTACAGAGATTTTTCCTACTTCATAAGCCTCTAGGACAGCTATGTAGTGACACTGATTTATTGCAGTCTGATGTTGCTTTCTTGCTCTGAAACAAATTAATTTGACTTCTTTCCCTTTTTCCCAAGTGCTTTCTAAACAAGATCACAGACAACAGGGGAAAGATGGAAAATGGTTTTTCTTTTATAAGTAGCTTTTTCTTGTTAGAGATCTGTTACTGAAATTCCTGGTTTAAGACATTTTTGAAACATAATTACAACACTTAGGGTACGGTTTGTAGTTTCTAGTGTTTTGTTTCTTATTTAAGAAAACATTAATTGACACATTTCTCTGAATGTTTATCATCTGGGCAGCCAGAATTTCAGCCTTGGCTGTGCTCTTTTCAGACAGCTCTGTTTACCTTCAACTGATAAAACAGTGTGCAAACTGCTTGACCACAGCTGTACCTTCTAAAAGGTTGCACAGAACCCACCCTTCCAAAATTAACAGCTGAAACTCCCTGTTGTCCAGCTTGCCAGGGATCAGCACCGTCATGCCGGGTGTTTGGCTTGCAGGAGCTTGTTTGCTGGTGTTGAATAAGCAGTGACTGTACTGTGATTTAATTTAGGGATCTGGTTGATTCCCCCACCTGGGCGGGGGGGAAGTTTAACAGACTGAGTAATGCTTCTTACTTTATCGTGGCACCCTGGATATCAGTCCCTTCACCTGCCAAAGGTGCTACCTGAGAGCAGAGCTGGAGGTGCTGGGGGGATGGAGAGTGTTCTGGGCTGCGTGGGCTTTGCAGGGCTTCATCCAGCTGCTCCTGAGCCAGGGTGCAGGCTCAGGTCTGCAGCCCACCTGGTAAGGAACTGGGCTCTTTTGGGGCTGAATATTGGGAAATCAAGAGACATGTGCTTAAAGTGTGTTGAGGGTAACCTGCAGGTCTCAGCAAGCAGGTCCCAATCGCTTCTGGGGAAGAAAATTTGCACTGATTCAGCCTTGTGAACCTCATTCCTCTTTGCTTATGCTGGCAGGGAACCCACTGTCATTTACACTATTGCTCTGAGTCCCCTCATGAAATGAGGCATGCTGAGTTTTTGCAATGGATGGTAAGAGATGGGTCCTTTCTTCAAGACATTTATGGTCAAGGTACAGAATAAGCAGAAGGAAGTGTTAATGCTGCTTTTTTTTTAGGGAACTATGCAAGAATAAGAATTACTATCAACATAAGAATTTCCTGAGAGGCTTGCATGACTTTTCTGTGTCTGAGCCAGGAATTTAAATGAAGCCTTTCTGAGTTTCAGTCCATTAGCGACACCTGACCTCAGCCCCCCTCTCTTTTACCTTCTTGCACTTAAGTTTAAATAATCTCTGAATGTTGTTTGCTTTTGCAAGTTCCAGGTAGATGAGTGTTCAGCTCTTCCTTTCCTGAGACATCTTGAAAGATCACCTGTTCCGTGTTGTACTAGCTAGGTAATGGGAATATTGCTCTTCTGTTTCCACTGACATGAACAAACTATTTCAAAAGTTAGTTAAACCAATCTAGTGGGTTATTATTTCAAATGTTCTCTAACTCTGGAGCAGCTGCCCTGCTAAAACTGGAGGTGTGTCAAAATGTAGCACTTAGTAGGAGTATTTGTCAAAAAGGCTTTTAAGGATTGATTCATTGGTGCCTTGAGCAGTATTTTATCTGTTTTCTACGGTGCCCTGTAGATTATAAGTACTCTGTAGATATGTGTAACACGTTTGAGCAAGGTCTGTGTGCTGTAGCTGTGAGCCTGCAGCATGGTGGGGGTGTGTAAGTGCAGTTGGTCTCCTCTGTGACCATCCACCCATCCATCCATCCATCCAGCCAATCCACTTGGCCCTGGTCTTCCATGACAGGAGCCTTCAAAGAGTGTAGGTCTGCTGAAAGCTTTTAGTGCTTCTCCCTTCCATTTGAGTCCCAAAGCAGTTTTATGTTTCTGTTCAGCCTTCTTCTGGTAGATCAGCGTAACCAAGCATCCATCCACTCCGCTGCAGGATTGCATCTTACCCCTTAATGTGCATCAGGGGCAGCTGTGGCTCAGAGGACAGGGATGTGTTGGGGGGAATTTCACTGAGGGCTGGGGAAGCTTTATTTTTCCTTTCCATGGGCAATAGGAGTGGAAGCATTTGTGTTCTTCTGACTTGTGCTTCCTTCCAGCCTCTGAGCAATTTGATATCACGTGGCCAAGCATCCTCAGCTGCTTGCTCTCTGTCTGTTTTCTCTTATCTCAGACAGAAGGATAAGTGTACTTGGATCCCTGTGAATTTCTCTTCATATCCCCAGCTTTCAGTATTTTGGAAGCTGCTGTGGAGAACATGGCTCTCCTGGGCTTTTATCAAGGGGCTGATTCCTGTTTGATGCTGTGAGCAAGTTTGATGCTGATTTTGGGTTTTCTCTGGGTGCTGGCTGCAGTTCAGTTCTGATCATGCTGATCATTATCCAGGCATGACCACACCCCAAAGAGCTTCCTTGGCTGTGCAGGGCTGTCAAGGCATGTAAGTTGGCTGATGGCTCAGCAGTTACTTTTACTAAGGATTTAACATGATTGAAGCTAGTGAATCTGGTTCTGTCATGAAGGGAGAGAAAACACTTGGACCAGCATGCAAAAGGGGAAGGATCAGGTTGTCCAGGCTGTCAGTGGATGTAGGGGTAGTGGTTCAAGTCTGAGCAGAAGGCATAGGAATAGTGATTTGCTGCATTTGTTCCCATGCTGCTGGAGTGGCCCTGCCTCTCTGCAGCCCAGATCCCTGCTGGGCATCTACACAAGTGCTGCTCAGAAGAATATCTGGCATCACTCTGTGCAGGTCTAGCTGGGAGAAACTGAGCTTCTAACCTGGATTTGCTGGAGGAACATACTTGTCCAGAGGTGGATACCCCATTGAGACATGCCTCCAAATCCAGAGAGAACCTCTGGCAAGCTAAGAGCCATGACTAACTCCAGCATGTGTGTCTGCTCCTGATGGATTTGGCAGATTTTTCCCCTGCAGCAGTGGTGAATTGTGCAACAACTGGAGCAAAGTTTCACAGTCCACTCCCAGGTGAACATAAGCATAGCAGGGAACTTGCCTCTCCCAGCATGACAGTTTCAGGAGTCTGAAAGAATATAAAGCAAAGCCTGCTGATGGGACTTCTGCTGCTTTAGAGGTGCTTCAGAAACAGCAGCTGGAGGTAATCTCAATATGGAATTGGGATGAAGTGACCTGAAGGGTGCCTGTGCAGTGGGAATCTCTATCTGCAGTCCTTTCTCTGTGATGCAGCTGGTGGGCTGCACAGCCAGCATGGCTCAGTCAAAAGGTGTACTGTGTGTAAATGCAGTAGCTTGAGGGAGCTGGAGAGCTGGGTGGTGTAAGGTGGTCAATTCAAATAGGCAGGCAAGCTTAAAGTAATTCAGAATTAAAATTCAATTTATGCAGTTGGTCTTGGCCTGTTGAGGTGAGTGTTTTGGTGCTTTGCATGGTCAAGAAAAACTGAATTAAGATTGAAATAAAGCTAGATTTAGGTAATGGCTTTGCAGGTGTTCAACAGTTAAAGCATTGCAGGCCTGACAGCAGAGCTGTAGATTCATTGCTCTTGAGCCTGATGTGTATGGGGCTGGGAAAACTTTACTGAAGGGGAGATCCACAGATGAGACATGCAGTTACTCAGCCAAATGTGGCACCACAAAGCAATGCCTGCTCAAAGCATTGTGTGCCCCTTTCTTCCTGAGGCAGGGAAAACAGCTCCCTGAGTGGATAGCAGCACCACAGTGATTGTGAGCACAGGAACCACAATTGTGCAAAGAGCAGCACCAAATTGATTTCAGAATCTGCATCATCATGCTGATGGTAAGGGGTTAGACACCACCATGGTGGAGCCTCTCTGGCTGGGGCAGCATCTCCTGATGACTGCTCTTACCAGGATGACATCTGTCACCAAAGTGTGATGAAGGTCTGGTTTCAGCCAGTACTTCTGACCAGTGACTGTCTGGAAGGTAATTGCCAATTAAAAGTTTATGTGCTTCCATCAGCTTGGTGTTTGCTAATAACCACATCCAGGGTGTGGGTGCTGTCTTGTAGGAATTTGATGAGCAAAACACTGTGGTGAGCATTTGACGAGCACACAACCTGATTATGAGCAGGAGAGGATGGATTTTATGATAGGTTTTCAATCCCTCAGCTTTCCTGTCTCCCTCCAAAGCATTGGAACCTATCTACCTCAGAGGGCTCATCAGACCAAGTCTGTGCACCGTAATGTCCTCCTGTCAGGTTTGGAACTCGTCTCTAAAACCCCAAAGGCTTTGCCTGGACTGGACCAGTAAAAGCAGCCACCAGAGCTGATGATGGAGATGGGGGTGGGTGTGTCTGTGCCCTCTCCTGCCTGCAAACATTTCCAAAAGCAGCATGGGCCTAGGCCTGTGCCTGTGGAGGAGGGTTCCTGCAGTGTCAGGAGATCGCTGCAGCATCCTCTGCAGCTTCCAGTCACCTGGGAAGGGATACAAAAACTCACATTTGTATCCCTTGCCAGTGTCTCTTCCTTCACTGTCCTGAGGGTGGCTGCTCTGGACTGTCCAGGCAACTCTGGAGCTTGCAGAGCTCTTTTGGGATGGGCACAGTGCTGCTGGCTGCTTTCAGAAGGGGCTGGGGAGGGTGAAGAGGGAGTGCTCACAGCCACCCCACTCTGCAATGCAGCTCCTCCTTGGCAGGGACCAGCCCTACCTACAGAACTGGGAGGAAAAGGAGGATTAGGTGAGCCACAGGAAGCCTGGGGCTGGATCTTGTGTCAGCTGAATCACTGGGTTTCCTCCAGATTGGCCAGGCAGCTGTGTCAGTGCCCAAGCCCAGGGCTCTGGCACTTGCTGTGGTTGTGAGGGCATGGAGTGCCTGGCCATCTCATTGCTTATTCCAAAAGATCTATGCTGGGTTAGTGGTCACAAGTATGTGGGGTTGGAGTATTTTTATTTAGCTAATGCTAACTGACTTGCCTGCTGATGTCAGGAGCTTTTGTCATGAAAAGGGAGCAAACCCACAGGTTCCTCAGAAATGGGGAATGCATATGGAGTGAGTCACTGCTCCAGACTAGGTCTAGCTCACTTGTTGTGTTGGATTTTTTTTTTTTTTTTTAGATTGGGTGGAAATAGGACACACTAATACCTTTTTGTTGACTCTTTAATGTGTCTCTGCACTGGCCTGTTTGAGTAAACAAGTTGATATTGTTAATCAGTCATTGTAGAGATATTAAAGTAAGGCAGGCCTGGAAGGGATGAAGCACTCAGTTTTCAGAGTAACACAGAGCTGCTAAGAAAGTAAATTCTTCCATTTGGATCAGCAGCAAATTCCAGCTCTGTTTCTGTTGGAAGTGTTCAAGTGGCTCTCAGGAAATATTTGGTTGTCATGTGCTTTCAAATTTGAATTAATCTGCCAACTTTCAGGACGTACAAACGTCTGAATATCCCCCCTTCATCAGTTTTCTACAAGTCCTCTGTGTAGAATGCAGCTTCCAGGGCTTCACCTCTTGGGGAAGAGTCTTGAGAACATTTTTCTCTGTGCTTGAGTGTTTTTAAGTTGCTGTCTGAGCAGTTAATCCACCCAAATATCCTGGTTAGCTTCTGGCACATGTGCTGGAAGTGCTGAGTGCCTCAGCAGAGGCATCCCTCCAGTGGCAGTCCCTGCAGTGGCCTGTCCCCAGGTGGCTCACAGCTGTCAAAACACATGCTGGGACAGCTTTCCTTGACCTGCCCCTGTTGCAGTTCTGCAAATAAACTAACCCCAGTTCGGTGACTGGAGTGTGTTTAGAACCTGTAAAATTTGTTTGCACAGGAACTTTATACAGCCTGTCTCAGGGAAGGAGTTGATACTCCAAAACCTGACTTGTACTTGAAGCAGCTCTGATCTGTATCCCAGATAGTCTTCAGAGGACAGAGACAGGCTGCACTGTCTGCCAGCCACACTCTTCTGGGTAGGTGCCTTTGTGCATCCATGTGTGACAGAGCTGCCCTTGCTTCTCTTCTGTGGGGTGAGGGATGAAGGCAGGATGAGGGATCTGGAGCAGTGATTGCTTCCTTGTACACTTTGTTTATCTGTGCGTTGACTGATGGGCTGTCAGCCACCAGACTAAAACTTTTCTCTTGTTGTAAGATGGGTGTTTAAATGTGAGCTGGTCTCTGCCTGTGGTGGAGGCTCTCTTGCAGCAGGAGTGAGTGTGACATGGCCAGGCGTGAGCAGCGTGGTGAGCCCCCACAGGGCTTGGGGTGAGGCAGATGATGTGTGATCCCTTTGCCAGCGTGATAAAAGGGCCTTTTATGTCCCACAAGACAAAGCCTCTTGTTTGAAAATGCAACTGAATGAAAAACACGATTCTGAATGCCCTAGACTCAGCTATTAAAAACAAACAAACATAAAAACCCCCACACAACAAGAAAAAGAGAAGCTCCCCTGCCCCCCAGCCCAGTGTCCCAATGATGGTGTAATACCTCTTCATTGCAGAAAAGCTCTGTACAATTGCTTTGGGAGCTTGTAACTTTGTGGCCCACTAACCTTTCCATAGACTGTTTTGTTATAACACCCTTTCTCCTTCACAGGCAGCTCCAACACGGTCAGGTGTTTGCTTTTTCTCTGCTGGTTTGAATTCTCCCTCCCTCCTCTCAAGCAGAGAAACAGAAGGAAGTAGTGGTACTTTACAAAGTGAGAGTGAAACCTGTTTTATGGACTGAGCTGAACAGTCTAGGGGCTGGAAGGAAAAATGTTTTTATGTCAAGACCCATACAAACAACCTTAGGGCATATCCAGCACATAATACTTACCTGATAGAGTCAAACAGAGCAGCATTTTTAAAAGCTCTTGGCTTATGGTGGTGTTTGCTGCTTCTTTTGGTGTTAAAGATGTTAGAGATAGTCAGCAGCAAATTAAATTCCAATTAAGTGGTTAGGTGCTTTGGGAAATCCCTTTTTAAGGGAAATCCTCATGGTTTGAAAACAAATTGGTGCAAATGAGAATCAGGAAGAGGGCAGAACTTGTGGAGGAGCTTTGGTTGAATTTTCAGTCTGTAGCTCAGCCTCTCCTGCCTGGCAGCTCATGCCACCTGCCTGCATAGCCAAATCTGGCTCTGTTCTTGGTAGCATTCTCAAAGTGTTTCTGCCAGTTGTGAAATCCATCTCTTGTACGATGCAACAAGCTTGCTCAGAGCTGATTTTTCTTGCTAAGCAACTCCTTTATTCCCTGGAAATAGCTGGGTTTTGGTGGCACTGAGGCTTGGCTGTAGCACCCATGGGAGTACTACAGGGAAGGGGCTGCTCCAGGAATGGAAATAGATCCCAGACTGGGCATCAAGCAAGACAGTCAGTGCTGCACACAGCATTCCTGCATCTTTCAGGGACCTGCATGGTAGCATTGCCTTGGTCAATTAGCCTTTTTACTGTGAAACAGTAAAAAAATTTACTTTTATAAAAAGTTATTTTTTTACCTCTGTCAGTGTGATGCACCTTTGCTGTGATTCCTCCCTCTGCCCCATTTTTTCAACTTGAGCCCCATGAAGTTTATTGTCTTGCTGTTGGTGGCTTTTACTGGCTGTTCAACATCTTCTTGTGCCTGCTAATGCTGGGAGGTGGGGTCTGAAGTGCTTTCCTTCGTGTCTCTGCAGTGATGCAACTCTTGTTGACTTTCTCTGCTGCGAGCACCTGTCTGAGCTGCTTTCCCAGGCTGCCACACCTGCCCATTGCTCTCATCTCTAACAACTTCATTCTTTCCAGACTGAGTGAAGTGTTACAGAAAAATGAATATTTACAGCTACAGGCAAACTTGTGTGAGTGCTTGTGAAGGCAGCTGGGAGTCTCAGACAAAAGAAGGTTGCTAATCAGAGCACAGGCATTTGTTAAATTGAGCCTCTTGTTGCTTGAGCCTTGAGCCAGAGCCAGCCTGTTCAGGATCCTGCCTTCTGACAGCCTGTAAACCTCAATCCACCCCTCATCCTTTTGCTTACAAAGGAGGAGGCAGCTGTGTCTGTTCCCATAGGCAGAGGAGGAACCTTTTATTTCTCAGCTTCAGGATTGTAGTGAACAATGTGGGAGCTGGAAAATCTTGGGATGCAAATCTCATTTGAAGTTGCACCAAGTCTGCCTAAATCCCCATTACAGACCCTGAGCTAGAGCTAGCATTGATGTTAGAATGTGCTTATCAGTGCCTGTGTTCCTGTTCCTCATTGCATCAATCACTGCTCTCTCATAGTTGTGTCAGCCAGAGTGCCACCAGGACATCTGATGCCCTGTCACGAATGTGTGGGATGGGGATGTGTGTAGGTGTCTGACTTTCTCCCATCCCTGTGGTGATACCTCCTGTCCAGGCTGGCTGGGTGGCACCTCATCAGCTCTTGGAAAGGAGGATGGTGGCAGATGGGTGGAGGAACTCTGTGCTTCATCCTCTCTGTTTCTTAAAACACCAAGCAGATCTGATCCAAGTGGAGTTTCTGTGAACTCGGGGTTTCACTGTTTCTCATGCCTGCTCTTCTGTGCTTCCTCATGGTGCTTCTGCCATTCAGGGAGACAGTGGCCATGCAAACAGCCTGTTCCTTGCAGTTTTTTGGGAGTCTGACTTTGGGGAAACAAGCAGGTGTTGATTCAAACAGCTTTCTTGCAGAAGAACAAACTATTTCCTTTTTGCAAACAATGTCAGGTGTACTACTTTGTGCCAAAATACCCTCTTCATATATTGTTCAGAATAATTTCTTTGGGTTTGGTGGCTGTGTGCTCTCCATTAATATTTTAATACTGGATTCTGATTTTGTTCAAAGTTGGGGAAAATCTCTGGAGATGTGAGTTCTGACCTACAGAATACACTGACAGCAGGTACCTTAAGATGTGCAGAACAGCGTAGTCATAAAATAATATACAGAGCTAAATATTAACGAGGCTAATGGGCTTTTTGACTTGTTAAAGAGTGTATTTCCCATCTCTGAGTTTGACACATCTGTTTTCTTAGTGGAAAGATAAACATGGTTCTGGGAACTATGGTGACACTGGTACTGATTGTTGCTATGCTGCTGTTAGAAACTGTGTGTTGTTGAATGCAGCCTGGTTTCATGCAGTGTTCTTTTTCTCTCTTTAGGTACTCCCTAAATTAATGAGATGGCCAACACCATGCAAATCTCCAAAGATGAGCTGGAGGAACTCAAGGAGGCTTTTGCTAAAGTTGGTAAGCCACACTAAGGAGGGCACCTCGCTCCTGTCTGCTGCACATTTGAACTGGATTTATCCCACCCCTGTGATGAGCAGCAGTGCCAGCAGGATGTGGGCATTCTGCTGCTCTCGTGATTGTCTCTGTGCCAGGGAGTCCCTTGGCAGCTTTGTTGCTTCTGGCTTGTCACTTTGGCCAAGGAGCACAAAGGCAGGGACACAGGCAGTCTGGCTATCAGGGGGCACTGACAGGCAGCCTATACTCTTGCTCCAGGGTGGGTTTTGTTGCTTCCTGATGGCAGAAGAAATCTCCAAACAGGTTTTGCATTGCTTTGGCCTTGGCAGCACTTCAGAGCTTGGTTCTGGTGGTGTTGGTTTGGCAGATTGGCTGAGCCATGTTCATGGTCAGTGCAGGTGCTGCGTTTCTGGCTTGTGCAGGTGCAATTTGGGGCTCGTAAGCAGAACTGAGTTTGTTTACCTGGCCTCATGGAGCAGCTTGTGGTGATGATCAATGCCTTGTGCTGAGCACACCTCCATTGCCCTCTGGTGGCTCCATCTCTGCTGACCCCTCAGCCTGCCGTGTTCCAGGGGCTGCACAGCCTCCTCAGGGGCTGCTCTGCCTGCCTCCCAGCTTTCCCCCTGTGCTGGCATCACAGAAGCCTCTGGCAGGCTGCTTCAGGAAGCTGAAATGGGCAAAAAACTGACATAATGGAAAAAATGGTTTTCTGTTGGTTTAGTTTCTTGATATGGCTTACTGAAGGATCAGAGAACCAGCAGGGAGGGGTGGGATGGCTGCTGGAGCACAGCCGTGGGGGACTGAGGTCAGTGTGTGCAGCTGGGGAGCCACACCCAGGGCTGGCACTGGCCAGGATCAAGTTGCACAAGTGGTGAGAGCCAGCATTTTGTTTTTCTAACTGGACATGGGCATCACTTGAGCACTGGTTATATATATAAAGTCATAGTTGTCTCTTATCTGTATTGGGTGGTACCACCCTCTAGGGCAGGGTGGCTGTGAAAATTCTCACTTATTCAGAATTTCCTGTCTGCAGAGAGAAATGAGAATTTCAGAGGCAACTGATTCTCATGGAGCAGTAACCCCTGTTGGAACTTGAAGCAAATTGCATTTTAAGGAGTTCCCTCTCCTCTCTTGCTCTTGTCAAGACTTTTGCAGCAAGTAGAAGTGAGCTGCCACAGAGGGAGATGTTCCTTGGGAGGAAGCAGAGTGTTTCTCTCTGTCTAATGTGCCTCTTGGTGCAGATCTCAATAAGGCTGAGATGTAGGCAGCCTGTTCTGTCCTTGGATCCATTTAAAATTATTAACCTCTCTGGAATGTGGTGGCTTTTGTCATTAGTGTGGGGGAAATGATCAAGATTTGGTTGGAAACGTGGAGAAACACAAGTCAAATTCTGGTTTGTTGTAGGAAACCAGCTCACCCTGCTCAGGAGGTGGGCCCCTGTTTGGTTTTAAATTATAAAGGCAGTGTCAGAACTTTAATATTAATAAGAAATGTGCTAATTATCCTGGACATACCCACAAATGAGATAGGATCTGCTAGTTCTTTTCAACTGCCTTGTTTTGTGTGCTTGAGGCATGGTGGAGCCCGCAAGCATGTGGGACACACCTGTCAGGAGTGTCTTTAATGCTCTCATTCCCTTTATTCCTGCCTAAAGGAGCCATGTTTGCCCTGGGACATAGAACTGGTCACTGGCTGGCTGACTGCCTTTCTCTGTGAACTTCTAATAGCATCTTCAGTGAAAGTGAGCAGAAGTTGGACTAAGACTGCTATGTAAATTGAAGACTGTTTTTCATCTCCCAGCTATCTGGAAGATTTGGAACACAGCTGAGAACCATGGTTATAGCAAAACTCAGCTGGTTGGCTTCTAGGATGTCATGAAGGAGATGTGGGGAGGAGGAAACGTTTCACAGGGTGATTTCTGCTCACCAAGGTGTGCCCTGCTCCAGTGCTCAGCTGGTTGGGCTTCCTGGAGACCTGCTTGAACTCCAGCATGGGGCAAGTTGGGTAGGTTGATGGGGCTTTAAAGGTGTGTGTTTGACCAGCTTTTCTGTCTGCAGCTGGACTGGATTGAGGCATGTGGGGATGCTGGAAGGCAGTGAGGTGTGTTACTATGTGCTCTGTCACCACTTGCCTTCCATGCCACCTGAAGGTATTTCCTCTCTCCTATGCAACTGATGTGCTGTTCTCTGACAGCCAGCAAAAGGCATGAGTCCCATAGACATCCTACTGCTTATTAAAACAGCACACAGGTGAGAAACCACTGTTGAAGGTTACCACTAAAGCCAGCTATAGCACAGACAAGCAGCTCCCACCATCCTACAGGCAGTTATTTGTCTTGGAACTGATCCAAGTGGTAAAGAGCAGTGGGGGGAAAAAAGCTGTGTAATGTTTGAAAACAGTGATTAGTGGGGCACTGGAACTGTCTAGGCTTTGAGTGACCCACAGGTTAGTGGGAGAAGAACAGGTTGTTCCAGATCTCATTGGATCTCTGAATTTGTTCTGTGGAACAGGTGCCTGTGTGTGTGTACTTGGCCAAACAAGGGCACTTCAGAGGGCAGGCGTGGCAGGAAAAAATCCCCAAACTTGCTCTGTTTATTTGTCTTCATTCTCCCTCCTTCTAAGATAAGCAGAGATAAGCATCTTTTCTGGAAACACGAAGTACTCAAAAATCATAACTCTGAACTGAACACTTTGTTCAGCGCAGCAAGGTGGTAAAACAATGCTCCGAGACGTTTGCTTAGGGCAAACAGGGATCTGTGATCCTAGCGTGTCCTGCTGAGCATATGTCCTTAAAAGGAAACGTGTGGGTTACTTTCCCCTCTTGCATCCTGTTATTTAAGCTATTTTAAGTACTTGTCCTTGGAGGAAGCTGAGCTGGAGCTTGAAGCAGCTTTTGGGATTCGTTGCGGCTTTGCTGCGCCACCTGCATATGGCAGAGGTGCCGTGCTTTGCTGCCGTGACCTTTCCCAGGTTTAGCTCGCTGGCATGCATGCATCTTTCAGTAGAAATAGGAAACTTCAGATGTGCTGTAGTTTCCTTTCCATCAGGCAGACTATAATGAATCCAGGCTGTAGCTTGTCTGTTAAAACAATTTCGCTTTCTTCCATTAGTAATCCTGGGCAGGCCGCCGAACGATTTCATTTGGGATAGCTTCTATTTTGACAGCCTCTTCAGCTGCTGAATACCAGCTCAGATTTTGTTAGAGAGTTCTGTCTGAAGTCAGGGCCTGTTGCAGGACATCCAGCAAGGCACCATATGGTGGACCTGCAGTGATGCTGGAAATAGTTTTGGAACTGGCTGGTACTGCAAAGGTAGAGGGTTTTTTTTGTTTGTTTGTTTGGTGGTTGATTTTTTTGTTTTGTTTTGTTTTCTTTTTTAATGCTGCTTCTTTCTACATTTGGTGCCAGAAAAGCAGCTGCCCTGTGGAATAGGGGTCGCAGGTCTATTTGTCATGTCAGGGTTGTTGACATGTTAAAAACAGGTCTATTTTCCATCTCATAGTCAATCACTACTTGACTCTGCTACCAAGCCAGAACCACAGGCCAGCAACACTCTATGGTAAAACCAGCAGGCTTTAACACTAAAATCTGTCCTTCTGTGGCCAAGAAGTTTAAACTTGAAATGAGAGCATCTTCAGTGCAAAACCAGTAACTTGGTGTGTGGTCTTACAGTTAAGCTAACAGAACTGATTTACTTGTCATTCCCACTCCCAAGTGTCTGGCACATAGGTGCTCTTTTACTCTGTGAAGTAAATCAGTGATTAATTTTTTTCCCAGAATACTTTAGAAGAGTAGCTTGTACAAGTGGGTGTTTGGGATATTGTTAAGGGCTGCAAGAGCTTAGGTCCTGAGTGCTGAGAATCAAAGGTTTTGAGTGAGTTAAGGTATGTCCTTCATACTTGATTTTGTGCTATTTATTGGAGCCCAGTGCAGCCTTTCCTGATGGGCAAAATCTTTCTTTGTGCCATGCTGCTGACCTATGTGAGTTCCCTTGTGAGTGTGTATTTCAGTGGCTCTTTGTGTGGCAGACCCCCTATTTTTTTTTTTTTTTAGTGAGCAAATGTAAACCTTCTTTGACCTGAGCACACCTGGAAGACTGGGAAGATGCTGATTGAAGGAATGAATGAAACCAAACTGGGCAGATGTTGACCCAGCTTGGAGTAAATTCCTCATACCTGCCCTGCAGGGCTTTATATGCAGAACCAAGATCTTAATAGGTTTCAGCATCCTTTTATCCCTGTGTCCCTTATTGGAGTTGCAGACTTTGGAGCTCAGTTTCCTGATGTCTCACCTAAGAGGCTTCTGCCTCATTAAAAACCATATAAAGTTTTATCCTTCTGCATCTGAATAGGCTCAGACATAGCACATGCAAGCCTGAATCAGAAACACTTCTAAATGTTTAACCTAGACACGCCAAGAGGAAAACCTTTACCAAATCTGAATCAAAATTGGATCCCATCAAGGATACAATTTATATTTTGAAGTCTTATTTTTTTCTTTGCCTGCTACTTACATCTACTCTAACATTTGGGTAGCTGTAAAACTCAGGTGGTGGATTGATTGGAAGAAGTGCTGAACAGATGTTTTTGGATTTACCAGCTTAATTTGGTAGCATGCTGAGGGATTTTGGTTTGTTCAGTCAGGCAGAGGCAAAAGCAAGGGAGTTGGCTGCAGGCTGAGAGTGAAAGCAAAGTTTTGTTTTAGGTTCATAGGCCCTGGAGATTAGGAAATCCCTTCTTGACTTATTTTCCTCACTGGCTGTAAGGAGGGGAAAAGATGCATATTGTGAAGTTAGATTCAGTAATAAAAATACTGTAATAGAAGAAGCTGTGATTTATCTAGAGGGGAAATAGTTTGCTCATGACATCTCAGGCTGGACTGTTAATAAATCTTGCCTTTGTAAGCTTGTATTATTTCAGAATAAAATTCTAAAATTGAGGGCCAGGGAGCAGCCTATTGTTGTCATTAATCATTGCCCCAAACCACTGTATTTCCTCAGCACTATTGTAAACACTGACTTTTCATGAAGTAGTTTAGTGTATTTATTATTCCACTGGAATTGATGCTCTTCCTTGGTCTGAGACACAGAGACTGGGGTGTAGGAAGGAGTACAGGTTTGCTCTGGTTACTTTGGATATTTGCCACTGAGCAGTTTCACTTTCTTGCTAACTGATAAAAACAATTTTAAAATCCCATATTCCCATATGGATCTTGAAAATGAGGACATTTGGAGTGGTGGTGCAAATGTGCTGCTTGATGGAACACTGCTGTGAAACAAAACCTAAAAACCACAGACTCCTCATTAAAAGTAAATTGACCTCCACATTTTGGTTAAAAAAAAAAAAAAAAAACAAAACAAAACCAACAACCAAACCCTGGACCATAGAGCTATCCTGATTGTTTTATTTATTCTTGAAAGTATCTCCCTTCAAGCACAAATGCTGACCCCAGTGGCTGTGGTGAGATGCCCTCTTGAAGAAAACCAAATTCTGGGGCTGGTGCAGCTCTTCAGGCACTAAATTAACTTCCCTGGGCTGTCTGTAGCACTTGCCTACAGCAAAGGGATTTTAGCATCCTTTTACTGAGCCAGTTACAGCACAACATGCCCTGAATCCCTGCCTCTCCAAAGATGGGGCTGGAGGGTCATACTTATATCTTGAGGTGTGATTCTGGGCTGTACAACTACTTCAAATGCTCTGTCTGCTTGTGGACCCAACTCTGCTGAAATCTGTGTGCCAGCTCTGCTGTGAGCACACTCTGCTCATCCTGGTTAGCCTGGGGAAGAGGCACCCAACCCCTGCCTGTCCTTAGTGGCTGGAAAACCTCACTTGCCTGAAGAAGGTCTGGGGATGCTGGATTTGCCATGTGTGGTCAGTAGATGTGATGATGTCCCCAAAGAGGCTGGGATCTGTTATGTGCAAAGCTCCAGTGCCACACTAGATTCTCGTTTTCTTCCTCAGTCTAGTAGGTGACACTATCTCACTGAACACATGGTGCTGCTGTGGCTTGGTGATAGACTGTGAAAGCAAATGTCCTGGCAGAGCATTCTTGGGCAGCAATAAAATATCTGCAATTTGCTGTCAGTGTTAGATGGAGAATATCATTGACAACATGATAAAAATGCAACTGCAGAGCTGACTTGGTGTTTTTAGTTCAGAATATAAGAGGTGCTGTGTTTCATGACCATCTATTTTTAACATGCAAGGGCTGTGGTATTTAGATGTAAAAAGAGACATTCTGGAGATTGTTTATGAAAATACAGATGTTCTGTTGTGAAACTTTAACACCAGACTGGTCACATGTGCCCAGAGTCATCGTGGTCAGTCCTGCTTCAAAGCTGCTGTTGCCCAGAGCTGGAGGGTTCCCATGACTTGTGCTGGGACACTCTCTGAGGATGTGCTGTGTGTGTTTACTGTGTGCCTTTGGTTCCTACGGGTGTCCTTTGAACAATGTGCTCCTTGGTATTGTTGGTGTGGCCATCCTGCTGTGTGCCCATGCCCTGCATGCATTCAGCAGGTCCCCAGTGTGCAGGTTGCCCTCCATAAAGCTCTTGGACACAGGGAGTCACGTTTTGCCCCTCTGTTGGGGGTCAGTTCTGTCAGGTACAGGCACATTTCTAAAACCTTCTGCTGCCTCTTCTCTTCCTCAGACCTCAACAGCAATGGGTTCATCTGTGACTACGAGTTGCACGAGCTGTTCAAGGAGGCCAGCCTGCCTCTCCCTGGGTACAAAGTGAGAGAGATCATCCAGAAGCTCATGATCGATGGTGACAAGAATAAAGATGGGAAGATCAGTTTTGAAGAGTTTGTCTATGTAAGTGATGTTTCTGAATTGCCAGCAGCCTGGGGGGCCTCTTTAAGACAAAGCTAAGGACGACTGTAGAAGTGGTCAAACCTGACTTCTCAGTCACTTACCCTAATCCCAGTTCTCTTTTGACAAACTGATCATTCTAGCCATGTAAAAATCAGTTCTTTGTACAGGTATCTGTTTATGATCAGTCTTTTGTGCTGTTGTTGACAGCCTTTAGATGTGGACAGAGGAGAAATATTGAAATGTTTTTGAACGAAAACCAACCAACCAAAAAGAATCCATGTGGTTTTCCTAGATGATAGCTTCATTGGAGGCCAAAATACTGTTTCCACATGAGATGACAACTGGAAAAAGAGACTTGCAATGATCCAAGCTTACAGTATTTACTGGAAGCTATTCAGTTTTTCCAGGCACACAGATGAATGCTTGTTTTCCCCGTGTATCAGTATAATTTCCTTTCTCGGCTTAATGGGACTACAAGTATTTGCTAAAGAGTTGGAAGAGCATTTCAAGACACACTTGGATTTGTGTTAGGTGCTGATCTAAGAAAATTCAAATCTCTTGCCTTGAAAGGGAAGAACAGGAATAAGGTGATGGGACAAGTTGAAGGATCTGTCTTTTTTAGTAGAAGTAGGCCAAAATTTAACCATTTATTAATTTTTACAAAAGTGCAAGACTTCTTCTATGTATGTTTTTCATCCTTTTGATGCTCTGAATGCTGAAGGAGTAATTAAAGTATGTGCAGTACATTAAGGGAGCTGTTTTCATGCAAATTAGTTTTCTTGATATTTCTTAATTTATCTTCACTTTCTGTTCCTTAATTGTTTTCAGACCCTCTGAACTTTTTGAGTTCGGAGTCAACTAGTAAGTTGGAGTTTGCAGTTTGTAAACACTTGCATGCTGGGTGCATGTTTCAGCTGTTGGTTTGAGCTGGTCCATAACTCTTAACTTTGCACTAGGAAGGAAGAAGTAAATCTCTTCTGTTGCATTTGAAAGGTACCAATGATTGAGTAAAGACAAAGTGTCTTAGGGCAGCTGAGGTGTACATTAGCAGCAATGCTTAGCTGTATGATTTTTACAAACTGAGATCTTGCCCTGAGCATTTTTGCTGGAGTTTATGGTACAAGGAATGACATGAACTGTCTTTACATTGGGGCCAAGTGACTTAGTGGTACCTCAGCATTAGAGCACATATTCTCAAGAAGATTTGCAATACCAGTAGTTAACCCAGGAAATTTTAAAATAAATAGATCTAAAACAAATCCTTGTGGTTAAAGCCAACCAACCAGAAATCCCCCAGCTTTTGGGCTCTCAGATCTTCAGTCTGCTTTACATGATCAACCTCTGCATGCCATCAGGAGATGATTTAACTGCACTGTATCATCATTTTGACTTGCCACCTTCCCTGTGTTTAAGGGATGGGGAGGTAAGGTGTGACAACAGCAGCCTGGCCCTGTAGTGACACCTCTGCAGCCTGGTGTCTTCTCCTTTTAGCAGAAGCACATTTTTGTCTTGCTTTACAGTGCTGTTTCATTGTCCTTTTCTAGGTAGTGTTTAGAGAACCTGTGCACATTTCATTTGTGTTTTCAGCTTGGTTGAAACTAATTTAGTTTAGTTTTGAGGGAGTTACAGTAGGCTTTCCAGCCACTGAATGTGTTTTTTACTAATAGCTGCTCAGTTCTGTAGGGCCTTGGGGCCACTAACAGTAGCATCCAACCTGTGCAAATGGCATGTGCAGTCTTCTGTGCTGAAGCATCTCTTCTGCCTTCCAACAAGAGGGTGTTTCACCAGTTAGGCAAAGCCTGCTGTTGAGGTAAGGGTAATCTTGGAGCACTCATTGTTACACTTTATTGCAGATTTGACTGTTATATGCTTAAAGAGAATTGTTTCTTGGGTTGTGGGCGAAGTCTTTTGTGTGAACTAAAGTCACAGTCACATGAGCATCTGGCTTATGCAGAAAGGTTAAAATTGCACCACAGCTTTCTTAAGTTTGGCCCTTCAGGACCTGCTGCATGTGTTACTTGTGCTCAGACTGCAAAGGTTTCATGGTTTTTTCTTGTGGTTTATTGAAATCTACTTGTAAATGTATGCAAGGTACTTCATGCCTAATGCTTCTGTTTCAATAGGCACTTGCATTGTGTGTTGGAGAAAGTGGGATGAGTCTCTGCCCACTGTCCATGTCAGATTTAATGCCACTACACCCTTGCTGGGCCCTTCACATTTGCTGATTTTACTGTGAAGTTTGCTTTAAAGCTGAGAAGAAATAGCTCCTTCTGTGGTCCTTCTTGTTTATAAAGATGAATTTTTCTTGTCTAACAGAGCACTTTAAATTGTAGATTTTCCAAGAGGTGAAAAGCAGCGATATCGCCAAAACATTCCGAAGAGCCATTAACAGGAAGGAAGGGATTTGTGCCATTGGGGGCACCTCAGAGCTCTCCAGCGAGGGGACCCAGCACTCCTACTCAGGTACCATTCTGGTTCTCACTCTTCTCTTGAGTTTTTGGAGGTCCTATGCCAAAACCAGACTATTTCTACCTCCATGCCCTGTTCTCTGAGAGCTGAGCGATCTCACGTCAGGGTGAAAGCAGGACAGAATTTATATGCTGCAAATATAACAGTGTATAAGTTAAATGTGTTCTTATTTGCTTCATTAACTGTGCTTGCTGATGAAGTCCTTGTGTCACACTTGAGTATGATAAAGTTAAGTAACAAGTAAATGACAGGAATATTCTGATAGTTGTGAGAATCTTCTTTCTTTAAACTTTGTGTGACTAATAAAATGTGTGGTAATGATAGTGGGGCTGTTGTTTCCCTGGGTTATTGTACTCTGCTTCTTTTGGGAAAATCTTTGTTATGAGAAAACCTGTATTAAATTTATGGTTGATTATCTTAGAGGAAGAGAAATACGCCTTTGTAAACTGGATAAACAAAGCCCTGGAAAATGATCCCGACTGTAGGCACGTTATTCCAATGAACCCAAATACAGACGACCTGTTCAATGCTGTAGGAGATGGGATTGTGCTGTGGTAAGTCATGATGGCTCCTGGATTAAAGAAGTTAAAAATCAGCAAAATGACTTTCCGAAAATGTAGCTTGGGGAATTTTCATCCTATTCTGGGCTGGTTTTGTGTGTGCATAACGTTTTGCACATATAAAAAGAGGCTTTCATTGCCATTGTGTGAATGCCTTAGCTTTGGTGCCAGCTGATATTTTCATCCAGTGCTTTTGTTTGGGCTTGAGACTGAGTTTGCTGAGGGGGCAAAAGGTGCTTTGCGGGAGCAGGAGTTGTCCTGGTGCAAACTCAGCCTGGTGCTGGGTAGCTCGAGGAGAGGCACGTGTGATAAATGGCCCATTCTCTTGGATGTTTAGGCAGACAGTGTTCTCTGTGGGAATGTTCATGACCTTATTATGCATTAACCCAAAAATGGATTTTCTGGGAGTCTTCATGTTCTTTTTAATAACTGCACTAAGTAGGTTAGGTGACTTATTCTGTTACATGCTGAGAACAGAAGGCATCCAGGGCTGCTAAATACCAGCAATCTTCTGTGCATGAGATTTTTGTTGTTTTTATGGGTTAGGTTCATTTGTTTTATTGGAATTTCAGGATCTCTGTATCAATACACAAAGTAAGTTTAAGTGAGTTACCTCTTTTCTTTAATTGCTTTTATTTTTTAACTTCAGCTCGTGATGCATATTTTTAGTTTATTTATTTCCCAAGTTTCAAGTAATTCATGGCTTTAAGCAAAGACTGAACTGAGTAGGAAGTAGTTCATAATATAAAGTTTAAATTTGCCATATTTTGTGTTGATTAAAAATTCATTGTGCTCACATGCTCCCCACTGAGCTCTCCAAGTGTTTGTTCTTTTTTGGGGCAGGTTTTCTTGCCAGCAGTAGTAAACCTTTACAATAGGAGGAAGTTTGTTGTCTTACTAGAATGTGCAGTGGATGTCAGCAGAGCAATGAGTCTTCACTAGTTCAGGGACTGCACTGTGAATAATTCATGTGCTCTTTTTGCTCCAGTAGCTGAGATCAGTAGTGGCTGGGAACATGTTTAAAGTTTCAGGCTTAGCTATTAGTTACAAATACATTCCTGATAATGTAAATATTAACTTCTGATTTATGCAATCTTGATTTTTATGAAAAAAAAAAAATTACACAAAAACAAGCAGGCTAAAGGAAATGTGCTGTGGGTATTGTCACAGTGCATTGAGTTTTGTTCGGCTGAAATACTGAGTGTTGTTCAAATATCACTGGTTTTCCTCCTAACAGCAAAATGATCAATCTTTCTGTTCCTGACACAATTGATGAAAGAGCAATTAATAAGAAGAAACTCACACCTTTCATAATTCAGGTATAAAGCATTTCTGTATTTTATTTTCTGAAATTCATATTAATATAGAATTAACGAATGTAGCATGGTGGCTCAAGGCATTATTGTGGAATGTTAGAAAGGAGCAAATTTTATAGCTTCTGTTTAATTATTAAATGCAGTTTTGTACCATGCATAATTGACAGTTCTATGGGCATGGTTCAAAAATGCTGAATTAATGACAAAATGGGTAAAGTGGCTGAAATGTTATGCACACGTGATATTGCTGTGGTGATTATGTACAGCATTGTCTTTTTTAAACAATGGGGTATTGGTGTTAACTATGAATCATTTCATCCTAGGGCAGGTTGTTTTTGTGAGGATGCCCCTGTGTGTGTGTAAATTAGCACTTCCCTAGCCTTATTCTCGTTGATGCCACTAGGTGCAACTAACTCGGAGGCTGAAACTAAATACCAGAGGCTGAAATTAAACCCTGGTGCCTAGTTCAGGTCTTATTGATTCAGCCTGCTGCCACACAGCTCCCTTAAAACTTCAGCTGGAGAGTGGCTGGGAGTGTTTCCTCTGAGCTGGAGTTTCCGCTGAGCTGGAGCGAGGACAAGGGGGGAACCTGCACTCTGCTGGTGCTGGATGAAAGGGAAAGCAGCATCTCCCTGGGCTGTGTCTGACTGGGCTCTGCTGTTTGCAGGAGAACCTGAACCTGGCCTTGAATTCTGCGTCTGCCATCGGCTGTCATGTTGTCAACATTGGCGCGGAGGACTTGAGGGAAGGGAAGCCCCACCTGGTCCTTGGGCTCCTCTGGCAGGTCATTAAGATCGGCTTGTTCGCTGACATCGAGCTCAGCAGAAATGAAGGTAAATCAGTCCTGAGTGATCACTTCTACAGCATGAGCACAGCATTGCTTGTGCTGTCAGCCCCAGCCCTGCCTCTGCCTCCTCCCTCCCTCCCTCCCTCCCTCCTCTCTGTGGGAAGAAGGATCATCAGGGCATGTGCCAAGCTGAGTGTTCTGCAGCCTGTTGGCAGCTGGGCAGCAGGTTCATGCAGGTGGGCTCTGCCATCCTGGTGGTGTGTGTCAGCCTGGAGAGCTGGCTGAACACCAGCCTCTAAGCCAAGATGCAGCTTGGCTTGAGCCTGGCAGTGAATGGGCACACTGCTTGGTGATGCCCTAGGCTGCTCCAGCTGCAGGCTCCTGATGGTGTTGGGATGTGACAAAAGCTGCTTGGATCCTTTTAGGATTATAGACAACTGCATAGCTTTCTCCAAAAAAAAAAAAAAAATTAAAAAGGGGGCTTCAGATCTGTGGTAGTTATTTGGTTCTAAAATCCTCCTTGATACTGTCAGTGGAGAAGCTTGAACTCTCACTTTGTCCTTGGTGGTGAGAGACTGATGCTGCAGATCTCTCCTTGTGCTCACTTGGTCCTGCATGACAGCCTCCAAAATTTAAACTTCTCAAATCATCTGAAGAGCTCTGATATTCCTGCATGTGCTATCAGAGCATCCAGATGCATGGAGGGGCTTCAGTGTCCTTTATTTAAGCTTCCCCATCATGAAGTGTTGACATTGTTTGGTTTAGATTGAAAATTCATGGCAGAGGAAGCACTGGCCAGCTGAAAGGGTGCTTATCTTGGCTCCTGTGGGTTTTTTTTAATGGTGCTTATGAAACTGCTTGGAAGCATTTTTCATTGAGATAGAAGTGCATTTGCATTTAGCTTCCTGTCATCAGCTTAAAAGACTGCACATAAAGTCCAGAGAATTTTGTTACATAAGAAAAGGGAAAATACTTTTTTACACATATATTTTTAGATCATTTATACTCCTCTCTGTGTAACAACCAACTCAGGAAAACTCTGCTGATACCCAGAGTATTTTGACATAATCAGTAGTTGGTATTGTATCCCCCTGAAATCTTGCTGCAGCTCGAATTCTGGCCTGCAGGTTTGACTCTTCCCTCACAATCATTTTTCTTGTAGCACTGGCTGCCTTACTTCGTGATGGTGAAAATCTGGAGGACCTTATGAAACTATCCCCAGAAGAGCTGCTCCTAAGATGGGCCAACTTCCACCTGGAGAACGCAGGCTGGCACAAAATCAGTAACTTCAGCTCAGATATCAAGGTACCAAAGCTCTCCTGATTTGCAGTGTCTGGGAAAAGACTGGGAGCTGGACAGGGATATGTGTGCATGTGTAAATGAGGCTTTCATCCTCAGGCAGGATCTTTCTTGACCCTAACACACTGAGTGGTCTTACCAGGGGGATTTGGGGTGTTATATTTGAGGTCCTGCAGTGCTGTTCTCTCTTGCCCTGAGGGTGAGCCCAGTGTTGAACTGTCTGTTTCCTCCTGAGCACAACAGTGCTGCTGTTGTGTGTTTTAATCAGCTATGAAACTGGTATTGCTTATATGTTTTCAAATGTCCTTAGTTCATATTTTGATGGAGATAGCAGGGGAAAATGCTCTGGTGCATCCCCTAGGCTGCCATGATGTGCTGAGGACTGAAAGGACATGTAATTGATAAATAATCACTACAGCTGTTGGCTCCTCCTGCTTTGTGACCATCCCTGGCCTCTCTCCTCTAAGCTGTTCTAGCCAATGCACAGGGACAGAAGAAAACATTATAATCAGCTTTTTGCTTGGAATTTGTCTTCACTGAGCTATTTTCAGCATTGCTATGGCAGTAGGAATGGCTGCCTTGTTAGAGGTTAGGGCTGCCTTGGGGCATCTGGGGGCCATGAGTGTGAGCAGCATGGGATCATTGCTTCCTCCAGCCACTGCAGAGGTGGCTGTGACACCAGAGCTTGTAGCAAAGGCAGCTTTCAAACAGTCAAACCACATAATTGTCATCTTAAATATTTCTAACCTTTTCCCTTTGTTTCCTTTCCTGCTGCCTGGATTTCTACCATTGTGATCTCTTTTAAGCTTACAGATTTTGGCAATTCAGTAAAGGTACATAAGCCAATTATGCACGGTGACTTGTTTAAAATGGGCTTGAAATGAATTGTTATGGTGTATTCACTGCTGTGCAGGAGAGCTGAATTTTCTTTTTCATTCATTTCAGGATTCCAGAGCCTATTTCCACCTCCTCAATCAAATTGCACCCAAAGGGCAGAAAGAAGGAGAGCCTCAGATTGATATTAACATGTCGGGTTTCAATGTAAGTATTCAGGCTGTCTTGTCCTCATCCTGTAGAATCATGAGCTCCCTGTACCCTGTCATTGCCCCATGACATCTGGGTAACCCAGTATCTTAATTTCTGAGGGTGTACAGTGTCAGTGGCCATGTGCACACCTCAGTGTGTGCTCAATGAGTGCTTGCTGCCAGCCTGGTCACTACCCTCCAATTAACAGAGACGACTGAGAAATCCTCTGTGGGCTTGCTCCATTTGGGAGCATATTGACTTCTTTTGAACCACTACATTCCAAAAGCATTAAAATTTGACAGCATGTGAGCTTGGAAAGCACCATGATAAGAAAAATAGCAAGACAAGCCGTGACAATGGCACAGCAGCAGCGGTTGGTGTGTGTGCCTCATCCCTTCACTTGGTTAGTGACTGATGCCAAACATGAACTTGTGACATTGCTCCAGACAGCGGTCAGGAGCTTTCCATCTGCTTTGTAGTGTATCCCAGTGTGTTCCATGACAGCTGTTGTCCTTTGCATCCCTGGCAGGAGAAGGATGACTTGCGCAGGGCAGAGTACATGCTGCAGCAGGCAGATCGGCTCGGCTGCCGGCAGTTCGTCACGCCAGCTGATGTGGTCAGTGGCAACCCAAAACTGAACCTGGCCTTCGTTGCCAACCTGTTCAACAAGTACCCAGCACTTACCAAACCTGAAAACCAGGACATCGACTGGACCCTTCTGGAAGGTGATGGCCGTTATCAGTCACAAAATTAGCAGGAGGGCACTGTCGAAAGTAAGCAGTTGTGTCATTGGAGGCTGGGCCCTGCAGAGGTATCTCTGTTAAAGTAGCACCTATGATTTGAGGCTTCAGTGCTGCAGTGGTTGTTTACTCATTTGGGGCAGATGAGAAGGGCACTTGGCAGCTTGCTCAGCTGCTCTGACCCTGTTGGTGGAGCCTGAACCTGCAGGCACTCTGCCAGCACCCCATCACTCACCATGCCCGGGAGTTTGGTTTTGCCATTTCCTGTGATGGGCAAGACAGCCTCAGAAATGCAGTGAGATGTTCATGGGAGTGCTAATTGTTGGCACAACTGGGACTGAGCTGTGACAGCAGTTAGCTAACACCCATGTGAAAGACCTTTCTGCTCCCTTTTCTTGCAGAAAGTGCAAAAGGCTCTTCTGAAGCCTGAGGAAATCAAAATGACATCCAAGACTAGATAGCAGGGTCACCCTCTTCAGCAGGGTCACCCTCTTCCTTTGAAAAAAATTATAGTAGAAAAAAATACTCTCTTTCTGCTTAAAACCTCCTGGTGAGCTCTGCTGCTCAAAGCTCCCTGCCTTGTGAGGTGGAAATCCCTGCTCAGCTTTGAACTTGCAGAATTTGCAGTGAACCTGTTTTCCATCACGTAGGAGAGACGCGCGAGGAACGGACCTTCCGCAACTGGATGAACTCCCTGGGTGTGAACCCCCACGTAAATCACCTCTATGGGTAAGCTTTAGGCTCTTGGGAGACACAGCTTGTTTTTTTTTTTTTTCCTTTTTAGGGTTGTTGTTGAAATTGCAAACACCTGTAAAGAATAGTAGTTGTTCATGATGGGACAAAGTCAGAGTGCACTCAGATCTTGAAACATTAGACCTAATCCATGTTTTCCACTTTAGTGATCTCCAAGATGCACTGGTAATACTACAATTATATGAAAAGATCAAAGTTCCTGTTGACTGGAATAAGGTTAACAAGCCTCCATACCCTAAACTTGGAGCAAATATGAAAAAGGTAAACATGTCAAAAGACTTTAAAGGAAGCCACAGACACTAAAAATTTCTGTTCAAGGCTTCCAGTCAAGTGAGTGTGTTTGTGAGTGATTTGCTGTCTAAACTCTTTTCCTGTGTAGCTGGAAAACTGTAACTACGCTGTAGACTTGGGAAAGCATCCAGCTAAATTCTCCCTGGTTGGCATTGGAGGGCAAGATCTGAATGATGGAAACCCAACGCTGACACTGGCCCTGGTCTGGCAGTTGATGAGAAGGTAGGATGCCTCTCAAACATGTGAAACTTGTGAATGTACAGAATTTGGGAAGTTTCTTCCATGAGAGTGTTGCAGTGCCTGGAACAGGTCACCCAGAATGATTGTAAAACCTGTCCTTTGGAGGGTGTCTGAGACAACACCTGGACAAAACTGTGATAGAGCTGCACATGAGAGGCTGGAGCAGACACCTCTGGACAGCCTGTTGGTGGGCCTGTCACAAGGATCACCTCTCTCACCTGCTCAAGTCTGGTCCAGAAGCAGAAACCCTGAGCAGTAACATTACACAGCTTGTATGTTCTGATTTTTAATTGGAAATTGAGAGGGAAACAGTCTGGGGCTACTTTATAGACCTCTTTTGCATTGGAATAGGGGAAGGAAGAAACTTAAAAACAGATAAAATTGATCTTCCTGTTACCTAGTTCTGAAGAATTGTAAAATTATGCAAATATATGTCTGGAAAAAAGGTGCATGGTAGCTCCTAATTTGACATTACAGGTCTGAATGCCAACTCCTGAGGTAATCCACACCTTTTAGGTAATGTGTTACCCCTATGGAGCAAATGCTCAATAATAAAACAGTTTAACAAGTGTCCTGAGCCCAGGCAATTTTGTGAGCTCCTGTTAAAAGACATGAAATGCTACAAAGACTAATGCTTTAACAGAAATCACACTTCAGATAAGATACATGGTTCTTTCTTTTTGCTAAAAGAGTTTAAAAAAAAACCCCAAACCCAGAGCTGAGACCATGTAAAGACTTTCCAAACTGCCATGGCTCATGTTGCATCCTGGCTGCATGGCTTTGTCCTGGCTCTGTGCCTAATCTTGTTCTCTCTGGTGTTCTCAGGTACACACTGAATGTCCTCGAGGACCTGGGTGATGGTCAGAAAGCCAACGATGACATTATAGTCAGCTGGGTAAACCAGACCCTGAAAGAAGCTGGCAAGTCCACCTCCATCCAGAACTTCAAGGTACACGTTCCCTTCTCGCCTACAAAAGGAGACAAGTGTCCAAAAATTTTTTCCTCAGCTGGAGGAACAGCAGGGGCATCTTAGAAAGGAGTTTAAACAGGACAGGATTCAGACTGTGCTGGGAAGAGAGTGGCTTCAAGCTACAAGATAGGAGAACATTTAGGCCTGCCCATAGTGGGGAACAGTGGCTGAGGAAGGGGGGTGGTCAGGACCTGGGGCAGAGATGGGAGGTGAGATTCTGGCAAGCAAAAGGGCTGGAGCTTTTGGAGGTGAGCCTTGTGCCTTGGGCTGTGCTCAGCAGGGCAGAGCTGCTGCTTCCTGCACAATGATTACTTCTTTGAATTTCCAGAGCACTTGCAGTAAATTGGAGTAATAATATTGTGTTATCACCAAAGCTGAGGCAGCAGCTTGGTTTTCCCTCTGGTCCACCTGGGAATAGTCCCTAACACTGCTGCTTTGAAAACGCTCGTTTAAAACTTTGGTTGCATGTTGCAGAGCAAGCTGAATTGAGGTGAGAATTGTGCTTTAAGGATTGGACACTCATCTTTACTTCTCTGTCCCTGTGTTCTCTAGGACAAGACTATCAGCACAAGCTTGGCAGTTGTGGATTTAATTGATGCCATCCAGCCTGGTTGTATCAACTATGACCTAGTAAAGACTGGTCACCTATCAGAAGATGACAAGCAAAATAACGCTAAGTAAGTTTGCTCCCTCAAAAGCTGTTTTGCACTGAAAGGGTGCACATTCAATGTGCTGGCCTCAAGCTGCAGGTGTTCTGACCAGTTTATTGCTGTGGTTTTCAGTCTCTTTTAGCACAGTACTTTTTACACAGGCAGCACTTAGTGAAATCGAGTTGCTGTCCTGGCCCGTGACGCTGGAGGGAGCAGTTGGCTGAATTCTGAAATGCAGAGCAGCTCCAGCAGTTCTCACCAGCAATACTCTATTTCTCACCTGTTTGTTCAGGCATTTGAAGTGTTCAGCTGGTGGCTTGGAGTTTTGAAATTGAACCCTTGTATGTCTTATATCTTGTTGAATCATCACAGATTGTCAAGTTTAAAGTATGCATATTAAAACATGCCTTTGAAATGTGTGTTCTGTGACTGTTCTGCAGTGGCAGAATGACAGCAAAATTTCTGGCAGATAATAGTCTCACTTTGTTATTCATAAGGAGCAAACAGAAAAGGAAGTGTTACATGATTAATCCTTCATTATATATGCTATTAGCCCTAACGAATATTAATTAAGATTCTTTAACTGTCAGTAAAGTGGACTTGACATTCCGAGGTCAATTTGCACATTAAAAACACTTTACTGTGGAAAAGGAAAACAGCAAAAAATGAGAAAAACTTGTAAAACGAAAGGATGTGGTGTGATTAAACTGTTCCACGTCTTGAATCTTAATAAAGAATAGGTGAAATTGTGTTGGATGGGGCAGGATTTGACTTGCCATTTAGTGGTAGCAGTCTTGGTGCTGACCACCTTATCTTTCCCTGGTGAATAGGTATGCTGTGTCCATGGCAAGAAGAATTGGTGCCAGAGTTTATGCTCTTCCAGAGGATCTTGTGGAGGTGAAGCCAAAGATGGTCATGACCGTGTTTGCCTGCTTGATGGGGAGAGGAATGAAGCGAGTATAAAAGGGATGATCCACAAAAAGAAAAAAAAAAACCAAAATGCAACAAAAACCCAAGCTGCCACCCTGGGTGCATGAGTAGCAGATCGGCTGTGACCAGGTTGAAATGCTGTTGGCCTTGGAACTGTTGAAGTTCGAAGGACTTTGTTTTGCTTTGCAAGACAAATTTATTAAAATTCTCAGGGGGAGGAGTTGTAACCAACAGACGTGCTCTTTTCCCAAAGGAAAGTTTAACTTATCAAGAGCTCACAGAAATGCATTCATAGCAGACCTGCATCTTGCAATATTGCTCTGGAGCTGTTTTCACTCCATTATTTCTCAGATACTTGATGTGTGGTTTTATACCCTTGAGGGCTATAAGGTGGTTGGTATAAGTTGTAATGGAAACAAATCTAATTTCTATCTGCAGTCCACTTTAATTTCTATCATACAGTCCAAGCATATTTTAGGTTTGACCACATCCTTAATTTTGCAAATAAATCTACAGTACAAGTTGGGACCTGCAGGCCAGCTCGCAATGCTAAATGAGAAATGTGTAATTAGGAAGATGTACTTCCTCTGGTATTCTTTGTACATGGTGCTTTTTTGTACATCTAACTATTTTGATTACTTTACAAATAAAGCATGGCAGTTTTTTCTCTTGCTGCTTATAAAAAGGGGTTTTTTTTGCTTTGTTTGTTTGTTTTTTAATGTTATACTACATATGATAATACCACCATCCTTGGACCTCTTGCAGTAACATGATCATGTTGCTGATGGCACGGTTACACCTGAGAATGGAAGTGAATGCATTTTTGTATGCATCTTGGTTCAGTTCTGTGCACCTAGAAAATAATTTTTACAAAAATCTGCATGAAAACTATAACTTTTTTATTTAAAATGCTGTTAGATACAAAACCATACTACATTGTGGAGAGGTTTTGTGCAGGGAAGAGGCAAATGGTATAAACAGCAGGGCTCAATAAAGTGAACAGTAAATGTGCTGGAATATAAAATTATTTTTAGAGATAAATGGAAGGAAGCATTGTCGCCAAAGAAGGAAGATGCTGTATCCATAGGATTTCATATTCTCTTGCTTTGGCAAGCTGTTTGCTATATTTTGAGATCATATTGCTATTCCAAGCTATTCAAAGTGATGTAATATGGTGGCAAAGCATCAGTTGAAATAAAAACATTTAAATACACGCTTCTCTCCTTATTTGCACTGACCCAGCATGGCAGCCTGTCTTCAGTTGCAGCTGGTGCTCCTGGGCTGCAGTGCCACACACAATCTTCATCTCTGATGGCCTGATGTAAATCTGATGCTAGGTACTGGTCCTTCAGAGCGTGGTGAGGGGTTGGTGCTGCTGGCAGCACAGCAGGGACAGGTCCCTTAAATTCAAAGTTTGTTTGAAGCATCAGCTTCTGAGTTGTTGTGCCTTGGGGGCTTCAGAGGTTAACATTTGTATGAGGGCTAGGGACTTAATTTTCCTGTGTGTAGGAGATGAAAAAAGGGCAGGTGGAAAGGAGGAATTTGACAGGGAGCTGAAGAGGGGCTGGGACACCTGGGAGGAGATGAGCAGGAGCCCTGCCACCTGCAGGGGTGAGGGCACGGGCTGTGGTGGCACCAGCTGGGAGTGCTCCCTGCTCTGGGTGTGGGGTGTCAGCAAATCACCCCAGTGATTTCCTGCATGAAGCCTTGTGCAGAGCTGGCTGGAAACTTTCCACTGGTACAATTTTTTCACAAGGAAAGTATGTTAACAAAGCTTCCCACAGGAAATTGCATGTTTTCACTCAAGATGGAGCGATATACCGTCAGTAGAGTCACAGCCACCCCACTGAAACTGTTCTGGTGATTTATGGCACTGGCTGGGGGTGTGGTGTGATTAAGGTGGAAATTCTTGGACTTTGGAAGTGGCCATGTGCATCTGTTCTGTCTTGCCTCTTTTGCCTGCTGGTACCAGGTTAAAGGGGGAGAAATGGGTACTTTGACAATTACAGAATGGGAAAGCATCTCCTTGTGCTGGATGTATTTAAGAAAGAAAAGTTCGAGGTCCAAGCAAAGCAGATCTCTCACACTGAAGGTCCAGTGCAGGGCAGTCAGGACAAACTCTGTGCTTTTTCTCCAGCAGACACTCTTAACAAGCAGGTTTTCAAATAGTTTGTTTTGTCAAACACTCCTAAAATTTTCAACAGGAGATGTAAACTTTAGCACATTTCCTTCTTCCTGCAACTCTTTTTGCTCTTTAATATTAAATTATTTGTTAATATTTATACTTTGTTTTGCTTCTTCAATTACATGCTTGTTGTTTCCAAGGTTTTTTTGCTGTCACCTTTGTTCATATTGAATTTTTTTTAAACAGTTGGATTTGCTGCTGCCCTTGTGGATGCATGTTGTCCTTATTCTTCATCTTAAGGTCCTCCTTCAAATGTCTTTGCCAGCCCGGACTGACTCCTCAGGGCCTGTGTTTTCTGGTCTTCTTGTATTCCTTGCAAGTTTCATTTTTTGTGGATTAAAAATGTGGCCACATGTTCTCTCTGAGCATACTGTGTATAACTTGTTAAATATTTCTATGACTTTTTAATCATAGCTCAGAGGAAGCAATTTAGTTGTGTTCCTGTTACTGTTTAATGAGGTGATGGTGTAAAAGTGGAAGGAATATTTTCTCAAAGTGTTCAGAGAAGGCAAGGTTCTCATTCATATAAATTTTTCACCAATTTGTATTATTCAATGGAAGAAATCAAATCAAATTCAAGGGAAAAAATCAAATCAACTTAAGATATTGCTGAGGTGGACTTTGCTTGCTTTTTTGCTTCTGCCTTTTTCTACTGCAGTTTGATAGAGAGTAATGCAAAAGCAAGAAACCAGCTGGAGTATTTTTCCACCACTTCTCAAAGTATGTGAAGCTGAGGACAGTGAAGATGATGAAACAGCACAAACAACGTAAGCAAAAAATTTACTGTATTGACCGTTAAACGCTTTGCACAAACCTAATCTCAGATGTAAGGAGGATGCAGCACGTGTGGTTTTGTTGTGAAGCCCCACCTTGTCCCTTCCCTGGTGTAACAGCAAAGGCTGGTCCTGCTCTGCTCCTTGGCAGGTTTCCCATGTGACATTGTGCTGGCTTGTGTGTTCTCAGCCCTAAACAAGGGTTTATTTCTCTCTTACCTCTTATCAGCTTGGGATAATTCCTCTAAGGACAGGGACAAATGTGGTGTGTCTGGCACACATTCCTTTGCTTCCTTCTGTGAGCACCCAGTAAACATTGGATAAGGGCTTTTAATATACCTGCACAAATGGAAAATTCCATTTGGGAGGACAGAGAAGGCTGATCTGTATCTCCCAGCAGCTGGAGGGAGGCAGACTGGGGATATGGCACTGGAATTGTGCTGTGACAGAGCTCCTTAACAGCATGCAGGGAAACACAACAAGTACAGACTATCCCTGAGACACATTACCTCCTTGCAGGGGTAAATGCAGAGCCACATTACCTGAGGTTCAGTGCTGTGAAGAACAGCTGAGTGATAAAATGTTTGACATGGTGGTGTTTTTGCCCACACCTCCCACACTATCTTACCTTCTAACAGCAGAGATTCCCATGTGCTCACTGTGGGAAGGTACAACGTGCTCACAGCAATGCTGATGGACTGGGCCTTTTCTAAGGACTCCAGATGTCCTGGAGCACGTGCAATTTATTCCTATTTCAGCAGTACTCACAATATGCCCAGTATGGGCTGGGCACAGGAAGGCAGCCCCTCCCAGGGAGGTCACACCTGGCTGTGGTCAGTTGGGAAGTGGGGAGGGCAGAGGGGCACATGCTTCCCAGCCCCACATCACCAGCACGAGCCCCAGCCCTGAACTTGCCAATGTGAGCATTTGCATTGCATTTTGATGTCAGCATTTCAGACTAGAGTATTGCCCATAAATGAAATAATTTATTCCTATATAATAAACCCCCTTTATTTCCGTATAAAATCCACCTGTCGACAAAACCATTGCTCATAATCAAATTTCAAGAAAACAAGCAAGCAGCCTCCACTTCATAATTAGAACACCATTAGAACGTGGCCACCACGGTGCCCCATCCCCTCTCGTTGTACCACGTGTGCCAGGCAAGTGCCAGCAGGATCAGCTGGCCGGGCAGGGCGGGGGGCCTGGGGGCCACGCTGGTGCCGGCCAGCCTGCACTTGTCCTCAGCGGGCAGCTCCAGAGGCACGCTGCAGTGGGCCAGGTGCCCGGGGCGGGGCTCCTGGCGTGCTGTGGCGTTGGCAGGGCCCGGGAAGGCGCAGTCCAGCCCCTCGAGGGCCGCCCGGCGCGCGGCCGCCCAGCGCCAGAGCCAGAGCGTGCGGCAGTCACAGCTCCAGGGGTTGTGGGACAGCAACACGCGCCTCAGTTTGCTCAGTTCGGAGAACAAGCGCGTGGGCAGGGAGCTGAGGTTGTTTTTGCTCAGGTGAAGGAAGTGCAGCTTGTTTAGGTATAAAAAAGCAGAGTCTGAGATTGAGGAGATCTGGTTGTTGTTCAGGTACAGGCTTCTCAAGTTGGGCAGCTGTCTGAAGGTGCAGTCGACAGCAGTGATTCTGTTGGCTTCAAGGTGCATGGTCTTGAGCTGGATCAATCCTTCAAAAAGCTGATTAGGCAGATCAGTGATGAAGTTGTGGCCTAAATTTAACATGCCCAGTCTGAGAAGCTTTGAGAAAGCTCCGTTTTGGATGATCCATATCCGATTCTTCCTGAGATTCAGATCGTTCAGGGTTTCCAGGTCCTTCAGGGAATCTCTGCCGATGGCCTCTATGTGGTTGCCCTCCAGGGACAGCCTCGTGAGGCTGGAGAGGTTCCTAAAGGCTTGTGGGACGTACCGCATGTTATTGGAGGCTAAATCAAGCCTTTCTAAAGAAGGCAAGTGTGAAAATAGCAGTGGGTGGATTTCGAAGATATTGCAGTGAGACAAGTCCAGGCTGATGAGGTTTAATAGTCCTCTGAAAGTGTTTGCGTGCAGGTAGGTGAGGCGTGAGTTCCTGCTGAGGTGCAGCTCTTGCAGCCTGCTGAGAGCATGGAAAGTTCCTGGGGTCAGGAAAGTCAGATTGTTCCCATCTAGCCAGAGGCTGTGAAGGAAAGTCAGGTTTCTGAAGGTGTTGGTGTTGAGAATCCGCAAATAATTGTTGGAGAGGTTTAGAGAGAGGGTGGATGGTGCTATTTCTCCAGGCAGGGTTTTCAGTCCAGCTCTGTTGCAGAGGATGGTCTCTTCAGGTGTACATTTGCACATGCTTGGGCATGAATTGGAGACATTCAGACTCAGCCCAGCCTTTGCTGCACAAGTAAATATAAATATAACGAGAAAGAACATGACCAGCCACACATCAGCCACAGCATCTAATGCCTGATGGATAGTAGAGAAGGAGGCAAGAAAAAAAGCATGTACCTTTTGGGCAGGTGAACCACGGGCAGGGCAGGGTCGGTTGGACTGTGCACAGTGAAAATGAATCAGCTGCTTCTTCCTGCTGCAGCCCCGTGGGGATTAAGAGTTTAGGCACGTCAAAGCTGATTAAGTGCTGCCCTGAGAGGCAGGGAGACTTCTCAGCCCAGCATCATACTCTGATAGTGGTGTTTCTCACCTCCTGCCCTCTGCAAACAGCAACAGGTAACAGACTTGCGTGGGCAGCTGTCTGGGAGAGGCTCCTGCTCGTGGGTTATCACCATTCTCAGAGTCTGCTTGGCAGTTGGCTCAAAAAAACTGTTCTGAGAGGAATTTTTGTAATTTTCTCCAGCTAGAGCTTCAGAAAAGGCAGTGGAAGGTGGCTCTGCCATCCAGGTGTGAGGTGAAGGCACTCATCCTGACAGAGGCTGCACACACTGACAGATGCCCCAGGCTCAGGCATTTCCCTTGGTGATGGCTGTGACTCCCCTGCAGTAAAATGGGAGACTGCCAGGAGCTGTGCAAGCCTCGTGTTCTCTGACATGAGAGACATCTCTCTGACATTTTTCTCTGGGAAAGTGCAGGGGATTGCTGTGTCCTGGCAGTGCCTCTTCTTGGGATAAGCCCTGAGCCATCAATGAGTGGTGAAAAATGAACCCTGTGGTTGAAACATGGAGCACCCAAGGGCACACTGTCCTTCCCAGGGCACTGCTTGTCTCTAGCAGATCTGAAGATGCCACCAGACAACTGGAGCTGGACTTGGGTCCTTAAAAATCTGTGTCCTTGCCCCTGTCCTGTTTTTTATCCTATATCCAGAGTGCAAAGGGAAAGTGCACTTGGGGGCCTGATTGATGAACTCAACAGCCAGGGATCAGCAATCTCCAGACTGATCATTCTGCAGGAGGACCAGACCCAGGGCTTGCAGCTGATGGGTCATTAGGGCAGCCAGTGGCACAAATGCTGCTCTTGTTTTTTGTCACTCTAAATTTTTCTTTTCCACTTCTCTCTGCTGGAGTTCTCATGCATTCTGATGTGCTTGAAGCACCTTTTGCCAGCCCCCTGCCTTCCAGTGCATTTCCTTGCTCTTAATTTCTTGGTCTGTCTCAGCTTTTTTTTTTTTCTTCATGTTTTACAGGTTGGGTTTTCTTTCTCTCCCCTGTTCTGCCAGCTCTGTCCAGACAGTGGCTAAACCCCCAAATATACAGTATGCCCAACAGTAAGTGTGACCTGGACAAGTTTGCAGCTCTGTTGTTTTCTCAGTAGAAGCAGATTATATTTCCTGTGCTGTTAAATCACTATGTTGGCTTCAGCTTGTTCTGTTTTCTTCTTCATTTTTTCAACCAACAATCCCCTGAAGAACAGATTCTCCCTGGAAGCTTGGCCAGGATGATCATGTTGTGTAATGGAGACCATCTTCCAGCTGTAAACAACATCATTTATTTAGTTAGACAGGCTTTGGTGCAGTGTTACTGGGGGCCAAAATCTGGTTTCCACCAAGAGCAGCAGTGCTGGCAGCCTGCCCAGGGGCTGGTCCTGGGAGCCCCAGAGGAAGGTGGAAATGTGCACTGCTCCCCCCATCCAGCTGATCGTGTCTGGGGTCAGGCCAAAGGTTTTGGTGGGTGAAGCTTTGTTTTCTGTATTCCTGGCTCAGCTGGGACTGCTCCTTCAAGGACATCACCTTGGAGGGGTGTCCTGCTGCTGGGGTCTCCATGACTTCTCTTGCCTCCTGATGCAGCACAGTTTGGAATATCCATCACTCCATGACTTTGTCAGTGCAACCCTACGGAGGAGACAGGTTTCTGCTGGTCTCTGTGCAGGAAAAGTGAGCTGAACTGTGTGCTGGGGAATGCTCTTGCCTTTAGCTGAAGTTTGTAGCTCAGGCTGAAAAAGATGGATCTCTTGCTCTGGTGTCCCTTTTATTCTACACAGGGTTTATTTCTGGTTGTAATTCCAGCAGTGTTACCATGTTAGCTCTTAGTAACGCCCAGTGCTCTCTGTAGTGTAGCTCTCCTTGATTTCATACTGAAAATTTTCAGACCAAAAGCATGCATCTCTTGGAGCTCATTGCTGCCAGATGTTGCTTAACTGGACTAAAACACTGTGGTGGAACAGGACCATGCAGCTGCAGAATGTTTCCTTGCTTTAGAGCCTACAGAGCCAAGGAAACCTGTAAGTATCAAAGTGAACAGATTTTTACACTTTGTCACAGGTTTGGCAATTCCAGTTTCTCCATGTAAGGATTCCACAAAGCATGGAGGTGGGGTGGCAGCTGCCTTGAGAGGATTTTGGGGCTGTGGCTCCCCAAATTTACTAATGGCAGCCCAGGTTGCAGCTGCCCTTGGGGTGGAAGCAATGCAGTGGTGTGCCAACACTCAGCACTTTGGAGAGCTAAACCTTTGCTGGGGGCTGAGTGCTGGTCCAAGAGAGTGGCCACAGGAATGTCCTGTGTGTGCTGCAGTGCAGGAAGTGCTCAACATTGCTCCAGCTTTTGAGCATCTCTACTGCAGCCACTGCCATGCCAAGTGCTGCAGAGACAAGGTCAGGATGTGCTCCTTGAGAAGAACTGACACGAGTTTTTCCTCTACCTACCTTTTTAACAAACTTTCCCTTTATGGTCTGTTCAAATAATTAACATCCTGCTCTTGGGTTCTCTTTTCCAGGCTCAGCTCTTTGTGCTCCACGTGCAGGGATTTTGATTGTTTCACTCCATCTGCTTGGAGGGTTTCTGGAGTGCATCATGTGTTTTGGCTGAGGTGGCTCATCCACCCGGCTTTAATGGAAAAGCTGAACCACTGCAGGTCTTCTGTTAAAATCTATTCCACCCACCACATGACCATGGTTGTGTTTTTGTCTTTTGTTCAGTCACTGATTTATCTGACATCTGGGATTTATAGCCCAGCACATCCCCTTCAGAAATTGTTTGTAGCTGATGTCAAGAGCCTTGCCTAATACTGTAGATTTTAAGGAGATGGATTCTCTTTAGAAGATTGAGGCAGTAGTCAAAACATCTACTTTGGGATGGTCTTGCTGGTCTAATAAGTTAAAAGAGCAAGGTTTGCATTCTTTAAACTTGCTGTTGGGAAAAGATGGAATTAGTAGAATTGCTTAATAGCTTTGTTGGTTAAAAGATTGGTTAAATAATGTGGAATATGCAAATGTCAGGAATAATCTGACACCCTCAAAGCTTCATCTAGCTGGTGAACTCTCTTTCGTGTGTATCTCAGTATTCTTGGAACATAAGAGGAATTTCTAGTAAAAACACTTAAAAAGTGGGAAAGCTGTTTGCAGTGGTTATAGTTCAAAATAGCAAAGGAAGGAAGATTTTTATTTTTAAAAGATCTCTGGAAAGAGACCCTTTGGGTGCTCTGTAACTCTATAAAAATTTCCACAGAGTCCTAATTCTTCCTAAATATCACCTTGAGACCCTAAAGAGAAATGTGAAGCATTCTCCCACATCCTTTAAATGCCAGGCTATATACAACTATATTAGCTCAAATAAAGCAGAAGTTAGACAGGAGGGAACTCTCTCCCACAAGCTATGGGCACCAGAATCTTGACTTCTGCTGCTCATCACAGCAACTGGTTTGAGAGAAGTGAGGAGAAGATTACCTGTGATGATAAATTATGAAAGCTGACTGTGGTTCCTGTGTTGGTCTCAGCTGTTGAAATGCTGTGCTCTGCCACTGATGCTGCTGTGGCCATTAAGGCTCTGTGCCTGTTTTTGGCAAGCCCTGGAGTCTGGTGGTCTGTCTGTGTTGGGGGCATGGCTGGGAGCTGTGCAGCACTCAGGGATGGAGTTTTGACCAAGCCCTGCTGCCTTCAGCAAGAGCAGGCATCTCCCAAGAACAGGCAGTGGTGCCAGGGTGTGTTCACTTCCTGCCTTTAATAGCAACGGGTGCAGCTTGTTTTCAAAATCACTTATCTGCTTGTTTTCTTTACTACTTTTAGTAGCTTGTAAAATGCTTACAGCCAATAAGTTGAACAAACAATGTCATGGAGGATAACCTCAATCTTGGCAGTGCTGTTGGCTGGACACAAACATCTCTCATAAAATAAATGCTTTGGATAAGTTTTCTCCATGCTGAAGGTGGAAAGGGCATCCCTCTTCCCTCCCAAATGCCTCTGTCACACTCACTGAACTGCTCCAAAACTGACCTCTTCTAGCATAGAAAGTCTGTTCAATGGGATTAGATATTCAGAGTGTCTGATGGGCCCTGTCTGGGTGGCCCTTGTGGTCACTGCTGTGCTGCTGTGAAGTGAAAAAGCAACAATTTCCCCAGGCCTGCTTAGTTCTTCCCCATGAAATCATGGCTCCAGCAGGGAGAGTGAAACACTGACCAAGGTCTTGCCTTTGAGAATGCTGGCAGTTCTCCCTCTTGGCCAAAACACTGGCTTTGCAGACACCCACTGCCAGATCTGATCATGCTTCAGAGGTACCTGAGACTGTGCTAGGACCCAAACTGACCCAGCAGGAAGAACCATGGATGCTGGATGAGAATGGGACTCACTGTCTCAACCTCCAGCCTTCAAGGTCACTGCTCACAACTGCTCCCTTCCCTGAGTGCCCAGAAAGGATGCAAGCAATCAGCTTTCTCTGAAGGAGTGCTCTGGGGCTGGGGAAGGGTAAATTCCTCAATTTTACTTGCAGGACTGAGCAGTGGATCCCTAAAGAAACCCTTAAATAAACAAATGCAGGAAGGAGGAATACTTAGAAAAGTTTATGGAATGCTGGAATGTTTGGCACAACACACCCCAGAATCACAGAATATTCTGAGTTGGAAGGGACCCAAAAGGATCATCAAGTCCAGCTCTTCCAGCCTATGCAGGGATCAAACCTGCAGTTTTGGCATTATTAGCACCATGGTCCATCCAACTGAGCTAATCCCAGGGTCTGGCATGATGAAAATCACCCTTGTCCTGGCAGTTGGTGCTGGATCCCCAACTCCTGCTGCCAGCCCTGGGACCAGGGAGTAGGAAAACCTGCTGTAAATCAACACCAAACACAGCCACAGTGGTCTATGTTGGGTTATGCATCCTGGGGAGCACATTTATAAAAGATTTTTCCCCCTTTTGCTTTCCCAAAAGGAACAAATCAAGCTCATGAATAGAGTTTGCATCTGGATCTCACATTACTTTGAGCCTTTGGCAGGCTGGCAAGGCTTAGTCTCAAGAGGTGGCTCTGACAGCCTGCTGGCACTGCCAGGCTTCTTGTTTGGAATATTCCATCCTTGACAGCAGCAGCACTTCCCTGTAAAATCCAAGATCTAGGACTTGGAGTGCATGGATCCTTTTCTTTTTGTTTGTGCAGTTCATCAGAAGGTGCTGTTTGAATTGTGTGTGGTGGTGGTTTGGGGTTTTTTGGGTTTGTTTTTTTTAAACACTTCTGGTGACCTTTTGACCTCTTTACGTGCATAGGCTTGAGGATAGAAAGACAAACCTAAGGGCTGTATGTGGGCCTGCAGCAAATTTCCTCCTCCTCTTGAACTGTGAATTTTTTTAGTTGGTGTAAAAGATGTACTTATAATCCTTCCCCAAATTCAACCCCCAGACACCTCAAGCTTCTACTAATTTAAAATCAAACAGGTCTTGTGTTGAAAACTCACAGCTTTTGTAACTTTGCAGCCAGATGAGCAGTGAAAAAGCTCTGCCCTGTGCTGAGCTGTGTGCTGAGCTTTGCTGCAGCAGTTCCATGTGCTGAATTTAGCAGCCTGGCTGTGGAAAACACATCCCACAAGCCCAGGGGGCATTAGCTCAGCTGCAGCACTACATGGCATGAGGTTGTTTTGTGCATGGACAACTTGGGCATCTGTTTTACACCATACAAGGTGCTCAAAAATAGTGAGAGGAAGAAAGAAATGGTGGGGGAAATAGAGAGAGAGATTTGTGAGAGGAAGCTTTGCAGTGAGGACTAGGGATCAGATAAGGAATCAGATGCACTGAGCATTGGCAGGGGAAAGAACAGGAGCAGGATTTGTCAAAGGGCAGCCTGAGCTATGACCCCCACTGCCCTACATGCATCAGGGCCATTTCTTGTCTGCTAAAGTCTCAATTCTGTAGGCAAAACAGAATAAACACAGTCAGTATCTGTAAGGATCAAAAGTTGTGTGGAAAGGAAAACTTTATATTTAAGTCTAAACTACTAGTGTTTGTTATTTTTGAAAAATAAACATTCTTGTGCATTTTTTCTTCACTGGGTGTTTGCTGAGGAACGGAGCAAAACTTTTACCAACGGTTTGTTTGCAACTAAGCAGCAAGGACTCCTGGCTGAGGGTGTCCTGGCACATCTTGTTACCAAAAAAATTAGTAAATATGGTTCAGAGTGAGGGCTGATATCTGAGGTCACTCAGCAGTGGGTCAGCAGACCCCAGGCAGGGTCTGTACAGGGGAAATTGGTGGCAGAAGGTGCATCTCTGCTCCTTTGCAGCAGGACTCATGACTTTCTCTCTCTTCTGTGTGCTTGCAGCCTGGCAGTCCTGACCATGGACTGCTTTGTCATCACGTCCTTGAAGCAGTAAATTGTTGCACTGTGGTAAATAGAAATGCTGTGTGGGATTCCCTTTCTTTAAATAACTCAGTCTCCTTTTACAGAAAATGCTAAGAGTTGGACTTTGAATTATGAGGCAGATAAAGACAAAAGCTGCCAAGGACTCTTCTCTCTGTCTTGAATGTAGCACTCACCTCCAGGGGATGAGTGTGTATGAGTTTGCTGATAAGCTTTTTCAATGTTCTCTGAAGTTTTTCTGGTCAAATACATAGTTGGGCTATGGTGAAACTGGTGAGACTGTTCTCCACAGCCTGCTCAGCCCTTGGTTCCCCTGAAGATGCTGTCAAAAGGCTGTTTTCCCTGTTCCATCTCTCCTCTGGGTCACTCTGGTACCAGCAGAGCTGGTGATGGCTGTTGTCTCCGGTGTGCTGCACAGTCCTGGAGCAAGGGCAGGCACTGGGGTTTCCCCAAGCTCTCACAGGTGGGTACACCTTGCCCCAAGGCTGTGCTGGTGTTCAGAGGATGGGATGAGCTTGTGATTGAGAGCCAGGGGCAAAGGGCATTGTCACTGCCAGGGGCTCCAGTGGCTGCTTTCTGTCCGGCACATGAGCCTTGCTGGGGAGCACAGCACACGTGCCCCCAGTAGATGGACAGTTGTGGCAGAGATCACACTCAGGCACCAGGGCAAAATGTTTAAGCCTATGGGTGCTTCCTTTGCCCCTGTTCTTATCCTCCAGGAGCCCCCTTGGAGCTCTTTCCATGGAGAGGAGGCTGGGGCCAGGCACAGCATGTGATGGAAGGAAGAAGCAAATGTAAAAACTCTGTGTTGTGTGAATGGGAGTTGGCATGAGCTCGTTTTGGTCATGTCCTACCCCAGTGCAGCCTCAGAACCCAGCCTGCTCTCAGCCACATCCTGCTGCCTGATTTGTCCTGATTTGTCCTGCTGCCCTCCTCAGTCCCAGCAGTGTGCATGTCTTTGCAAGGAATAGGGTGGTGGCTTTCCCATTCTAACTGGGAGATGGGATCAGCCCCCTTGCACAGGCAATGCTGTTGTGAATGCAGTGATGTTCCTTAACTTTCTGTCTCTCTGTGTTCACATTGTAGTCAATTCTGCCAGGACTAACAGCCTACTTCATTCTCCAATGTGTTAGCCAGTGCTAGACTCCACGGACTGCATGGGAATCCTGCTGCCCTCAGAGATGCACAAATCCTTTCATGGAGGCTCCCACATGTTGTGTGTGCACGTGGAGGGCAGAAAGGGGCTGTGTGTGGGTGTATCCTCCTGGCCCAAGAGCTGCAGTAGAAAACCACAGGGATATTCGTGTGAATTTCCTTTTTCTTGCTTGCTTAATTTCCCTTTTTTTTTCCTCCCTTTTTTCTGGCTGTCTTGTTGCTCTCTGCTGATTTACTGCATATGCTCACGTGGCCTTGGAAAGGGGGGCTCTCAAACTGTTTTGCTTCCAAAAGGAAAAGAAGCTGGCAGGCATTCATATTTGAGTTCTCGAGTTATGTAGGTTAAAGTCTCCCAGTGGAAAAGGGAAGACATGAGAGAGCAGATTGCTGGTGGCAATACTCACCAGAAGGAAAACGGAAAAAAGGAGCAGGGGATTCTGGAGGCTTGAGAGGTAGGTTTTTCTATCTGCTGTTAGAACATAATTTCCATTGATTCAGTTCACTTTGTGCTGGAATGTCTCTTTGTGCAGTAAGAGGAGGAAGGAGCAGCTGAGAGCAGATCCTAAGGCACCACTTGTTCACCACCAGAGCGGGGGAGTGTGTTTGTCAAGGAAACCTTGTTTTCTGTGATTTCTGTAAAGTAGAAATAATTATGGTGTGGTCCCTCTGCTAGGAGTCAGGGAGGTATGTAATGCTTTGTGACTAGTTCTGAGATTTCAGCTTCTATATGTTAAAGTGAAGGGCTCAGGACATAAGAGTCAAGGGTGAAACGGGACTCCAGACCTTCTCTGAATATTTGTGTTCCCAAATGAAAAAGCTTTCATTGGGTTTAGGACCTGTTTGAATACAGAACATGGGCTTATGATCAACTATTTGTGACTTTAAATACCAGCACTGTGCAGAAATTCCCCTGTTGAATTTTCATTGTTGAGACAATATATTTTAAACTAAATTTTTTTCAGTATTTCCAAAGTAGTATATTGCATATTTTGCATTGAGCAAATGATAAGCTACTGTACATTAAACTGTTGATACAAAAAAATATGTTTGAAATGATCAGTTGCCTTCTGTTAAATGAGAGATCATTACCCAGATCTGTTGTCTTGGTGGAAAGATCTGTTATTTTTAGGATTCCTTGAGAATTCTTAAATGCCTGACTGGTTCCACAAAAACTTAATTAAAAATTAATTGCCCCTTTCTAGTATGTAAAATAAAATACTTGGGTATGATATCTTCTTCATTGACTTAGAAAACCTTAAAGTTTGCAAAATGTCCTGCTCAGAGGGCAGACACAAGCTGTTGAAATGCAACAAAGACAGACCTGTCCATTAACTCTCTTATTTTAGCTGTTTTATAGCTGCATTTTTCCCTACTGAAATCCAGTCCTGATATTTCTAAATGAATGACACTGTTAGTACTGTTAAATCCAGTGCCTGCAAGGACTGAGTTTATTGCTTGTGTCTGCATTGAAATTATCTCTTTCACTGTTCTGATTAAAGCTGTCATGAGGGAAGGAGATGCAGATATGTGTCAGAAGGACACTGACAGTGAATGACATTTTGCAAAGACCCTTCAGTGTCTTTGGGTCCAGCCCTGTGAATTGGAAAAAAAAAATGAAAAAAAAAATCACAGCTTGCTTTCCTAATAGTCCTTTTAAATGGCTACTTTCATGCCTGCCTTTTTGTATTATTTTTACTGCTCAGAGTGCTGGAAATAGCATGAGAAAACTGAGAAAAGGATCATGAGGAGCTTCAGCGTGGCCTTTGTGCCACAGAAGTTCCCAAAGTGTCTCCAGCTCCTGAGTCCATAATCCTTCTGCTCTGCTGGCCACAGAAAGCACCATCTGTAATCACAGATAAGCCCCAGCTGCTCTCTTCTCTGCCAGGCTAATTAAAACGTGCTGTGACGTCCCTAGGGCTAATTGTGTTCTGTCAGTGGGATGGAGGTAAGGAGTTCAGCAGGGCTGCCTGGTGTTTCAGCACTCAGCTTACTGATATAACTTCAAATGGTTTTTATTTTATTGTGTCTGTGTGATTTCAGAGCTAAGACAGCTGCAGAGTGCACGTCTAACACAGTTTCTGATCTGCAGGTGAGCGATGTGACAGGAAAGTGCTGCCAGCCCATGAATTTCCTGAAGAAACTCCCTTCCCACCAGCACCAACATGCAGAGCAACTACTCCCTGGTTGTCACCACCAGGGAGAGTCTCCAAGTCCTGTCCACAGCACTGACAAACTCATCGGCTGTGTCGCACTCATCCCCTCCCTGCCCCCTTACCTCTTCAGATTATCAGTTTTCATTAATCCCAGCCCTCTTCTCTGCGGTTTTTGTTCTTGGTTTGGTTGGCAACAGTGTGGTGGTTGTGGTGCTCTGTCGGCACACTGGCCCCAAGACAGTTGCTAATATCTACATTTTCAACCTGGCCATGGCAGACCTGCTGTGCCTGGCCACCCTCCCCTTCTGGGCCACCTACTATGCTCAGGGATACAACTGGCTCTTTGGGTCTCTCATGTGCAAGATCTCCAGCTCTGTCCTGTGTCTGAATATGTTTGCAAGTATTTTTTTCATTACGTGCATGAGCGTGGACCGGTACCACGCCATCGTCCACCCTATTCACTCCCAGAGGAGAACTCCACAACAAGCTTATTTCGTAGCATTGGTTGTGTGGGGCCTGGCCTGTTTGTCCTCCCTCCCAACTTTTTATTTCAGAGACACTTACTATGTTGAAAGCTTGGAGGTCAATGCCTGCATTATGGCCTTTCCTTATGAGAACTATGCAAAATGGTCTGTGGCAACGGCCTTCCTGAAAAACACCCTCGGCTTCTTCATCCCCTTGGCAGTGATCACCACCTGCTACATCTGGATCAGGAGGCACTTGCTCAAAGCACAGCAGTTTGGGAAAAGCAGGCAGAAGAGGGACAAAGTCCTGAAGCTGGTGGCTGCTGTTGTCGTGGCCTTCCTGATTTCCTGGCTGCCGTTCCACGTTTTGACGTTCCTGAACGCTTTGGCTCACCTGGAGGTCATCGGCAGCTGCGAGGTGCTGGGGCTGATCGACACGGCGCTGCCCTTCGGCATCTGCATGGCCTTCGCCAACAGCTGCACCAACCCCCTGCTGTACTGCTTCATCGGCAACCAGTTCCAGGAGAAGCTGCACCGCCTGTTCAAGAGAAGGGTTCACCAGCTCAGCAGCCACCGGGAGAGCTCCTCTGCCAGGAGGGGCAGCTGCTTCAGAGAGGCTGAAACCCCCATGGGCAAAGAAGGGGAACCTGAGTCCTTCCTGTAGGCCCTGGGGCATGATGTGGGGTGATGTCAGTGCAGCTGGATGTCCCTGCAGCGGTGGCGTTCCTCTCTCTCTTCCCTTTGTTTTGTGCCCATTCATTCACCAGCTGTTTGAAGGAGAATCTGGTTTTGTCATACATGGGGATTTATTCCTCCTCCCTTTTCACAGCAAGAACTCAAGTTTTACACAGAGGGAAAGTTCTGACAAATAACTATGTTGATGGCATTTTAAATATCAGCTTTTTGTATGGCTGAGATCAGGCAAGTGTTATGTGTAACACAAGAAGTCTAAATATACTGAAAGACCATTACACCATAGCTATCATTGCATAGGTGCTGAGTATTATACCCTAAACTGATTTTCTGAAAGAGATTCTCACTAGAGAATGTGTAAATAAAGCAGTGCAGATACTTCTGTACCTACCTGTAAGAAAATATTTTCACATTTATTTTGTATATTTTAATTTTTTTTTTAATAAACGGCTAGAGGTGTATGTAAAATGCATCAAATATACTTCCCGTTTACCTGGGATCCTGAGAATCTGTGGAGATGTGGTTCTGCAGACTGCTGAAGGTAGGAGGGTATTCTTGCAGGAAAGTAAAACCACAAAGTGCAGGTTTTTATACCTTTCTCATAGCAGGTAACATGCCCATAGGCCAGATGGTCCTTTCTTTGATTCAGGGTGGTCATTTGTGACAAAAATGCTGCAGGAAGTGAACACCCAGTGTCCCACTGCTACGTGGGCATGCTGAGCCCCACGCACTGTCCAGCAGCCTTTGTGGCAAGGACTTGCTGATTGTGTGGACCTTTTGCATTTTAAATGTCAATTACTAATGTGAATTTGGAGTATTGCATACAGAAATCCTGAGTGACTCTGTCTTGTCACCCAGAAGCAAAACCATGGTGTGATTTCACTCATTTCAACTGAAAGAGTGAATGAGAAAAAAAGTATTTGGGAAATACCGATTCTATTTTGAGGTTGCTTTTGATGTTTGTTTGAAAATTTTATTTTCCTGGGGAGGTACTGGTCCTCTTGGACCCTTTGATAGGCTCAGTCAAAAAGAGGGTTCTGTTAGCACCTTTTACCATTGCCTGCAGATTTTCCCCAGGGTGAGTGACCAAGGATCATTAATTTAGGGAATTGTCTCTGATACCAGAGTTACTCTTGAGGCTTGCATTCACAGTTTTGATCTGGGGCTCAAACCAGCCTCCCTGGAAGTCCCAACTGGCTGGAGACCATGGGAACCTGTGCAGGTTCACTTCTCTGGTAGGTAGAGGTAAGTTTCTTCACTGGATTATGCAAGAAATGCGTGAGTCTCAGAGTGATGTGAGATTAAAAGTTTGTGCAGACCTTGGCAGAACAGGGCCTGACCATAAGTAACCCCCTCTCCCTGTCCTGCTCTGGTGTTCTCTAGTGAGGTATGGGCTGGAGAGATGCTTATCCCTGAAAGTGGCAGAGCTACTAATGCAGCTCCCCTGGAATGTTTTTGTTGAAAATGTTCCGAGGAGCTAATAGTGTCTGGGGCGTTGGATATTTCTGGAAGGACAAACTGTTAATTGCTTAGCAATGAGGACAGCAAAGCAGTTGTGCTACAGCAAAACAAACCAGCACACTTAGAAAATCACCAGGTGTTCAAGGCAGCAAACTCAGAGGGATAATAAGAGGTTGTGGAAGCTTTTTACCTTTGCTGCAATACAGGTCAGTAATGAACACAAGTGGGACGTTAATTGATGTCTTTGGAGTCTCAAATCAAAAGCTAACCTGCACCAACTGAGCTCTGTGGTACCTGTGCTACAGCTGTGCCTGTCCTGAGAGGAGGACAGGCTGCATGTTCTCTGCATGTCAGGTTGAACCTGCTAAAAACCAACAGTGTTTAACAAGGGTCATGCCTTTTCCTGGTGTGCAGACTTATGCTGGTATCTGAAATCTGAATTTCCAATTGCATTTACAGCTGTGAGAGGCTGGAGAAAATGAGAATAAAGTTTTCGTGAGGAGAGAACAGCAATGCAGGATCTCCCACTGTTGTGGGACAAACTCATGTTTGGCTGCTGGAGGGCAGGGATCGACAGCCACTTGCAGAGGCTGAGGCAGCTGCACCCAGTGTCACTTTCCTAGAAACAGGGAACAAAAAAAGATTAATAAATGTGAGGTGAACTGAGAGGGGAGGAAAATTCTTTCTTTCAAAATGCAGTTTCAAAAGAAGTCTACCCTGAAGGTCATATTCTGCAAGAGTGACAAACTTAGTGACCCCAGTGTGACATTTTTGTTTGCTAGATCTGCCTTGTACCTCTAATAGGTCATGAATTTGAGCAGTGTGGTTAAACAAGCATCCCAAAAATTCTGTCTCAAGAGGGGGGAAACAGGGGAGGTTCTGTATCAAGGATTTTGCTTTATTTTTAGAGCAAACTGATTAATGTTGAGCTCTAAGAATTTCTTCCATCATACTCAAGTTCTTATGAGATTTTTGAAGGACTTTTAAGAGAAAATGTGTGTGTGGGAGGGGTTTCAGAGTTTCCGCAGGTTGTGTTTATTTTTCCGTGATTTTCAGCAAAAGAATGAGGATGGAAATTTAAGCAGGTTTTTTCTTGCAATTTAGAAGTTTCTTTTTTCCTTTCAAGAGAAAATTTTGCTGCTATTTGAAAATTTTTCTGATAGCTGTGCAGGGCTGCAACCTCTGTCAGTCAGACCCCAGTATTTGCAAGAACCTTTGCAAGCCCTGTGTTGCCTTTGAGTCTCCTAAAAAATGCAAACCCTGCTCCAAGGCAGGGGTCCTGTAGCCCTTTCATGGGGTGTGCAAGCCTGGGGCCTGCTCAGGTCAGCCTGGCCATCCCACAGCACCCACCTGGACTTTGGGACACTAGAGCCACTCACAGTTTTGGCAGGGACTTTGGGAGAGTGTGTGGTCGTTTTGGGTCAGCAACTCTGCAAGTGCAGAAGATGAATTTATGAGCAACCACTGGGTTTTGGCTCTGCTGTGGAGCAGTGGAGAGGAGAGCCCACTCTGGAAGGGGTGTTTTGTGATGGACCATATATAAATTCTGATGGGTTTGGAGAGGGAAATGTCCTGGGGCACTTCTGGACCTGTTAGATGGTCTTTCCCCAAAGAGAGATGGAAGGGATGGTTTCCTACATGGCTCAGTCTGTCTCTGATGTATTTGCTCAGCAAAACCCGTTTGTGGCTTCCTTTTTTAGCTCTAGTTGATTGCTCAGACCACTTTGAGCATCCTGTGTGTGTCCCTGAGCTGACTTGACTGCACAACTTCAATGTACTCAGCAGAGAAAGCCACTGGCTTTTTTTATTAGGAGCTAGTGCTGGGTGGTGAGCTAAATGTTTTGTTTATGTAAGACATACAATAAGAAATGTTTGGTACAGCATGTTCTCCCTGAGGAGTCAACATGGCCTGAATCTTGTGCTGGCACCCACTCAGCACAAGAGTTCTGGCAGTTCCTGCCCAATTCTGAGCAGGAATATCATCCTGCCACTCTGTAACCGACTGCCACAACTTGGCTTCTCTTCACACCTCCCCTTGTCCTGGCTGAAGGGTGAGGAGGTGCCAGAGAGCAAGGGAACTGCTCATGTTCCCCCATGAAAATGAGGCTTTTGGATATTCTGAGTGGTCCTGGCAGGAATGCAGGAAACCTGAAGTGTGGGGATTGAGGTGGTCTGGAAGCCTTTGCTCCACACTGGCAGCCTTGCTGATCTCATCTGAAACCTCCTTCCCGTGGAGGAAAACGACTGCTGTTGTTGGGAAGGGCTGCTCCATTCCACAGGGCCCCGGGATGTGCTTTGCTCACATCTGCCTGCTGCAGGATCCACCAGGTGCCACAGAGAGGGGCTTGTTCCTGTGGCCCCTGGACTCTGCCAGGAAAGGTTTGAGTGTCCCATGGCTTTGTCTTACCAGATTCCTGTCTACAGAAGGAGCCCAGGCTGCTGTCTTCAACATCCCATTTCCTCTGGTTTGGGTGCACTGCTCATCCCGTTGCTGTGGCTGTGGCAGAGCACCCAGTGAGGTACCTGTCTGAGAGAGGATGCTCCCTCCTGTTTGCCAGGTTTCATTACCACCAAAATGGAAAAGAAAAAATAATAATAAAAATGGGTAAAAACTGAGATTTGTTTATTGAAAACAGTGGGATCCTGGAGTAGAGTGTCCCAGGATAGGGAGCAGGCCAACCTCTCTCATTGCCTCTTTCAAATGTTTACTTTCCACTTCCTCTTCAGCTGTGGCAGAGCCTGGATTTGACACTGTAAGCTCCGGATAGAACTCAGTTAATCCTCAAAGCACTTCACAGGGCAAAGCAGAGGGATATGGAAGTGGATGAGCGTAATTAATGACATTAATTTCCTTGCCATGAAGTACTTGCCCCCTATCCCCTTCTGAAAACCAGTAGCTCTTCAGAGTAAGCAAACATAAAATCACAAAGCTCTGCTTCATCTCTGTAAGACAAGCAGTTATGGGAAACCAAGATCCAGTGTGATTTTTGGCTTCTAGTATTGTAAATTTAAATAAGAAAATCAACAACTGTAATAGTGCAAATGTGCACTATTACACAGCTGTCACACAGCTGTCAATTCTACACGACAGACACCTAAAATGGAAGAAAGACAAGGTTACAAGGCTGTCTCTAGAAATCACACCTTGCAACAACTGTAAGAAGCATTTCTAACAAGAAGGGAAATGGTAAAATCATTAAATGCATTTAGACAGAGATGTAATGGATATATGAGATACAATTACTCTTGAACAATGTGTGGGAGAGCTTGTGTGCAATGGAATAAAAAGAGGTCACGTTCATATAACATATCCATGAGGAGACAGAACCAGCATTTAATTATGACTGTTTAAACTTGGGCTTTACTGTGTGTTCTGCATTCCCTGGTGATGCCTCTGAGGTTGTGCTCGGAATCTCTCTGCCCACACATATTGCAGTTCATTCATTGTGGAGGAAGTACATGCATGTGGAGCTGTTTGCTGTGCTGGAGGCATGGAGCTGAACTCTGAAGTAACTTGTCTGTGCCTCAAACTTGTCCCTTTGTGCCCTCAGCCATCCCAGCCCCAGGCACTCTGGGATGCCCCACTAGCCAGGGGGCAGTGCCATACCCAAAGCACAGCCTCCTTCAACAAGCACAGCAAAAAAACATCTGCAGGAGCAGTCAGGACAGCATCCAAACACCAGCTCTTTCGCAATGGCAGGAAAGTGAACAGGATGAATACAGCGTGTGCTAGGCATGCAGATGTGTCGTGGCAGGCTGGAAAACATGTAGCAAGCACCCAATCTCTGGAGAAAATGGAGCACTCCAAGAGGTGATGTTTATGTGACATACTACTATTTAGGCCTTCACTTCCAGGAGAGCATGTCAGTTTTCTCAGTAGATGCTGAGCAGCATTACTTTGTGGTTTTTGACTTGCTCTGGTGAGTGCTTTGAGGAGTTTTACACATAGTGGAACAGATCTTATGGTACTCATGTACTTCTCACCCTGAAAACACCTTCACTAATCACAGCCTGGTTTCTTCCAAGGGAAGGACTCTGCAATTTGTCTCCCTATTCATATCTCTACTGTTGTGATTATGAATCCCTTTTTATCATAAAGTGCTGAGTGTCCTTGTTTACTGTATTAGCTGTCTGCTGTTAGTAATGCTGCTCAGCATTTGGGTGTTTGGGAAATTCTGAAAGGCTGTTAGATAAGTACAGTGTGCAGAATTTGTTCTTCAAAGTGATTGTGCTTCTTTGCAAGAGGATTCCTCCATGTGCATTCAGTGTGCAGTAAAAATGTTTGACAAAGGTCTGCTTAAGAATGTACTTCTTGACCAAGACAGACTTCATAATGTAATCAACATGTTTAATAGTGAAAAGATTCATTTTTCTTTTAAATCTGTGCTAATAGACTGCTGTAGCTCAGTATATATGGGCTTTTACTAGGAAAATTATACAACCCAAGGGAGTTGTTTTCAAGGACAAGTCTAAGTAAAAAAGACTTCATAGTGTGATACTAAATATGCTGTATTAACTGGGTAAGGCCCTGTGGACTTCACTGGCACTCAGCCTGGGATCTGACAGTCTTTCATCTGATTTTATGTTGATCTTCCTCCCCTGCAGGAATGCAAAGAGACTTTTCTTTCACCCACTGGAACACCCGAAAAAGAAATTACCAATAGGAATCAGGAATGTTTATTCCTTCAGCTCTGAGTCACACGTGAATCTGAACTATGACACAACAAGCTGCTTTCCTAGCTATCTTTATTCTGAGGTTTGATAATTTACAGGTAACTTTAGGATGAATGAGGAATACAAACAGGTAATGAAAACAAAAAGTTGTTAATGTTGGGCTACCCTGTCGCTAATTCAGCTGCAGTAGTACCCAGAGCAGTCTTCATGCTGAAGGCAGAGCAGATTTTATCCATACCCAAGCAGGGTGGGAAATGATGTACTTGTTGATTGCAAAGACAGCACTTGGGTTAAGCAAGACTCTTGTAAGGCATGCCATCAAAAAGAAAATTCCACCTTTTAAAAAATGTCAGAGATTCATGTGGAATGAACAGGGTGGATTCAGCAGGAGGGTCTGTTGAAAGCCTCTGAATAATTACTGAGGAATGTTCACAGGTTTTCCTTGGGTGGCAGGGCAGGTGACAGTGCTGAGCACTTGTTGTGACACTGGTGACAGGAGGCCCAGTGAACCAAGTCAGACACGGTTGGGGACACGGGGACACATGAAGCATTGAGAGGTTGATCCCAGAGCTCCCTCCTACTGTGGATCTTGTCATAAGTCTTTGATATGTTCATGATGCCACCTGTGCCTGTCCTATAATCTTTGTTGTAACATTATGCAGGTGTGAAGAGGTGCTCAGACCAGCTGAACTCATAATAAAGTGGGGCAATGCTGGCAGTGACACCTAAAGCTGTCACACACAGCATTTCCTTTGGCCTTCCTTCCTTTCTGTCTCAGACCAAATATTTAATGACAATACATAGAGGAAATCTCTTCAACTTCACTGGGGTCTTAAACCCTTCCTGTTACTTGTTTGAGAAGAAAAATACTCCAAAGGAGCAGAGGAGTTAAGTCAGAGGCAGAGCAGCACAACAGGGATCGACAGCCTCGTGCTGCCCTTCATGGGGTGACCAAAAGAAGTCACTACTTTCCTTTTCGTGGGGATGTCCATGGAACTCCCCAGAGAAGCAGCCTGTCATAAATCACCCTTTTGCTGGCTCACGTCCACCAGCTCTACAGGCTCCAGTCTTCATTCTTTGCCTAGCAAGAAGCATTTACCTGCTCTGTAAACAAATTATCCCATTTCAACTGATGGAGGAAGTCACTGCTCAGCCACACCATGGCAAAACATATTTTATTTCCTCATATGATTCCACCTAATCGCCCATACTGCCACAAGCATTTGTTTAGCACAAAGCTTATCCTGCAGAAGCACAGAGATTTTGCAATGAAGTGATTGTGCTTTTGGTGCTTGGGAAATTCTGAAAGGCAAATTAAGAACCCCTTTCCTGAGGCCATTTTGCCAGAGTGCTCTCTTGCTGTAGGCAATGCTCATTTCCTTGTTAGCCTCTTCAAGCAAGCTAAATTAAGCTCCAATTAAACAATTATGCTGGTCTCTGCATCAGAAACCTCAATCCCATCCATGAGTCTCTTAAATGCTCTGTGATTTATCAGTTTTCTGCTTTTGCAGACCACTTGGCAGAAAGAGCACACACTCTTGGAGTGCAAGAGCTTTGTTCAGAGCAGGTGAGGTGAAGCTGTGACTGCTATTTTGGATCTCACCTGGCAAAACCTAAGCTGAGTAGAAAAGTGTAATTATTTTATCTTCACATCCTCTTCCCCTCTGTATGCTCTTACATTTACGAGTTGGATGAAGGCATGTTGTCTTTTTGGGCTTTTTTTTTCAGGAATAAAATACTCTGTGTACCTCCTAGGAAGTTGTGTGGATAAAACATTGCTCAAGGCTTAGGCTGCAAGCCAAGTTACAGAGAATCAGTTCTGTATTTTGAGCTATAGTGAATGCACTCCAGTTAGGAAACAATAAGCAGGTTTGCAATATTTGTCTTAAAATCCTTCTGAACAAAGTTCTTTAGATTTCTTAATCTTTTTTACTTTTGGTTAAGTCGCTAGGTGATATAATGATGCATCAGACCTTCTCTGAAAGAAGAAAGAGGCCACCTAGTGCTGAATTACAAACTGCTGTAGAAGACTGCTAGGAAGATATGCAAACAAACTCAATGCAATAATAATACTTTTTGTGGAAGGTTTTTTTAAAAAAAACCCCAAGATTGTTAGACATTAAGAATCAGATCTCAATTAGCCATACTTTAAAAATTCAGTGTGTCTGTTTCTCAGGTAGATCCACTGCTTGCCATAAAACTGAGTCTTTCAGCTCCTGGAAGTTCAGTGTAGCCTTCAGAAAACAGCCCCACTGGTAATCAACCTGACCCATTTGTAAACACCCCACTGCCCCACAGAACTCTGTCCCAGCTGAGCAAGGGGTGCAGGGCAGTGAAACAGACATTCATGAACATTAACTGCTGGGGCCAGACCAGCTGCTGGGGCACCACAGAAAACCCCTGTGGGCTGCAGAGACACCACTGGCACTGCAGGATCTCTGACTATTGAAAAAGGTACCCCCACAGTTTGTTATAAATCTGAATTATTTGCTGGCATTGCTCCTCTTTCTGCATTGACTTTTATGAGAGCATGGAGGTATGTTTGGAGGAGGGTCTAAACTGATGGGGTTTTGACCTAAGGTCTCTTTGTTGTCTTCTGGAGATACCAGGCTTTTCATGCATTGTCTGCAGGAGGAAATGTTCTCCTAGGAGACCATGCTTATCATACTTGAATAACTAAGGTAGATGGCATGAATAATCCCCCAAGGCATGTATCAGGCATCTCTGTTAAATACAGGTATTGCATGCTCTGGTATTCAATCAGAGTTCCAGTGACATCCTTTGCTTTCAAAGGTGAATCTGCTGTACAGAGTTCAGGGTAAGAGGTAAATCCCCATTTTTATCTGACATGAGTCATCTACACAACATGAGACAATTTCCTTGAGAGGAGAAAAATCACTTTTCCATTTCCTTTTCTGAGCCACAGTGTTGCCCAAAAAGATGGCTGAAACAAAGTTCTTAAAGTTTAGATTTGTCATATTTTGATGCTTAGTTTCACTCATCAGTCACTGAGGGTGTGAACTTTTTGTACATTTAGTACTTTCCAGATTAGGTCCTAAGTATCAACTTTAAAATGAAGGTGCCCAAAATCAATGTCTCTGTGCACTCATGCCTGTAATCAGTTTATGCAAGCAGTATCATGAAAATACCTCTTCCCTACAAATACTCACTCTGTAAATCAGTGCTGCAGTAATTTCTGCAAGCACAGGGGACAGTCTCATGATGGGACTGCACATGGCACCAGTGCATGCCCTGGTGACATGGAATCCCAGTAGGTCAGTTTAATTTCTTGTGTAGTTATAATAAGAATGGGGTTCTGTTGTACAAGGCTTCTCAAAAAAAAAAAAAATTACATAGAAGTAAAGGGTTAGTCAGAAGATAAGGTAAGATTACATGTAAGATTACATATTGATGAAATCAGCTTTGTTCTGTGTTTGAGGCATTTTGCTGCAGGCATAAATTGTTGTGTACCAGATTGGATGGGGATAGTAATATAATAGCAAAAATAGTAATACTTTTTTAAAGTTGCATAACTTCAGAGAAAAAGCTATATTTAGAGAACTCATTGTGACAAAATCCACAAACATGGATATGATTTTATTCCTAAGTGATTTGTTTATTATGTTTGGAAAGTGTGGCAGTTTCATGTGGCAATTCCAGCTCTTTTACATATTTCAGTAGAAGCTCTAACTCAGTCTGGCATCTATGTGGGTAATAAATTCCAGAGCAAAACAGTTAGATTACAGCAAATAAAAAATGAAGTTAGTCAGAAGTTAATAGGGACAAAAGTCCTCAGAGCTGGGTTTTAATGCCTCCCAGTTAGCTGGCCCATAACACCAAGTCTATCCCAGGTGTGCTTTTGGATACATGTTCTGTTCTTGAAGAAGACAGTTCACATAGGCTAATGGGAGCTTAAGGGTTTCACTATGTCTGTCTAATATCTGAAATTCCAAGATTTTAAGATAAGAGGGATATTTATAACGTTTATAATTGACTACTCTTATCTCCTGCACAGTCCTACTTCAGCCAGGTTGTGTTTTTTCTAACTATTTGGATGTAGGAATCCTAAAAAAACAAATCCTATGAAAGTGCAAGACCGAGAGAGTACTACAAGGCTGTTTTTATATAATTACTCTTTGTAGGAGTAGCCCACTGGTCTGCAGGGATCATGGGCAAGAGATGCCAAACCACAGAGCCGTGTTTTCCATCAGACTGGAAAACCATGACGTACGTACCTGGTGGAACGTGATCTGGACATGCTGCAAACAAAAGGGCATGTGACAAGATCTGCACACGCAAACTCACACTCTCTGAAGTCAGAAGGTGTCAAAGGCACCACTGCTGATCCTTCTACGTCTGCACAGCACTGCCTCCACCCATGAGCCACTGATACCAGTATCATTTACAAACCAGTCGGGTTGATCATGGAGAAGAAAAATAGTCACTACATGGAGGTCAATATACTTCAGGTAAACAAATCTTTTGCTGCTGCTGATCTTTATCTGTTAGGAAATCTTGTTGGAGGTTTGTCAGCTTTGAAGGGAGCAGCAGACATTATCTTTGTGTCCCCCTTCCAAAACAGAGTCCAGGAATAATGCACTATAATCAGAGTCTACAAATGGTGTGTTTGACACTGCAATGAGCAGCCCCTCCTCTGGAGACCCTTTGGGCTGCAACTGAACAGTGGTGGTCTCTTTCCTATACCTATGGTCCCAAGAAACAAATTTGCCATGTCTCTCTCTGGTACCTTTACAAAACCTGCTCTCTGAAGCAAAGTAATTACTTGAGTAAATAAATACCTTGTGGTAGATTTATCAGCAGCTCTAATTTCTGCCTGCAGAATCCTCCAGTGTTTTCTGTCTTGTGCAACTGAGGAAACGTTCATAAACCCCTAAGATACATGAACTGAAAGAATGCTCTAGAGCTTTTCTGATAAGCTTCAAAATCCCCTGGTACTAATGTCTTAACTTTCCAAAACTGAAGAAATAATACAGATAAAAATTGCACATAGAAGGAACACACACAGACAAAAATGGCATGTTTCAGCCAAGAGGGAACATTCTTCTGTAAGATTCTGCTTAACACCATACTACCAGATTTTTTTCTTGCTATTTGCAACATAAAGTAAAGCTAATATTGAGAAATCTGATGCTGCCCATTAGTAACATACACTGCAATAATTCCTGATGGAAGACACAAGTAGCCAAATCTTTGCATTCCCTTTTCTCCCTTTTGCTTCTGTGCACCCTACCAAAGCTGTTTTGTCAGCATTTCAGCATGAACCTGTTTGTCCTTGTTGGTTCTACTCCTCTTTTTTTAAGCTCACCTCTTCTGTTTGGCAAATCTCTGGCCATCTCTGCTCATGCATCTTCCTACTTGGTTCACAGCAATTACAGAGCTTTAGTACTGCATTCCTCAGACCTGAAGTTAGATTTTCTGTCTGATTTTACTTGTCTTTTGTCTCCTGTGGCATGGTTGCTTTCTTATTCCTGGCTTTGCTTGGTTTCAGTAGAACCTTTACTTTTGTTTTCCTTCTGATAAAAACCATGTTTCACTGAGTGATTTTAACTTCCAATGCAACAAGTTGCATATGGTCAGGCCTGAGAGTTGGTTGTTTACAGTGAGTTTCTTCCAAATTAGTTAACCTTGTCCTCTTCCTTCCCTCAAACCCCACCACACAGATGATGAGAGCAGTGCTGGGATGGCACATGTACCTGTTACAGAGAATAAAACAGGAGTCCTGCCTTGTACTTCTTTAAATAAACAACCATATCACCTCCTTCAGTTGCTGGACTTTGCCACTTGATTTACAAAGTGGGGAGCTGTGGCTTCTTCCTTTCCTTCAGCTTCTTCTTCCATTTCAGCTTCAGAAAATAAAGTTTCTTGCAGTTGGAATGCTTGTTAATACCAGTAAAGCCCGTAAATCTTCTTTGAGAGGAAAGGGTGTGGTGGGCTGCCAAGGCACCTCTGGCCTCCAGCATCAAACTCTCTTTCTCCAGCTTTCAACGTGCAGAGAAAGGCCTTATAAAACAAAATATTTGCAGTTAGATTTTTCTTGCTTTTTAGCAAATACATTTCTTTACTGCACTGAGAAAAATCCAAGGAAAACACGAAATCAACCATCCAGTAGTTAGGCTTGTTTCTAAATTTGTCCCAGGCTCTGTGCTGGAGAGCTGGAGAAGAAGATACCTCCCCAGAGGATCTTTCTTTAGTTCATCCTAATTGTCTTTCTGTGTTTTGGCTTTTTTCTTGATCACTGCCTGATGTAGGAGACATAGTGGTGTTTGTCCAAGATTTTTGATCTAATAGCTTTCTACGGGTTAGCTCTTTTTTTTTTTTTTTTCCCCCTAATAGCCTTCTAAACTTCTTCTGTGAGTCATAAAAAGCAACTATTTGAGTAGGTGTAACTGTGAATGTTCCTCCAGGTCGCTGCACAGACTGCAAAGAAAACTACCCTCAAAAATTATGACATGAATACGCTGTGTGGTGCTTCCTAAAGAACTGGTCAGGTTATTATTTCAGTGTAATCCTCTAAACTTTTTGCTGTGGGTCTTAATCCTCCAAACAGGTATATCTCTAATTCTCAGTCGTGTGCCTTGGGACACCATCAACAAAGTCAGTGACATTGCTTCCTCTTCTTTCTCCCACTAGACAGCAGGTCAGAGGTTTTACTGCTGTTTTTTGGATGGGACAGGAACTTGCTGGGAGCACATGGCTGGGGGTAGGGAAAGGCTGGTGTTGTATTTACCTTTGAATGGAGGGAGGGAGAGGGGCTGCTCAGTGTTTGTTTTTAATCTGGCAACCGAAGCATTCCTGCTTTCCTTCCAATTTCTTGGAAGCTTTATCTCATAACGCTCACAAAACTCTCCCTATTGAGCAACAGTTTTGTTCCTTCTCTGGAGCAGGACTACCTTGGGAAGGTCCAGCTGGAGCACAAGGCTAGAAATTACAAACCAAACATCTGCCAGGGGCTGTTCTGTGCTGGAGAGGGTGACCCTCTGCAGCCAGGCTGTGGCATCCTGCTGAGCTGGCAGGTCTCCAGCACCTCTTGAGAACTGGTGTTGGGAAATCAGACACCACTCTGGTCAGATTCCAGACCAGCCCCAGATGAGTGGGAACATTTCTTCCTAACTGCATCCATGTACTCCCAGAGATGTTAATCAGTTGGCCAGTCTGAGGGGAGAAGCCTTTGAGGGCNCTCTTGAGAACTGGTGTTGGGAAATCAGACACCACTCTGGTCAGATTCCAGACCAGCCCCAGATGAGTGGGAACATTTCTTCCTAACTGCATCCATGCACTCCCAGAGGTGTTAATCAGTTGGCCAGTTTGAGGGGAGAAGGACTTTCCTGCACAGAAGGAAAGTTGTCTGTGCTCTTCTCCCTGCAGCGGGGAGGTGCCTCTGCCTTGGCACTCTGGGAACTCGCTGTGCCAAGCTGGACCAGAGGCACAAGGCTTCAAATGCAGCCTGTGTGGGTGGGCTCTGCCCTGGTGGAGGCAGGCTGTGGGGCTTTAACTCTCCTGAAATGCAGGGCCATGGGGGAACCCTAATAGGGGGTGAGTATGGTGGGATAGGGGCCTGGAAGAAGGTGGAATTCTCAGTCTTGCCTTTACTTTCTACTACTGTAGGAACACCTCTATCTTTTGGTGAAGTCCTCCTCACTTTTCTTCACCCTTTCAGTGAGGTCAATGGAGCTGAGGAATGTGTACATGAATTTTGGGAGGGAGAAAATCACCCCTCTCCCACACACAAGTACAGCCTTTAGAGCCTACACTGTCCTAGGACTTAATTGCACCCTGTGGTATGATAATTTAACAAAAGATTGAGCAGTTGCTTGTGATGTTGGTACCCCTCCCCAGTCTGTCTGTGTCTGCTACCAGCTTCTTCAGGCTGCCTGAAGTTCAGCTTTGTTGTCATCCAGGGCTGTGGAGTCCATAATCATTCCCTTAGTATGTGGTCTTGGTGTTTCTATGAAAAGCTGACCTTTTTTTATTTACTACAATTAATTTTTTTTCTGATACATTTTACTTCTAAATGATCAAGATAAAGATAATTTATTTTACTAGATCAAGGCATTTCATGACTTTTTCAGCAATGTTAAACCCAAAATTGTTAATTCTATTGGAGTAAAAGAAAGATTAACATTGAATTCTTTGAAGTCAAAATATTTCTGTAGAGAACAGATACAAAATTAATGTTGCCAAAAACCCTTACACAACACTACCAATTTACTACTCTTTTGGAGAACTGCTCTGTGGGTGAATTTCCAGCTAGATCTAACAGCTGGAAAGATCTAGTTGAAAGAATGAGACTGGTGGGCTTTTCCCATCATTCCTAAGACTCTGTGGCAAATAATTTTTATAGGAACTTAGAATTAGAGGCATCTAATGAGAAGTGCCACAGCTTTTCATGGCAATATGGTAGAAACAAACATAAAGTTATGAAAGAAATAGAACATTCTGAGTATTTAATTTGGCAACTGCCAATTTTTTTTTAGAGTAATTTCTGACTACATCCTTGAAAACTGCTGTGGGCATGGCTTTACTGAGAGCTGTCTGTGCCCCTTACTGGAAGGGCAGATGATTGGTTTCTCCTCTGCAATTGCCTTGGATCCAGTCATGTGCCTTTAGGGCAAGGGAGATTGTTTTGGTATTCCCCGTGGGAAATGCTCAGACTGTCTTTTCCTAGAGCTGATGAAATCCTGATCCTGCAGTATCAGTTCAGTTTGCAGCTTTCTGATGTGTGCTTTTGTTTGCCTTTCCCTGGCCTTGAAACAATTTCAACTGAGTCAGGTCAGGTTATTACTACAGTGGGGAAATACAATTCCCAAGAGAATAAGTGGTTCTGACCTGGCAGTTATTTCCAGTCTTTTCCTTCTTCTTTTCCCAGAATACCTCCCCTTGCTCACTCCCCAAACTTCACAATCTGTCTGTGATAGTCTGTGATAACCTTTAGAAGTATTTCCTTTCCACAAGCCAAACCAAATTCTCCCTACCAGTTAATATCAATGCAGCACTGTAAGTAGTCAGTAGTGATCTTCAGTTTTGTTTGTTTTCTGCTTACAACTGTGTACATGGCTCAAATATGATTCCCTACCAGATTTCTAATCTAATTGACAAGTTCTGAGGAAGGACATGTCATTTTACCTAAGGCAGGTTGAAATTCAGTCATAAGACCTGGGTTGCAGTTCAGAGCTCTGGTTCCGAATTTGTCTGGCACCTCCACTTCTGAGCTTGACCTTGTTTCCTCGTTGTTGTTCAGGTAAACCAGCCTTTCCATAACATTTCATCTCTTTAGAGAATGAGGAAGCTTACAGTGTTTCCCCTGTGTGCAGTCCCAAGAAGAGTTTTGAAGTTCTGACAGCCATCCCAATGAATCTATGTATTTGTGGGAGTACTCTCAAGTTGAAAAGGGAGCATGGTACATAAGCAATCATAAATTCTGTTCTCAGTAAACTTTGAAACAGTGGTGGATTTATTTTTTGCATATTATTTAATTATGAAAACTTTACAGATGGTCTTTCAGATGATATTCAAAGCACGGAGGTATTGCTGTATTAATAATGAGTACAAAATGTCTTCACAACATACAAATCATGACACCATCTTTATGTGAAGAGCAAGTACTCAGTGGCAAAGTACACTTCAGTCTGAGAGCTGAAGTGTGGGCAGAGGTCACTGTAACCAGCAGCTCAAAGATCTATATGCATGTAAGACCTAGGCAGAAATGTGGATATTGCACCATGGGATGAAGGGTTTTTCATTGGTATTTTGCACAATATGTAAGAGTTTTCACAAATTCTAAATGCTTGCTTGAACAAATTGTTCATTGTCGAGTGTCAACGTCCACTCCCATTTCCTGCTTTAGATTCCTGTGACTTCAGCCAAAGTGAAATATCGTTCTGAGGTTTTACTAAATCTTTAGTCTTACATTTAATAAGTTTTACAAATAATATGAAGCAGTAACTTTGTATTAGGACAAAATATTAAAATTGAAGTTACTAGGAGCAGATGGAGCCTTTACCCATTAAGTTGGTCACGATGCACAAGGAGTTTTACCTGGCTAATTGGGCTGACCTCCATGTACTTTTTGTTATAGACAGGCACTTCTGTCTCAGAGTTTTCTATACTGTGGTGTTGGCCTCAAAGATTGTCTCAGTCAGAATGCCTAGATCTTAAGAATCATATGGAATAAAATTTGGGAGGGTTATAATTAAGGTAATGACTAAATAAGATTGACAGCAATGAAAGCTTCCTGATTAAGAGTGCTGCAGCAGCTTATACAAGACATTTCTTTTTGTTTACATGTTCTCCCAACGGTGTGTTTGTGTGATCTCATAAGGTTTTTATAGTGCTTCAAACAACCTATCTTTGTATTGCCATTGCCATTTGAGTTCATGTTATGTTATATCTCTTTTAGGCATGTACAGCACCAAGAAAATCAATACCAGAAGCAGAAACGGAACTTAAAAAACCCAAACAAACTCCTGCAGCTGATACTGCTACATTTAGTAAGAGAAGATTGAGGTGCATGCTAACCTTGACCTGAATGCCAAGGTAATGGTGATGAAAGATGGTACAAGAATGGGTGCCCCTCCCAGAGGAGCTGCCTGAACTCTGCCAGGCAGCCCTACAGCCCCTGTGCTCCTGGCTGAATCTGCTCCTGCTGCCCACACTTCTTCAGCAGTACAAGCACACAGGTGTCAGGGTGGGCAGGATGGGACAGCATTGTCACAGAGAGGGAGCTGCTGTAGGAGAGGGCCCTGGGTGTGCTTTTCATCAGGAATTTCGTGTTGGTTGCTTATGAAACAGTAATAAGTGAACTTTGTGTTGCTCTGGCAAGGGAAGTGCAGCTTGCCTGTATCAATGTGTGTGTACCTGTCACCTACCATTGTTTTGATTTTAATGCTTTGGAAGATGATGATTCACATTCAGTTCTTGCTCCTCTGTTAGTCATGGCCTTGTGGTTGCTTGCCTTCCAGGGATCCCTGCCATGGCCACGAGCTCTGTCTGCTGTGAGCAGCATTTTGATAGAAGCTCACATGCTCTGTTTGCCACTGTGGTACAGTTCAGGTTTACAGGTCAGTGTTTAGGATAATGCAGAAACACATGCATGGAAAGTTTTTATCTATGCAAATAAAGGGAGAGGGGTGACTGGCTTCATAGGCAAGATAACAAAGTGTTTAATACTGAATTTCCTCTAACAGGTGCCAACTCCTCAGCACTCACAGGCAGCAGCTGCTGGGCACTCACTGCCAAAGCAGCCAAATCCAGGCACCTGCAAATGAAAAAGTCCTGTGGTGTGTTTATTCCAAATCATGTGACTTCCAAGATCCTTTGTGCTCAGTATGATTTTAGGCATGTTATTTTTAATACAGAGCCTCTTTCTAGGATCAGTAGTTGAGCTAATGTTGTTACTTACAAAAACAAATATGTTTTAATGGTGGTAAATCTGAGGGACAGATCAGGTCATGGCAAGGGCAGTAAGTGAAGGAGAGACCAAAACAAAGTGAAAAATTGTTGAACCCTGCTGCTGGCACTTATGGAAGAACATTGCATGTCTTTAAGGCCATGCTCGGTGGGAAGAGAAGGCTGCTGGAGGGAGTGCAAGCTGTAGGACACAAATCTGTGTATTAAGCAATACAGGAGCTTCCTCCTATCTGAAGAGAAGGAAATTGCAAGAAAGATATACCCATGCCACAGGTCAAGTCCCACATTGCCTAAGCCAACAGAATCCTACCCTGTATGTGTGTGGTTTCCATAAATGCACAGGTTTTTCTAGGCTGATGGAAAGTTAGGGAATTTGATATTTCCTTATCTTCAATCTTCAGAAAATGCCAATTAGATGCTATTTGAAAAAACAAAGTTGCTGTTTCTTGCAGCTCTTTCAGCATGTTGACTCTGGACATTTAACTTCAGGCAGTCAGCAGAGAGACAGTTATAGAAAAATAATCAAGTTGTTAATGATGCTCATAATGTTGTCAAAATTTTATTTATTTGTGAGATTGCCTGCCTAGATTCTTCTGAGCAGAATCCAAGATGAAAATTTTGAGTCTTGCTTTCAGACTTGGAATGCTGATATGAGCTTCCAGTTACATAAACAAACTTGAATCTAAATCTCACCACTGTAATTTCTTCTGACTGAAATTTATCTGTGAGCTTTTTGCCCATTTTTGAAGAAAAGTTCAGAAAACAGTGAATACAACTGAGCTACAGAGAGCTAACAGCAAGTTTGTACTGGAGTGCTAAATACACACAAAATGAGCTGTGAGGGACATATACACTTCCACATTTATTTCTACCTTATCCTTGCCCTGGTGAGGTTATGTCTCTGAACAGATGAAATAATGACCTTCTGCAGTAATTATAGTTGATGTTATGACACTGTTCTTTATTGCAAAGAGATGCCCCATGACATCATGCTCAGTATATAAAGTGGGGGAAAGAAAGAAAGAAAGAGGAAGGGGAGGACGTTTGGAGTGATGGCATTTGTCTTCTCAGGTCATGGTTCTCTGAGTTGGGGCCCTGCTCTCATGGATGTGGCTGAACTCCTGTCTGCCCATGAATTAATTTTTTGTTTTGCTTTGCTTGTGTGCATGGCTTTTGCTTTCCCTATTAAACTGTCTTTTTTTTCAACCCCTGATTTTCCTACCTTTTACCCTTCCAATTCTCTCCCTGATCCTGCTGGTGAGGGAGTGACTCGAGTGGCCTGTGGTACTTGGCTGCTGGCTGGAGTTAAACCACAACACACCCAGAGCTACAGGAGAGGCTTAAGCAGACAAAACTGAAGAGCCAAGAGCTGTCTCTTGTGCCAAGGACGGGGAGAGAGCCAGCCCCCCTGAGCCCCACTTGGGACTTCACTGAAGTAAAGGGAATTACAATAAATCCCTGCAGTTTGCAGCACAACACATTCATTCCTCCTGACTGGGCTCGAGTGCTTCCTCTCCTTGTGGTGTCAGACTAAATCTTGTTTTCAGCTTTTTGTTTCAAAGGATGGGCCAGCCCCATGCTGTTAGTGTGTTTCCCAACTGACCTGGTCCCCAGACCTTTGTGAGGTGACAATGTTACCTACTTTCTTGAACTTTTCACTGTTTGGCCTGTACTCAGTGACTGCTGCAGGTGGAATATGCACTAATCCATTTATGCCTCTTCCTGCTCCCAAGTCTCTTCTCTTTTCCTCCCAAGAGGGAGGAGAGGGCTCGATAAAGGCATTCAGTAAATTCCTTTTGGGTAAAACAGAGAAGGGAAGGTTATCTTGAGTAATCTTTGTGTTTAAACTCCAGCCCCTTCTATGTAAATAAATTACCTTCCTCAATGCCAGACCAAGCAGCTTTAAAGAAAGTTTAAAAAAATAAACCTCACAACTTTGAAACAAACCAGCCAGAAAACAGAAACAGAGCCAGACAATTGACAGTATCTGGGAGTTGCCTCTTTACACAGCTCCATGACAGCTATTGAAGCCTCCTACATTTACTCCTAGCAGGGCTTCACAGCATGTGTGTGTTTCTAGGACTGTGGGCAAAAAGGGGTTGCTGCATTTAGGACCACACCTACCTGTTGGTGGTCCCTCTTGTTACATGGAATGGTGAGCACAGCAAAATAGACCTTGTGGCATCTTGAAATGGACAATTCTAACCAGGCATCCCTGCTCCTCAGGCCTCTCTGAGTATTTTAACTCATGAGAACTGTACGGGGGGCTTGGGTTGATGGCAAGCTGAATATGTCAACCATGTCCTGTGGTGCATCAACCCCAGCATCAGCAGCCATTTGAGGGAGGGGATTGTCCTGCTCTGCTCTGTGCTGGTGCAGCCCCATCCTGAGTCCCATGTGCAGGTTTGATGCTTCTTTGTAAGAAGAACATCAAATTATAGAGCATGTTCAAAGGAGGGCAACCAAGATGGTGAAAAGTCTCAAGGGCAAGACTTGGAGGAGTGTTTGAGGTCATCTGGTTTATTCAGCTTGGAGAAGAGAAGGCTGAGGGACCTCACCAGAGTCTGCAGGCTCTACAGGGAGGGCAGTGGAGAGGGGGCTGCTGATCTCCTCTCTCTGGTGACCAGCAAAGTGTGAGGAAATGGGATGAAGCTGTGTCAGGGGAAGTTCTGATTAGACATCAGGAGAAGGTTCTTCACTGAAAGAGTGGTTGGTCACTGTAACAGGCTCCACAGTGGGATGTGGGAATGGCACCAAGCCTGTCAGAGTTCAAGGAGTGTCTGGAGAAGGTTCTTGGTCATTTGGGATAGCTTTAGATATTCCTGTGAAGAGCAGGGAGCTGGACTCCATCTTTATGGGTCCCTTCCAACTTGAGATATTCCATAATTCTATGATTCCTTTAGCTCAACATGGATTTGCAACACAGGAGGCTTTAAGTTTTCCTCTGCTCAGAACTTGCTGACAGAGTCAGAGTTTGGAAGAACAAGGAAAAGACATTGCAACCTACAAAATTTGGCTTAGCGTGGCAGGTGGTTACTGCAATATTTAAAGCAATTAACATATCTTCATAGGGTCCATTTAGCAGGCCTTGTGAAAATGGATATTATTAACCTAAGCTAATCCATGGGAACCTACTGTGTCCCATTTGGGAAATAAAAGGAATTTTATGCACCTTTTTGGAATCCAGGTTTCTACCTGGTCTACAATTACTCTCTTTGCTCATACAGAAGTCCTGTGATCTCAATATACTGCAAATAAAAAAGAAAATGGCTGTTACATCTGTTAGACATTCACCTGACAGATGATGGTGTAGTTTAACAAAGAATTAGAACAAGCCTGACATTTCTTTCATGGTCTAAATAGTCTAATCCAGAGAAAATATAGTAGGCACAGAAACATTAAATTATTTGAGTTTTTCAAAACAGAATCTAAGGAATAGAATTCAGTGGGAGAAAATAAAATGCTAATAGAAAGAAATTGATGATAATTTCTCATTTTGAGTAAATACAAGTATAAAATAATCACATTCTTTTACAAAAGCTGTAAACACCCTTTGACTACTAGCTTAAGCAAACTATGAGTCCATTGCTATCCAACTTTTATCTTACCTTTATAAACAAGAGGGAAAAGTTTATCTAAAAAGGAAGTATTCTTCACTGAGTGAGACTCTACCTCTCATGGTTTCCAAGTGTTTTGTCATAAAAAGAGCTGAAGGGAGACAGGAAGAATAAAATATATAGAAATGTGTTTTGCTGTGGATTGCTCCACATAATTTTTAGGTTGTACTGGCATTTTATCTAGATGCTGACTTTGCCCAATAGACACAACTAAACTGGTGTACATGGGAGTTTGTTCCAGTACTGAAAAGTTGCTATTGAACAAACAGCTTTATTCTGAATAAATTCTCAGTTCTTGGCTCTGAACTTGCCCCTCAGCTGAGCCAAGAGCCGTCGCTCCCAGTGCTGAGGTGCTGCCCGTGTGCAGGTGCTGCCTTGGCAGACAGCACATCCATCAGGCTCCAGTGCAAGGTGTTACAAACTGCCTGCCCAAGGAGGTCCCAGATCATTGCTGGGGTTTGAAAACTTGGCCAAGGAGAAGGAGGAGGAGACTGGTCCTGTCATCAGCAAAACCAGCCCTGTGGGTTTCAGTCCTCTTAACACATCTTGGTTTCTTCAGCAACTGTAAACACAAGTGAGCCTCCTAAAGAAAACAATTGCCATGGAGCTTCTGGAAGAGGAAGAAGTAGGTATTTTTAGAAAGAGCTTGGAGGTCACCTGAGTGCCTTTGACCAACGTGGCCAACGTAGGCTCTAAGGCTCATCTCAGCCTGGCCTGTACACAGGCTAAGCTCAGCAGAGGGGTGAGGAATGGAGATAGTGATAGTAAACAAACAAGTTGTGCTTGCTGTCCTTCTTCCACAAACAAGCTTGAACTTTGTCTCTTTCTCACCATCCTGCTGTGAAATTGGAATTTCTGTTGTGATTGCATGTGGCTTAGGTTTTGTGTATGCTGGTTAAAGTGTGTCTGGGTTATATATCAGTTGGTCCAAACTGGAAAAAACAAGAACAGATGCAAAGGCATTTCTCAAAGAGAAAAGGAAATAGTCAATACACACCTCCCCCACACTTTTTCTACTTCATTTGCAAATTCTTCTTCATTCACGACCCAAACTAAGTGTGGCCAAAAATTTAGAGCCTAGCAGATTTCAGTAATGATGAGAAACCAGGTATTGTGACCAGATCAAAGAGTCTTAGAAATACATTTCAATCCAATGAGGTAGATACAGCCAATTGACTCAGAGAGAGAGAGTTGCAGAAAGACAGCTAAGGGTTTGGATGACATCACAGTGTCATTATTTCATTATTGTAAGGTTTCATAGCATCATCACAACATTTGAGTATGTGATGAATCTACCATATTATTTAAATATGGGATACACAACAGTGACTCTGGAGCAATAGCAGCTGTGATTTCTTGTTCCTATGCCTGCTCTCAAATCTTTGGATTCCCATGTCATCTCAATGTCATCTCAGCAGAAGAGCTGAGGGGGGAACTGCTTCACATCTTTACTGGGTTTGGTTTTTTTTCCTCAGAAGGAAAGTATCTTCTCTTTTCCTGGCATTAGTCGGGCAAGAATTTCTGTTTCATGGACCATGAGGAGATGACCTATGTACTGCTTTCTGCCTGCTGAGCCTGTGAAGTGCCATAATGTATCCAAACTGCATCTCTGGGTTTCAGAAACATTAGTGACTTTTTTCTGCCTTTTCCTGTTGAATTGCTCCTCTATGACTGTCAAAGCCCTGCTTTATTTTTTTTTCCTATAACTTTAAATGATTTTAGGATGTTAGAAGCTTGTTAGAAGTTGTTCTATTTCAGTATTTTTTTTCTTTCTGTCATCTCCAGCAGGCTTTTGCTTTGGTATTGATTTTTTAGTATGGAATCTCTCTTTCAGGAATCTCATTTGCATTACTACAGGTTCAGTAAAACAGATCTCAGGACTTCTAGCAGAAGTGTTTGCTGGGACAATATTAAAACAGGCCACCTCTGATAGCCTCTGCTCACTCTGAGATGAGGAGAAGCTATTTCTCCTGGCTGTCTTCTGAAGGTAAAAATAGTTTCAGTGTAAAGCAAAACCTGACTGCTTGCTTCAGCCTAGATTTCCATCCTCTTTACCTAATTTCATAGAAAAAAAGGCAAAAACCTGTTCACCTGATAGGCAGGAGTCTGGATTAGAGGTACATTCCTGCCTGAGTTGTTCTGTTTCTGAGCCTGTTGTCATATAAGTGCTCAGGTTAAGTTGAAAGAAAAAAAAAATAAAGGCAATTACTACAAAATTTAAAAGATATTTTGCAAATTAAAGTTAAAAAACTATGTTACAATATTTTTCCCTTTTATTTTTTTTTTAAATGCCTGAGTTTTTTGTTGAATTTGAGATGAGTTAGTTCTTCGGAAAGTCAGTTCTATTGAGTTTGCCACTTAAAAAAGACATCTCACCTCCAGTGACTTCCTCCTAAATACTTTTCTTTACAAAACAGACTAATATGATCTAATCCTCTGCAAATATAGTTGTTTGTTTTGTTTCCAGTGGGGAACTACCTTCAAACAGTAACAGTAAAGAAACACCTTAATACATAAATGTATGAAGCTGATAAAAACTTTAGATTTACTGGTTCTACTTTATCACCTTGCTAGGATCAACAGCTTTTCAAATGGCTGGAGAATGTGCCTCTTCTGTTTGGGTTCTCATGTAAACAGGATGCTTAGGTTGCCTTCAAAGTTTGCATCCTTGTCCTCCCTGCTCTTTGTCCCTGCCTGTGGTTACCCATGTTCAAAGGAGCTTAATCCAGACTGGAGACTTAATCCAGACTGTGCAGAGAAGGGATGTCAGAATAACCACAGGAACTGAGATGTGACTAGAGGAATTTGGTTTATTTACCTTAGAAATGCCAGAGTGAGAAGAGATATGACAGGTCTCAGTAGAAAAGGGCAAAAGGAAAGACAGAAGAAAAGGGGAGAAGTGGGGAAAAACAAAGGAGGAAAAGAAGGTGAATTAAGCACAAGTACAGTTGTTAAAGGCACATTTTGTCTTCAGAGGTGTCAGATTGTGGAAATGCTCTATCTGGAGTAGTGGGTGGAAAACTTTAACAGGTTAAATTGAGGTTTGATGATTTTGAGAGGGATGGAATGAAGCTACTGTCCACAGAATATTGGATTGTACAACCTAGATCTGCCTGTCTCCTAACTCCTGCTCGGTGCCTTCTGGCACCACAGTGATCTTTCCTCCTAAAGAAGACAACTAGGATAAACCCTTGCAGATCATCCATCCTAACAAATTTTTATAGAAACATTTCCTTCTTTTTCCCTGACCCTGTAATAGGAATGCTTGATACCTTCTTTTGGCAGAGAAGATCCAGGTGCCAAGTTGGCAAATACCCTTTCTATTTTGAAGCAGAGCTAGCAAGTTAGCCATTTGCAGTCTGCTTTATCATTTGTGACCTTAGTGTGCCTGTGAATCTCCTGACCTTGCTCAGAGTGCCATGTGGTGATTGTGTTCTTGTGTTTGCAATCATTATCTTTCGAAACGAAAGGCCTAAAACAAGTGTCCATGTCATTAAATATTGTGCTTGAAATATTCAAACTAGTAGAGATGTTATCTGGCCTTGATTTAGGCAAATAAGGAAGGACCTGACCTCAATCTTTATATAAACAGCTAGCAGCATAGCAGTAAATCTGCTAGCGTGGCAGATGGAACTCTTCTCTAGGTTTCAGTTTCCTCTCCACCATCCACATCCACTTCATCAGCCAATGCATGTCCTTGGAGAAAGAATATTCATTGTCAAGTGAACCGTAGAAAGCCTTAGGAAACAGTCAAGACAAATGTACCAGGATTTCTGATTGAACTCCTATCACCAGTAGTCTTTTAGTCTTTGATGGGAAAATGTTTCTTTTACAGCACTATCAGCCTCCTTGTAATCTTGTTGAGGTTAAAAAAAAAAAAAAAAAATCTATTTATTTAGTGTTTCAGGTATATACACCGAGGGTAAGTCCCAAGTGCATGAAATTTGAATACAAAGGAAAAAAAACATGATTGTCTTCGTAGTTAAGCAGGGGAGTAAACACAGCTCTCTCATCTGGCTTTACTTTCTACCACAATGTTTCCTCCCCTGCTTCAACACTCACCTAGCTAGGAAGGACACTAAAAGGAAGGAAACAAAACTGTGCAATTTAGCCTGTAAGGCCACACTGTATATGGGCAAAAGCCAAGACCTGGGGAACATTGAAACACCAGAAGAAGAAAGCTGCCAGTATTGAGCCCTTGCTGGAAGGACTCCTGTCTGTGTGCTGTCCCTTTTACTACCAGTGCCTAGTTTAGTATCAGTGTTACCTTAATGCTGCAGACAGACCTGGGACCATCCCTCAGTGTCCCAGTAAAGAAGGCAGCCAGGATTTATACCCTAGCAAGATTCAGATTCAGGCAAATTTTGTTCTGTTTCCATGCACTTTTATTAGAATAGAAGTGACCAAGCTATGTGCTGAACAATTCCTCCTAAATGGAACTACATTCCAACATCAACATCCACTTTCCAGGGAACAAATAAAAAAAAACCCACAACAGCAAAGGATCCCTTCATTTCAAAGTGAAAGCAAATTTTCATGTAACTAACAAAGCTCTGCCTCACAGGAGTATTTCATAACCACAGAAACTTGGATAAGCAAGGCTGGCATTTCTTCCACAAATGGACAATTGCTGGCACTACAAGCACCACTGGAAACAATGCTGTAAATTTACCTTTTGGTTAATATCTACCACTAGAATGTCCTAAATGAAATGTTACCTTGAAACTTCTGTAGAAGGAAGGGATATGTGCTTAGTTAATGAAATTCTGCAAAGTGATGATGAATAAACATAGAATCTTGTGGTTTGGACATAAACCATCAATTTTTAAATGAAAATTAACTCTCAAAAATTAGTGTTTTAATTTTTCTCCATACTGCAACAGCTCTGGAGTGATTGTACTAAGCCTTGAATTATCAAGAAGTGCATGGGATTGGGTGGAATAACGGAGGGAAGTTTCCTGGGACTTTTTCCAGGTGCTACACTGTGCAAAACCAGGAAAATTATCATGTTACGTGATGTCAGTAGGACAGGATCTGCTTTGACTAAATCATCTAATCACATTACTTGATTAAATTCTTTAATCAAGGCGGGTCCTCTCTATTCAGTAGCCTGAAAATATGTGTTTTAACTGCATGCCTCAGGCTGCTGAAACAGGGCAAATACTTTTACGTGTACTGGTGTGGGAGGTATGGCTGCAGAGCATGTATCTGGATATGCAAACAAATACAATCTCTGTGCACATTTCTTGGGTTTGAAGTAGCCGTTCTGTGTAAACTCTGGGGCTTGCTACTATTTTTAAATTCTTACTGGGTACCACAACTCAGCAATAAATCTGTAGGGCATTCAATTACATGGTCCTAAAAGCAATTGCACGTGCTCTGCGCTGTGTGGAACAGTCCTGGAGACTTCCCATCATGGATAGAAAATCTGGTTCTCTCCTTTGGCTTTTGGAACTCTTCATAAAAAACCAAAACCAAACCAACAGCGAGAAGGGTGAGCCTTTGGGGACAAGAAACAGAACGTTGCACAGCCATCACACCCAGACTGCCACCATAAAGCAGAGCATTTCTCACAGCTAGTCCCCTAGGGATCAGTATTTGCTGTCCACCACAGTTTATTGGTACCTTTCCAGGGACTGCCCAATCCACTGTTTTTAGTAGAGTCCCTGACTTGTCCTGGTGCTCCCTGCCAAGTGCATAAACACAGCTTCTTGTGTCTTGCTTCATCTCATGGGAAGGACGTCAGTGCACTTCCTTACTTTGCCTTCCTGCACTCCTGTTCAAACTTTACTCCCTTGTTTGCCAGTCAAGGAGAAGTTTGTAATGAGGAGTGTAGGAGATTATAGGATTGCCAGACCAAGATTATTCAAAGAAACTCATGACTGTATAAAAGTTTGCAAAGTTTCACAATCTAGAGGCGTCCAGATGAGTGCCAAATTTTGATATACCAGATATCAGACTTTATATAATTGCCTCAGCTTTAAGGAAAAAAAAACCCATAATATTTCATAATACTCTTTTTCACTTGAACATTAAAACCAGCCACAGAAAATGCAGGTCCTTCGGGAACAAAAACATAACAGTGTAAAACTTCACACATTAGTCTTCAGCTTTCAGGAAAGTGGAGTGAATTTTTTTATCCTCTGGAGTAAAACATTTGTAGGAGTGGGCACCCTTACCACTTCAGAGCAGCTGTAACCTAGTGGAAGCAGGTTGTTGCCATTAGGTATTCTAATAATTTTAGCACTTCACCTTTCAGAGGTCCAGCTGCACTGAGACCTCACATCAGGACAGTACTCAGTCCCTTACCTTTCTATACTGAGACTCCTTGAAGCTGATAGAGACTTCAGCCCTTCCCCCAAATAAATTAAAGTGGCAATTATGTGGAACACTAATCCAAAACTGTAATCCTAGAAACTTCATGCTGAGATGCTGACTTACATCTTTAAAATATGTGGGTGCTGAGTTTAGGCACAGGAAGTCAGGCAAAGTCCAGAAAATCCTCAGTGTTGGGACTTCTGAGAGGCTTGGTTAAAATCAGTGTTTCATTAGAAAATGGCTTCTCTTTGGCTGATGGGTCAGGTGAGAGTGTGCAGAGAGGATCCACCCCAGAGCAGGTGTTGCCACTGCTGCCCTGCTAATGGCAGGGCCATGGGAAGCAGGGAGTTGCCTTCACATCCCTTCCACCCAGCCATTCTCTGGCTTTTGGGGTCAGATATGGCTGTTCCTGATACTGCAGGAGAAAAGGATGGTCTGGGCTGTGAGGATGCCTGTTCAGGAGAGCCTGAGCCAGAGGGAGAGAGCCTGAGGGCCTGGAAAGGAATGTCAGGGGAGTGACCAGATTTGTGGCAACCAGGGTGAGTGTTGTGGGTGGTAAAATAACTTATGGTGTTTCTTGTTAAAGCTTTTCTTTCCAGGCAGTTATGGATTATTTTGGGGTGGTCAGCTTTCCTCCTTGCTTAAGGAGAATACAAATGCACTCCCTGATTTTAGAGAGGAGGAGATCCTGTGGTGAAGCTAAAGAAATTACAGGGTCTAGTGCTTGTGACCACTGTAGTTCACATGCTCTCTGCAAAACTTCTGCTATATTAAATACTTGAGCCCTACCTCTGCTACCATCCTTGAAACAAGATAAAAAGACCAGGTTTTTTAGAAAGGATTCCTAAGTCTAATGATGAAAAGAGTTGTAGGAGATCCAGATAGCAGAAGGAATATTAATACCTCTAGTATTTAAATTTTTTTTAAATGTCCTTTTTTTTTTTTTTTTTTTCCCAAATTGTAAAAATGCTCAGCTAAGTAATTGTTCTAGTGTCCCTGCAAATTTTGCTTTTTCGTTTTGGTCTCAGAATTTTCTTATTGCAGCAGGTGACTTTATGGCATTACTACTTGATATGAGGTTGTTTTTTCTTACGTGAAAAGCCCCAGTGACTTGGATAGGATCTTTCTGAGAGTAATTGCTAACCTGCAGGAACAGGTATCACACAGAGGAAAGTGTTGATGGAGGTATTTCCATTCCAAAGATATCAGGCAGGACTAACAGCCCAGCTTTTGTCCTTTTGTGAAGGAGGACAATCACAAAGATAATTCTCTTGGCTATCACATAGCAAGACTGCATGTCAATATATAAAATTACCTCAAGGAAAGGACTGAGCTGAAAGGTCTTCTTTTTGCTGTGTGATAGCCAATACCTGTATTTCAAAGCCTTTCTGTTAGTCAAAAGCTTCTCAAGAATATGCATTTATGTTATCTTCTGTGAAAAGCTTTTTTTTTTTTTTTTTTTTTACACCAGCCAAAAAATA